>JAODJU010000018.1:5822811-5847056 GCA_026776725.1 Gnathonemus echidnorhynchus | reverse complement strand
AATATCCCAGTGGACGTGCCCAGTGATGCGAGGAAGGAGGAAGGTGGCCAGTTCTTCCGGAAGGTCGGGGTTTTTGTCATGCAAGTCCCCTTCCCCTCGATCAAGCATTATCAATAATTCACATGGGGGATGAATTGTACGTGCTGCATTCCTGTGATATTTGGTGCTGTGTGGCCACTCAACGACAGCCACATCCTACAGAGCCTTCAGCACTTACGGCAGCCAGAGAACAGCACGTTGCAGCTGCAGTGTGCACCTGTAGGGGGCAACGTCCTAAAATCCTCAGTCAAGATGTTAATATCAGAAAAATCACCATCCATTGTATTTTTACATTATGGGAGGCTTCCTGCACATTTCACGCTACTGATGCGGAATTCTGTGCCACTGCCACTGCCAGACAAGTGCAGGGCTAATGGCTCTTCCTGGTACCTTATTTACACGCTTTTCAGAGAGTCGCACTTCGGCTGGTTGCAAAGGGCGACGGAATATTATTAAATCAAAAAAAGCAGAGAATCCATGATTATTGACTGTGCAATCATGGCCGAATGGCGAGGCAGTGGGTATGTATTGGATCCCTTAATGGCTAGATGCCCCTTAGAGAAGACCACAGAGGTCATCACCTCCAGCTTCCATCGGAGCTTCTTCTGCTTCTGCCTCAGGAACTTCCTGACGTCTATCAGCTCTCGGCTCTCCTCTCCCAGCCCATTGAGCTCTTCCTCCTGTAAGACAGAGAGAGAGGGTTTAAGATTCAAAAGGGTTAATCGTCCCAGAGAGTAAGGGATCATCTCCTCGAGTTTCGCTCCCTAAGGTGTGGCGGCTAGGGGAATTTTGTTTTGTGACCCTTGTGCACAGTCATGCAACAAGTCCGCTGAAAATCGCAAATGTATTCCTCATTTTTTATGTAACACAAAAACTCACAACAGTTGACTAAGTATAATCAAAAATAGAATTAGACGTCAATTTGACAGTTGTTTTCTACGCCTGCATAGCTGTCATTTATACGATTATGCCAAACAACATGTCATTCAGTGGGGGAAAATAAAAAAACAAAACATACTCACAAAGGAAGTGAAAATTTGCTTTCTGTGTTACTGTGACATCGGTATCATTGCAGACAAATCAGAGCGGCTTTAACCACGTAAAAAAACAATCCATTAATACCACCCAAATACTTCCAGTTCCAGAAAATCAGCGATAAGGGAAGGAGTTTTAAGAACACTTTGAAATAGTATCGTTTTATCCTCTCAATTCTTGTAAGCTCATGATAACCAAAGCAGGCGACTCTGGGAGACTATTACACACTGTGCATGTTGCATGTGCTAGAGACTGAGTGTTGACATTTGTTGAGTGGGATGAAGACGATTAACGGTCAAAATGATGGTAAGCGACAGGGCTGGAACTGCTTCCCCCTTTACACAGCTTTAATCCAACGCTCCCCCCTCAATCACCAGTATAAGCACAATGCAGTTTAATCATCTGCAGTGTTTCTCAGCTGGGTGGTGAGCGGCTCCACAACTGATATCCTAGCTGCACTGCCTCTCCCATCCTCATGAAGATGCAATTCACAGACAGACAGAAGGGAAAGACAGAACAGCTGAATGCAGTTTCCTGCAGCTCAGGATTGTGTGGTTTAAAAAAAAAAATCGTTTACTGTTGCTCTCCAATGTGACAACTTTTTTGGGCCGTGACGCAATGAGCAAGGAATCTTGGGGGACCTGTCATGTGGGACCAGTCGAAAACCATTAACGTACGACATCATGAGGCAAACTCATTTGCAGGAGTTTGATGCATTTACTTAGGAAAAGGTCCAACAGATTGTAGAAGCCTGTGTGAGATGCAGCTCAGGTCCTGAAGAACTTGTTTAGTTCAAAGCTGTTGCAAGTTCCAAATGGATGCAGAAATGCCGCAGGCAAACGCGCAATAAGACGTTTTAAAAGGCACCTCGCAGGTAAAAAGTGCCGATGTTGTAACGTAAAACCAGCAGTTGGTGGCAGGTGAAGAGAGAATGAAATCCCCAGTAAAATAGGAGAGTTAAAAAAAAATCTAATGACTCCAAAATGTTCGAGTCACTTTGAACTCGTCTCTGAGATATAGGGCTGTCAGAAATCATGAGGTGCGTGTGTGACAGCTCACAGGAGTCTCCTGCCGCACAGGACATGAGAGCGGGAGACTCTTTCAGATCGGAAATCATGGGCAGCAGATGCTGTAATCCCAAGGTCATCCCCAGAAGAGATCCTCCAGAGTCATCGAGAACAAAAAAACCAACGTGAACGGCCTTAATCGGCTGTACGAACGGGAGAAAGAGGTACTTCGGACGAAAACACCAAATCATCAGGAAAATTAGGATCAGAAAATGAACATATTTAAACCACAAAACATTATTTTCTTGGAATGCCATACTATATATTTATGAACTGCACTATAATATAATAATATAATCTGAATATAGTGAATAATATTTAATAGTGACTTAAATGTCATGAAGGATGTTCCACTCCCTGGGCTTCAGCCTCAGGGCGTATAAGTATGTGGATGGAAAAATTCACGCCCAGTTCTGCATATCTAAGGCCAGCTGCCATACTGTCTTCCATTCATACTGTCACCCACAGCAAACATTTTTATTTTCCTCTGCGTTTATTATGATTTTATTATGGGCTGAGGTTCATCATAAAACTTTTGCTCTGGGAAATTATGAGAAAATGACTAAAATGCTTATTGGAATTGCAAGATATTGAACTGCATGATGGTTATGTAAAGACTACAAACTGTCTGAATTATAATTAGCTTCACAGATAGGCAGTAATTCATGATACAGCTTTTAATGCGATTTTACACTCGCGGCTGTGGCTAAGGGACTATGCAGAAATCGTTTCCAATTAGTGGGATTATTTCATATAACTGCCTTTAAGTGACCAAAGATAAAGATAAAACAGACTGGAAGAGTGGCTAACGGCAAGGTGGGCGCAAGTCATAAAACTGCTGATTCATAACTGAAAGGGAACTAATCATTCATCGTGCTAATAAAACTTTCTAAGAGAATAGTGAGTCTGACAGAGCCATAACAACAAACAATCAATCAATCCATCCACCCATCCATCCTTCTTCCATTGTAAGGCAGCATAGTGCAGTGTTTCTCAAACCAGTCCTCGGGCCCCCCCCAGTCGGTCCACGTTTTTGCTCTCTCCCAATTCCCTGAGAGTTGGGAGGGAAAACCATGGACTGTCTGGGCATCCCCGCGGACTGGTTTGGGAAGCACTGGCACAGGGCACAAGGCAGGGGTGGTCCTGGATGGGACACCAGTCCATCTCAGGTCAAAGCAATGTCCATTTTGACCGACTCTCTGGGTGGCTCGCAGGCTCGGGGGGGGCAGCACTGCTGTGTCACGTTGCCATGCTTTGGGGGTTCGAACCCCATCGTCGTACCGTGTGGGCGGAGTTTGCATGTTTGCGCTGACTCACCTGGGTTTCAAAGACATGTAGTTTGACTTACCGGTGTCTCTAAGCAGTGGGTGAGCCCCACACTAGCTGGGAACGGCTCTGGGTCCCTTGTGACTAAGGGACCACTTTCAGTCTGAAGAATTAAGGGACCCCAACCTCCCTCTTACAGGGGCAGGGGAATCGGTACAATGCGATTGCGAGGTCCAGATTTTATTGCATTTTGGTCTGGATACAAAAATATGGGACAAATCGCATCCCGTATTGGTTAAAATGGGACACAGCTTTTTATTTATTTTTTTTTTTTACAAGATGACACCATTTAATACGGGATCAGTAGCAACTCTACTCACAACCCTGACCAGATCAAATCACACTTTTTTTCCATATAACATCAACCCTTTTTCTTGATGGGAATTGAAACACCTTCAGTTTTTCTCCAGCACTCAGTGAACCGCCATATCCAGGCAGACTAAGAGGCCACATTTATAGCTGTGGACGTCGTCTATCTAACCCGCCATATAAAGAGTTCCTTTCCCCGCATGCATCTTCAGTAGGGGGGGTTGAAAGAGACACGTTACCCCCATGTCATCTTTCTCGTGTGTATTGACACCCACACCGCATAAGCAAAGCGCTCCAGTAAACACACAGCTGCCGGCGGCAGAGAGTGACACAGAAGCATAGTGAACGGCCCTGAACGGCGCACTGCATCAAACCATCTCACAACACCTCCGCACATGTGGCCAAAGGGAGAGTCCTACAAACCTGCTTCAATCTTTCACTGTTTTGATTTCATCCAACTTACCGGTCACGTTTTATTTATTATTGCACATTATGCTACTGACAAGTGGTACTAGTTAAGTTATACAGTTTGAAAATAGAGTTTATAGCAGTGTAAAATCCAACTTCAGCTGTAAATAATATATTATAATGGCTTGAGTCCCCATGACAGAAGCTCGATGTACGTTTAGCCGTTCCAGTTGCCTGGGCAGGGAATTACAGCAAAAAAAAAAAAATTACACTGTGGACTCTTCATACACCACCGTAAGAACATTTACTACCTATTAATTAATGCCATATTTTATTCACTAGTCATGTTTCATTTAGTACTATAATTTATTTTTATTTGCTGTGCCTCCTGCAACGTTCTGTACAGAATATTGGTATTTCAGAGAAAGCTGTAAGTAAATAATCGTTTGTATTCTCGTGAATATGAATAATGCTGATTTCTGGATGTTGTCGTGATTATTTTAGTTATTAAATGAAGGCTGGGGGACGCCCCCTACTCACAGCACACCCTGTGACCCCAGTACCCCCCACCACCAAGAGGGTGGGCTCACGCCTGAGCTTGCCGTGATTGGTCAGTGTTTGGGTTTGCCCGTGTAACACGCCGCCAGGTTTCTGAAGGCCTTCACGTGTCATATAGCCAAGCATGTGTGTCGGACATGAGTCATGTCCTCCCGGATGTCACAGTCTCTCCCGGTGACAGTTCCAAGGTGAAGCGGGGTGGGGGTGTCGTCTGTGTGGACAGCATCTTGAAATTTCTGGTGAAATTTCTCTCTGGGCTACTCTGGCTACATAGAACCTTATAGCCCATTACACATTAAACCTCAACAAGAGCAGCTGGATTCTGGATAAAGAACTTATTACTAGTATAAAAACTTATGACTGTGACGTGTTACTAGTTACAGATAATTACTAATTACCTGCTAAATAATAACCAGTTACTACTAGCTAATATTTTTTTAACCAAAAGCGTGAATGCACTGAGCCTATTGCAGCGGCCTCTGGGGGCCCCACACACAGGGGCCCCGCACATCTCCGCCGGTCTGGCACCCTGACAGACAGCCATGACAGTGGCCCCTGGGGGACCCACACACAGTGACCCCACACACATCCGCCGCTCCAGCACCCTGACAGGCAGCTATGACAGCAGCCCCTGGGGGCCCTCACACAGGGGCCCCGCACATCTCCGCCGCTCCAGCACCCTGACAGGCAGCTATGACAGCAGCCCCTGGGGGCCCTCACACAGGGGCCCCGCACATGCCTGCTGCTCCAGCACCCTGACAGACAGCGAAACACCTGTCACAATGTCAACAGCCGTGTTTAGGACATCTGGGCGGTACATGGCTGTGACGACCCGCCCCCAACACAGCAACACAACAACTGCAAGCGCTATTTGGATGTGCCCTCTTCCATCAAGCTGGGACAGGGAGGACAGCGTCCTACTGCCAGACTCACCGACTGCAGTCAGAGACCAGCCCTCACTTCTGTGGGTCACCTCCTGTTTTTTACGTTACTTCCTTTTTTGGTAGCAAACTGCTGCTTTTTCTCCCTCTCTCTGCTCCCCACATCCCGCTTCCCTGAGGCTCAACAGAATAAAATTTGCCTCTCTGGGGCCAAAGCTTGTGAAACCACTATTCCCTGAGTATGTTTGTTCTCACACCCAGTCAGACACCTTCTAGCAATATGTGAATAGGTATGTAACAGGAGATATTTTTGGGGGTTAACTTTGAGGTCGATTTAAATGTACCAACAGAGGAGTTATATAAGGTAACACCTTGGGATTAGCGCTAAAGTAACCCAGCATCAGAAAGTTGTACACAGTGTGAGGAACCAGATATAAATTTCAGGTTATAATACAGAGTGACAAAGTCCCCACAGAAAGCAGTAATGTTCCCAAAGAATATAAGGTTTACTTTGTTCAGGCAGCACCGGCCAATGCAGCCCCCCCTTTGTGACAGAACCGCAGCGCTGCGGACGAGCAGGACCTCTCAGCAGCCACATCACGGCGCTCCGCAGACGGGCCCTGCTGCCGCACGGCCAGCTGCTCTTTTCCTCCCATTGCATCAGAAAAAGAAAGTTGAGAAAGTCAGGAAGCGCGTGTGACGTGCCGGTCACCAGGCGCCGCACGTCTTACTGCGCCGTTCGTCCCGCGACGGCGAACCAGCCAAGTCGACGGCTCGGGCCGAGACGGCGCCTCGGGCGCAGTGCGGGGGCGGGATCGCTAGCGGTAAAAATACCGAGCTGCGTAAACGGGTGGCAATTTTGTTACTGCTTTGGTTAAAAGCCTCTTTAGATAAAAGCACCAGCTGCGCAGCAGCAAATGTTTATGTGGGAGCTGCAAACGTTCGGCTGGGCAAAGCAGATCCTGTCACCTCCCATTCTGTGCTTCTGTATTGGCGTTTCCAGTGCGCAGTGACGGGGAGCAAAAACAGCGCACACGGCTACGGACACTGCGCTTGGGTGCTATTACGGTAAGACAGTATCTGGCATATACACTGGCATTGTGGGTCTACCATGGTATTTTGAATAGTCGCCGACAAAATTAACCGAGCGGAGGTGGGGCCACCCTGTAATTTGTCATTTGGCGAAATGCAGCATGGGGAAGTGCCCCCGGGAACTAGAAAACACTGTCAAAATACAGTATACCGCGGTGTAACACAATATGAAAAATGAGTCACCACGAAAACCTAGTGAAACACCCAGGACAAAACCTAAAAGTCGGCACATATGTACGCGAGTGTGGTCGGGGGGGGACTGGGGGTGCGTTTTTTCCAGACTCTTTAATGTGAACTTTATTCACAAACTTTAAAGGCATTAACTGGCCCTTTTTCACCAGTGTGCACCCACCTCTGTCCAACCCTGTATAAAAACGTCAACAATGTCTTTGACTGGCCACAGGTACTCAGACTTGAGTAACAAACATGGATATCCCCCCATTCATATGCTCCATTGTGGTGACCCCTCCCAGCCCCCCTTTTATAAAACATACATACACTATATGGACAAAAGTATTGGGACGCCTGGCCCTCACACCTGACACCTCATGCTAAATCCATAGGCATTAATATGGAGCTGCCCCCCCCACAGCCATATCAGCTTCCACTCTTCTGTGAAGGCTTTCTACAAGACTTTGGAGCGTGTCTGTGGGAATTTCAGTTCATTCATTCAGAAGAGCATTTGTGAGGTCGGGTACTGATGTTGGACGTGAAGGCCTGGCTCACAATCTCCATTCCAGTTCATCCCAAAAGTGTTCATTGGGCTGAGGTCAGGGCTCTGTGTGGGCCAGTCAAGTTCTACCACAGCAAACTCACCCAACCATGTCTTTTTGGACCTTGCTTTGTGCACTGGGACACAGTCATGCTGGAACAGAAGAAGGACCTTCCCCAAACTCCCCCCACAAAGCGGGAATCATTGAATTATCCAAAATGTCTTGGTATGCTGAAGCATTAATAGTTCCCTTCACTGGAGCTATGGGGCCCAGCCCAGTCCCTGAGAAAGAACCCCACACCATTATCCCTCCTCCACCACACTTTACAGAATGACACATTCTTTCACAAATGCTTGTAAACCTGACTGCATGCATAGATGCTTGGCTTTATACACCTGTGGCAATGGGTCTGAATCAAATATCTGAATTCAATGACTAAGAGGTGTGTCCCAATAGTGTCCATATAGTGCATGCTGTCTGTGAGGGCTGCAGGATCAGAATAGTTCTTGTAAATGAGGTAGATGGTTAGAAATAGAAGGTAGTTCATGCTGGGGAAGGTGGTGCACAGGTGGCATCCATCTCAGTTACACTGGCTATTACCTTACTTAAACCCAAATGACAGCATACCTTTGGAAGAGCTTCAATCAATGTCTACAATGTGCCTGCAGTTTCAATTTCATACAATGAGGGAGCATCACATAGCTTCCTCAAGCCTCTCCTGGCCAAACATCCTGAAGTCAATAAAATTTTAATGCTCTACCCAGGCCGGTGTTGCTGACCTCCGTACGCACCAAAGCCTTAATGAATAAATAAATGAGCCCTTGATTCTTCACACCAGGTTACAGACAAGTCAGAAATAACAGCCCAGATGGATTCTGACATCAGGAAACAGCTGGAGACAGAGCCACAGAATATCAATGAGGTTAATTAATTCTCCTCGTTAAGTACAAACAAGGAAGGCTGAAAGCAGGAGTCTGGGGCTTATTTTTCAAGTCATTTGTCAACAAGTGAAGCAAAACGATCCATGAACACAATCATATCTTAGTTTTCCGCATCCGGAGATCCAGGGCAAAAACCCAAGTTAATAAATATTTAATTCTCCATTCTTACCCTTCAGCGAACACCAAAAATGCTGCATTTATAATAAATTTAGGATGGGCAAAAAACGTTTAAATTGCATAGGTTTTTTTGTGAAAGCAATTTGAGTAAGCTAGATTGCAGAAGTGTGAAAACCAGGGTCTTCACCTGCTACTCTGTATTTGGTTTCTCCTGCACCAGACTGTAGATATGGGGTCATTTTAAGCTCTCATGAAGCTAGATGATTAAGCTGGATGAGGTCTGTCGCCTGAATGGAAGGGGCGTGGCTAAACATGATTGGCAGGAGCTGGGGATGCAGTCAGAGTCACATGCGTCTGTCCATGGCTGCCATCGCCCCTCCCCCGCTGCAGGGTGGCACTTAGCAGGGGCCTCCTTAACATTCATGGCTTGGGACCCTTGAAGGGCAGAGGGCCGGGGGGCTTTTATTTAACAATAAACTGAAAGGAATCCAGCACTCGCACTGAAAGTGGCACCAACGATGGTGCCCTCTGTAACAGCCAATAATCAGTCCCCGGGCCTCATGGGACAGGCTGAGCGGCTCCGCAAAGCAGCACGGTGCGGCCAGGGGGAGCCTGAACAGCAGGCCGCCTGCACGCCGCTCCGGAACATTAATAACCCTGCCAGGTTGCACGTTCCTCCACACCGCTTTCAGCACCTGGCCAGCGGACAGCTCCCGTCAATAGCAAAGGGCTCCTTGTGAGGAATGTCAAATGCACACGGCTGGTGGACAACCAGCCAGCCTCGGACGGGCCCTCCAGGGAGTATAAAGGCAGCCCACTGGCCTCAAACTGGGAGAATGAGGCTGTGGGAAGAGTTTACTCCCCCCCCCCCCCCCCCCCCCAGGAATGACTACCAGGAGTCACTGGCCACCATCTCTTCAAAGGACCCCAAAAACCTTTCTTTGCCCAGATCTCTAACTGACGTATTTCATGGACCTTCCCCTGGGATTCTGCTTATTCCCTGGCCACTTTTACTGGAAGCTTCATCATATCCTGCTTTTCCCATATCGTGCTTTTTCCTGTTCTCCCATTTTAACTGGCAATCCTGTACTGCATAAAGCCTGCACAGCTGAATAAACACCAGGGGCTTTTAGCACTGCATTCGACATGTTCTGCCCTGGATCTGGTCCAACCAATGACATTTGGGTATAGAGCAAATCAAATCAATAAATTAAGGTGTGTGTGTGTGTGCGTGTGTGTGTGCTAGCAGAACACACACAGGGACATAAACAAATGCTTCTCAGGACTATATTTCTATAAGCATAATTAAAAATTAAATCAGCAGACTAAAGGTGAATCATTGCTTCACACCATACACTGGGCTATATGTCGACACTGAAATCTGAACCTCAAAACAGAAACATTTAAGAATACAGCACGAGGTGACTTTGTCAAATAAGATACACCAAAACAACAAAGCTGACTTACAGAGCTGTCATGTGGATCTGGAGCTTCTGGGTGGGACAATGGGACATTCTTAGTGAACAGGTATGTGAGGAGAGATCAGAGACTAATATCCAACAGAGACCCCCTAATTAAAGCTAGCCAGACAACGTGTGGAGCCATCTTACCGTCTTACTGACTCACCGCCCACAAAATGACAGGTGGGGGTCAGGTGAAGTGGCGTCGAGGCAGCAAACACCAGCAAGGACCCAGATGAATTAGCTTTAGCAAGAGACACTGGCTTTGGGAACGGGAAACATTGCCTCTTGAGGGGGGTGGGGGGTGAGGGTGGGAAACCAAAAGGTATTAGCTAGAAAGAATCTGCCAGCAGTGTGGGTTTTGGAACCAAACTTCTTGATCTGGAGATTGTGAAAGATCTCAGTGGATGTGGAGATACTCACAAGTCCAAGGCTCTGCTGTTGGAGCTTTTCCCAGTGAATAAGGGGGTTGCCTCTATGTGAGCGCAAGTTGCAAAACTATAACTGTTGTTTGTGTGTATGTGATGAAACGGAGACTGGAGGAGCGAGCCATCTTAGAGAAAATGGGCGATGTACTTTAAAGAGTGCAGCACACAAATCTGTGGTCTTGATGGAGGGGGGTCTTATGAGGAAGAATGGCCCCGGGACCTAAATCCAAGTTGTGGAATGTTATCAGACTGTTTTGCAAGCCAAGAATTGTCCATTATAGACACCGTGCTCACAACGACTATTGTCATAAGTGCCTAAGGCACCAGGACACCCTAGGCTAAAGGTTGATGATCGCTTCTGTAGTTGTTTTGTTTGACTTGAGGCTGTAAGGTTTTGTAACTTAGGTGATGAGAGGCAGAGCTATCAGCTGATCACAGTTTTGTGGTGTGCTGGATTCAGCCCATGGGGAAAAGGATGGGTCAGGACCAGCCGGGCACTCCAGGTCGGGCTGAAGCTACTGTGTGACACCTCCCACATGCTGAAGGAGATTGGGGACATTGGATATGAAAGGATAATGCAGCAGCTGCAATGAGCTGTGGCCTGGAGACAGTGGTTGCCTGTCTTGATGGTAACCCTAGGACCTACACTGTTGGATACCTGTGGTGAGGGAAACAGTGAAGTGGAAGAAGGAGATCTTCAGGGCATTGCTGACATGGTCTGATGAGAAAGCTGAACGGTACCGGTGGGTCAGAAACACTGCCATTTAGGCAGTCGGAAAGGACTGTCCACGGAATGATTTTGGCAAGCCCAAGGAGAGGGAATATCAAGTATCCAAAAGAAACACTTTGATGAACTCCTTGGAAAGGCCCTCTCTCCAGTAGGCAGTGTCAGAAAATATTGACCTGGTGACGTGGTTGAGTATCCAACATTGGAAGGCCAGTAAAGTACATCTGGAACTGCCAACAAAGAGGGTCATAGACTTTATTTTTTAAAAATGGGGACCATAGGATGTGTTCCAACTATAGGGAGATCACACATCGCATCCGGCAAGGAACCCCCTTGTTTCCACTTCTGTTTGTGGTTATCATCAGCAGAATATGAAGCATGGCTAGAAGGGCATCTGAAATGGGGGGATAGACGTGACATCCCGGCTAAATTGCAGATGATGTTTTGCTTTTAGGCTCATCTGTCCAAGACCTCCAGCACACGGCTGAGCGACTTGATTTTGAAGTAGCTGGGATGAGAATAAGCACCTGAAATATGAAGCTGTGGTACTCTATTGGATGAGAGTGGACTGGAGAGATTGCAAGGGTAAGACTCTGCCCTTAGTCTAGAGGTTTAAGGACCTCAGGATGTTGGTCACGAGATTGACAGACAGATTGGTTCAGTGATGGCAGTGGGTCTGTAGCGGGAGTGAAATTGTCAGATGAGACTTGGGGTTCACCAGTCAATCTGCTTCCCTCTCACCTACAGGCAGGTGAAAACTGAAAGAAAAAGGTCATGAGTAGCAGAGGCTGAAATGAGGGTTCTCTTGCTGGACTCCATGACAGGGTGACGAGTTCGGAGATCCGGATAAACCTCTAAATAGAACCACTGCTCCTTCAGATCAGGAATGGACATGTCCTACTGGGCAGGGCCCTAGTGAAGACCCAGGACACACTTGACAGAATATCTCTCCTAACTGACTGGAGAACGTCTAGATTTCCCTCAGAATGAGCTCGAGTCTGTGGTCCTGGAAAAGGAGGTCTGGTTGGACCTGCTCAGCATGCTGCCATCACGACCGCCTCCGAGAGAAGTGGTGAGCAAAAGAGGTGAGATGTTCGTTCATGATGCAGCAAAGCCTGGTAACACATTTACTTTTCTATACTGTAACTTTGGCTAAAACAAAACAATAACCACTCCAAGTATCACACGCCCTCAATTTTATGTAAAAATGCTAGAAAAATACACATCAGATATAGCAGTGCAAACATTTGAAAGAATGGGGAGGTTCTTTTGTTAATATGACGAGTAACAACTTTATTTCACAATCATTATTTTACACACAGCAGTAGACAGAACTTTGCTATTTTTCTTAGCGGTTATATTGAAATTGTTATTAAAAGACCAAACTCACTAATCCCAAGAAATTTTGGATGCTCTCATTTACAGGTTGCAAAGACTGACATTCCCTGTATTTGTTATGAAACTACATGTTAAAAAAGATACAATCCATAAACATAAAAATCTCAGTAGGAAATGGAGACTGGCAGCAATGACCATCTAAGGAAAAAAAAAGTCTGGCCCAAATATAATGAAGCCCTCTGTCTTTCAGAAGCACTTAAAATCAGCATGGCAGACAACATTTAATTCAAAAAACAAATGTCTCATTACTTGCATGTCTCCGTGACAGCAAATCACCTTATGTATCAACATTTGTCAACATGAGACGTACAACTTAAAAAATAAATAAAATCATTGAACGGCAAATCTTACGCAAAGCTTTCCTCTGCTGATTAACACCTCTACTGTGTCTATCTCGCATTATTAATCTATTTGAATTGGTTTAGATGTTTTCATATCACTGGTGGCTGCAGCAGAATAATAATAAAAAAGACATCGGAATGCCAATCATTTTTATAAAGTCTCTCAACCCTGAAACGGCTCTAAAAACACACCAGGTCTGCTTTTCCAGCTAACTTTGCCCTTTACACTTGGCAAAGTTTTACCGTGATCCCTGTTTTCTGCTGCCCATGTCAGCTGGACCCCCATGAGCCCTCAGTCCAAATAAAAGCAGCCATTATTTAATATCCAAACAGTTTCAGCCCAGGGCAACAGCCTGCACAGCATCAAGCAATGAAATGATTAAGAATTAAATAACAGGCACTGAGAAAATGCTACCTTTTTTTGGAAATGAGGTGGGGGTTAACATGTTTATAGAATATGATTTGACAAATTTAACAGCGAATGTGTAATGAATACATCTGTTGCTGAGAAGGAGAAGGAGAAAAAGGAAAATATTCAAAATGCACTCAGTCAAATTAACTCTCAAATCATTTCCCTCAAACAGGATGAGAATGAGATTTTAGAAGGGAAACGTCTACATCATTGGGGAATGAGTCCACCAGGAGACAGAACAAGACAGTCCTGTGTCATTAGCGTCACCCCAAGTGTGTATGTGTTTGACACAGAGGTGACCGTGGGACATGGAACTGACCACTGGGCATAGAGTAAAATGCGAGGCACAGAGCTGACTGCTGGGTATGGAAATGTCATCGAGACATGGAGCTAAACGTGAGGCACAGAGTTGACTGTAAGACACTGAGCTGACTGCAGGGCACAGAGATAATCATGCAAAACAGAACTGACCACTGGGCATGGACCGAAACATGAGTCACGGAGCTGACCGCTGGGTATGGAGCTGAGCGCAAAACTCAGAGCTGACCACGAGACACGGAGCTGACTGCAAGGCACGGTGCTGACTGAAAGACACCCAGCTGACTGCAAGACATGGAGACGACATACAGAAAGCCCCCTTTCGTCAGGCAGGATGAGCCTGCACTGACCTCCCCGGCAATCAGCCACTTGTGCAGGCTGCCGGGAGACGCTGACCCGCTTTGCTGATCCCCTGTCACAGCCCCGGTGCTATTTTAATGCTCCTCCACCTCCCCTCATGTCAGAGATTTCCCAGACTTCGCTCACGGCAGAGACCCGCCGGCCCAGCTGCAAGACTCAGCCCTGATTAGCTCTGGAGTTAACGTGGCAGCCAACTGTGTCAAGCACGCGACCGCTTCAGCCACGATCAGCTGACTCAGGAAGACCGGCAGGGCCCCGTGGCTCTGGACATGTGGGGGAGAACGTATGTATGCATTAAATTTAACATGGGTGTCTGGATCCCAGAGTACGACACCATCTACTAACCACTTAATGAATTTAATGTATGGCAAAACATCTGCTAGATACACACATCTACTGGGACTTCAGTGCTAGATACACCTTTGGCCTTTGGATATTTACCGAAGTGAAATTCCTGGGGAAATGTGGACTTGTCACATGGTACGAAGGATAAACAGCAGAAGCTTCACCCGCTGAAGCCTCCGGCACAAAACAAAAAAATCCCATAATTCCCAGGGAGAGTAGCCAGTTTTAGCTTCCCACTATACATATAGCTATTTTAAGCAGCAGGATTCGGATGTTTGTTCCACGCTCATTTACTAGTAGCAGGGATTCTGCTTAGGCACCGTGCTACCTGCAGACTTTAAGCACCATTTGTGTCATTTTGCCGTTAAGGAGACAAAAGATGTTTGTATAGAATGTAACGGTGGGCAGTCTCAGGCCCCTGAGGCGTGCCGGCTGACGCGGCGAACTGAAGGGAGCCGTCACAAGCTCACCTACGCCCAGTCACCACCTTCCCCCAAGCGCCCGGTCTCCTCAGAACACGACCACGCTGGACGCCACATGGAGCAGGTTTAAAATATAGGCACGCGGCTCGCCGTAGGGTCAGCCGCTGGTCAGTGCTGAGCAAAGCCCCCTACGTTGGCGTCGGGTGGCTACACAGTTAGCAGAGCTCCTCAGGCAAACACGTGCGCCTCAGCCAACATGGGAGAGCCTTACCAAGACTCAAGGACAAAAGCACATCAAGGCATATTAACCGAACGCATACCGTCAATACCAATACACCCCGCAAAGCACGCTGTCATCAGCCATATTTTAGACCCCCCAGTGGGAACCTCAATTCCCATAACACGCTCACAAAGACCAAATGCTCACCGACTCTGGCTTCTCTATGATCTATTACCCTGTTAACTGGCTTGCTGAGGAAACTCTGTCACCATCACTTCCTCTGACACTTCTGCTGATCAGCATCCAGCAGTTTTTCCCCCTTCGGCTTTGTTGAGTCCTTTCCTCGGGTCTTATCTCCCCCCGTAACCGCTGTGTCCCCGGCCTCTATGCCTCTGATAAAGCGCTGTGCGCGGCGGCTCCCTCCTGCGATAGCAAGCTGTAGAAACGGTACAATGCTGCCTCATATATTATTACTTTTTCAGTTAGCTGACCATATTCAGTGGTAAAAAGTAGCACCTTCCTAGGGCTTACGAGTTGACCACTGCACCACTTGCTGACCCAGTAAGAGTGTCGTACAGACCAGGAAGGCACCAGCTCAGTGTGGATCACTGCGGTAATATGCATCACAGACACCGTGCAACCATGGGCATTACAAAAGACAAAATAAACACATGATCTCATTGCAGGATAGTGTGCAGGTCATTGACATATCTATGAACATCTCAGACCCACAGTAAATGACACTGATAGAGAATTGCATGTAGTCCAGTGAATATGTCCAGTACAGAATGTGTCCAGTGCACAATCCAATGAAAATGAGTAGCCATGGCAGAATTGGGATGTAGTTCAACAATCAGCAGTGAAACAGCAGGATGTAGTTCAGTGACAGTGATCAGTAGGGAAAGAGCAGGATGTAGTTCAGTGACAGTGATCAGTAGGGACAGAGTAGGATGTAGTTCAGTGACAGTGATCAGCAGTGAGAGAGCAGGATGTAGTTCAGTGACAGTGATCAGTAGGGACAGAGTAGGATGTAGTTCAGTGACAGTGATCAGCAGCTACACAGCAGGATGTACTTCAGTGACAGTGATCAGCAAGGACAGCGCAGGACATAATTCAGTGACAGTGACCAGCAGTGAGAGAGCAGGATGTAGTTCAGTGACAGTGATCAGTAGGGACAGAGTAGGATGTAGTTCAGTGACTGTGATCGGCAGGGACAAAGCAGGACATATTTAAGTGACAGTGAGCATCAGTGACAGAATAAAAAGCATTCCTTTGCCAGGTGACCATAGTGACAGCATAGCGCAGACACCTCTTTCCTTCACAAAGCGAGATCCTTCAGCACCCGGCGGCCTTTGGCTAAGGAGTATCACCACAGAGGCCACAGCATCCGTCCTTCATGTGGCGCAAGAGCAGCCCACCTCATTGGCTGTTAGCCCCTGCTCTCAGAGATCAATGACCACTTGAACTATGGGTTTAGGTTGAAGCAACGGCCAGGAACACCCTACTTCTGCCCGGACAGTGGGAAAGCATTATGGGAATGATGGGCCTAAGGCTTGTTAATAGATGGAGGGTGAAAAATCCAAGCGTGAGGCAACAAGGGCGATCATCATACCTCAGTAAATATTGTCTCCACCGCCTCCCCCTTGCCCCTTGCATGACTTCTGCCTGTCCAAACCTTCTTCAATCCTCCCCCATGCCTGGTGTCCTCTATAGTCCCCCCCCCCCGTTGAGGTCGCATCACCCATCCACACTCCAGCAGGCTTCCAAGTGCTCACTGGTGTCCTGATGTTTATTTAATGCACTATATTCATTTCCGGCACCCAGTGAAATACAACATTAGCGTAAAAAAAAGGTTTTTCTTTCTCACCAGGTGTCATTATGTAGGAAGAAAAGATTTGCATTATGCCACAGTAACGGCTCCACGGGGCTTCATATTGAGCTCTTTGGCAAGATACTTAACCTGAAATGTTCCCCTAAAACGATTTAACCTTCTAAAAAAAAGCTGAATTTCAAAGGCAGCCCGAACATTAAAAAGTTGCCAGAAATGTTAAATAATGCACTTTGAGAGGTGGAAGAAACAAGAGTCGACCTATAAATCAATCACAACAGATACGTTCAGCGGCAAAAACTTTTAAAAATCTCAGGCTGCTGAACGCGTGAAGAGGCACCCCCACCCCCCCACTGCTTGGCAAAATTACTGATTTAAATGAGGAATAATGGAGAAATCGCCAGACTAAATGGAGCCAGGAGCGAGAATCGTGAGCTTCAACCCCGTCTGCCTCCGGAGGGGAGGCTGAACGGGCAAATGCCGGGGAAATCAAGAAGAAAAATAAATAATGCTGCCACAACCTTTGCCCCCTCTCTCCACGCCCGGGTGGCACCCCAGTAAGAGGCTGCCGACAGGAACCAGCCGCCCACGTCAAGCCCCTGTCACAAGCCCAGCTTACAAAACACCCCCCCAGCCCAGCTCAGGGCCCCTCAGGCCCCCCCGGGCAGGAAGAGGCACAATTAAAAATGCAAAAGTTGTCCTCTAAAGCAGCGTTCTGGCTGCACCTGCAAAACCAGCGTTGCATTTTAATATCTGCCTCTTTTTTAAGGTCCGCCTCGGCCTTTTCGGACTCATTCAGAGCTGGCGGGGCTGAGAGTGGGCGCATCGACTGGGAAACCATGCATTTGTTGCGTCGTTCTCATTGCTTCTGTGCATCAAGGCGGAGCGCGGTACACCGACGCTCACAAAGGACAGACGGGGGGGGGGGCAGCAGGCGTGTGTTTTGGAGGTGAGTGCTGCGTGTGTTGTCTGCGCGTGTTCGAGGAGAGAACATCCTACGAGGAAAAGGAGCCACGTTTCGACATCTAATGCTGCCGATTTAAAGAAATGGGAGACGCCGTGTTAAGCGAGACTCTGACTGACAGCTAATGGCTGCCTACATAGCAGCACTGTTTACCTTTCAGACAGCACAAAAGCCTGGGAAATGTGGGCAAAACCAATTCCGGGGAAGGACCAGTTCATTTTCTGCGCTCGCCCGCTGCTGCAAATGCTTCCTAATCCTGAGAATTCGTGGCGCCCCGGGAGCAAAGATGAATGAACCACTGGGGTGGAAGGTGGAGGGGGGGGGGGGATGATGAGATTGGCACTGGTGTTGGTCTCCCTCACCCTGGCGCCCTTCATGGTGAAAAGAAACCATCTGAAACCCCCGGGATCCCAGCTGTTCCCTGTCGAAAAGCGACAACGGCTCCGACGTGATCCTGATGATTCCGAAGATAAGGAATTATCACCTGCTAAAAGGCCCATCTGTGAGTCAGTGAGTGGCGAGAGCCTATTACCGAAACACAGGGCCATGCAGATGATGACACAGGCCTGAAAAAAGAATATGTAATAAAATAAATAAAACACCGGCGCATTTTTCTGCGTTTCGCACGGCAGTACGGTACGTTTTCATCCATCCTAAGTCTTTGAACTCCAAATCCTTGTGACTAATACACAGCAAATTGGATAATGAATCATGTAATGGGTCTTTTATGAATGCGCTTTGCCTCTGGAGAGACAGCAACTTAATGCAAGCCTGGGCTTATGGAGGTTAAAGGGCCTTGATGCCGTTTCATGATGCTTAGCTCTTCAGTAGGCGGAAGCATCCGAGTAAATACGTTGGAGAATACCCTACATGTGCAAGCACCCATGAACCCCGCCCACAAGTGAAATACCATGTGACAGCCATTAAGTTCCTGTCAGCGTCAGTAGTGGGACTTGGGATTAAGGACCCACAAATGGCTGAATGCACTTAACCCACACTGAGTTATCATCCGTAAGCCTTCTGTGGGTTTTTCCTGGCTGACATCAACATTAAACCATGAAATGAAATTTCAACTAAGGCTTAGTCATACCATCTACTCTACAGGGGCCCCCAACTATTGGTCCTACCATCTACTTTACAGGGGCCCCAAACTATCAGTCCTACCATCTACTCTACAGGGGCCCCCAACTACTGGTCCTACCATCCACCCCCTAGGGGCCCCCAACTATCGGTCCTACCATCCACTTTACAGGGGCCCAAAACTATCGGTCCTACCATCTACTCTACAGGGGCCCCCAACTATCGATCCTACCATCTACTCTACAGGGGCCCCCAACTACTGGTCCTACCATCCACCCTCTAGGGGCCCCCAACTATCGGTCCTACCATCTACTGTACAGGGGCCCCCAACTATTGGTCCTACCATCTACTCTACAGGGGCCCCCAACTATTTTTCCATTAGCAACACCAACCCAAGGTCCACCAGGTCCTAAAAAATATGCCAACAGGGGGCCCTACCAGGGCCACCTACAATAAAACTTGGCAACCGGCAGGGACAGATCAATCACATGGCCCAGACTCAATCATACTCCAGATCACAGTCCACCAGTCGGCCATGGTTTCAGTCAGGACTCATATTTAGAAATTTAATTGCTAGATCGATGTGACATTGGTGGGTTGTCCATTAGCTGCAAAAGCATGCAAAGAGAATGATGATAAAATCTAGCCACAGCCCCATTTCATGGGTCGTGGTTTAAATTCTTTGTTATGGAAGCCATGCTAACAGGACCTCAGTGAGTGCAGTCACATGATGCTAAGCTTAAGGTTTAGCGGTGCAGCAAATAATATATAATACTCAAAAAATATATTGGCCAAAGAAGTAAGAAGTCATTGTAGGGCAGTTTAATAAACTGGAGGGCAGGTTCTCTTTTACTGCTGTTAAAAATAACAGACACAAGCAGGGAAGTAATAATTAGGTTCAAATCTGATCAGTGAACCAGATATAAGTATCATTTTCCCTTGTGTTCATATCGGTTTATATCACCTATAGAGGTGGTCCCTGTTTGTGATGTGAAGATTACCGAAAAATGTTTACACACCCAAGAATAGAAACACAGGAGTCAAGATTCCGACACAAACCACAAACGGGGAAGAAACTTAAGGCTACTTGTGAAAAGTGGTACAGATTTTTCATCCCTGGCCTGGTAAACTGCATCAATGCAGGATGGAAACCAGGTAACGAACAAGCGAGACCAGAGGACGCTCACCCAGCTAATGGTATCGATTAGCTGTTCGATAGCCGCAACACTGCTACAGATTCAAGAGTGGAGAAAAAAAAAAAAAAACGTGCATTTAGTCTAATGACGAAATAAATCCAAAAGGAGGTTTACCATAGTTCAAAAAATGCAGTCAATACCCATATTGAAAATAAGAAAAATGCAGCCTTCCAGTGCACTCTGCCCAATCACAGTAAAAAGCAAATCTATGAGTGAATTGCGGCTTAGAATACAATATTGAACACAATAAAAATAAATTAAGCTGTCTTGTTTTGCATCTTTGCATCTCTGTACCTCACTTGCTCCCCCCTCCCCCTGCTGTTTCTGCAGTACCCACACAATGCACCAGTCACACGCATCCCTCTCTCACACTCATAATAGACACTCCAGTACGCACACCGACATACACGGGCAGAGCGCAGAGACGGCGCGTTCAGCCCACACTGCTGTCACCTTTCCCAGTGACAGAGTCTCGCTGTGCCTGCGAGGGCCTACTCTGTCGATGCGTGCCCCCGGAATCCCCTTGACAACATCACAAGCAAACACAGACAGAAGGCACAGCTCACAGTGCCCGGGATTTACCTGCGTTTGCGTTAACGTGTCACGGCACGGAGAGCGCCGGCGAAGTTCCTGACAGGCGACCCATGGGCAGAGACCGGGGCGCCCCGCTCAGAGAGACGAAAGTTCGGTATCGGCACAGAAAAAGGCTGGCCTGTCCCAGATGCCATGGGAAGCAGCTTCCCAGATACTCATTGATAAAAAAAGAGGAAAAAATAGGATTTTTCCCAGCAGCACCAAAGCAGGGAGCAGGGGGGCAAGAGCCAGGAGGAAACCCGTCTGACGTGGTACTGACAAGGGTCCCAGCAGCTGGCCGCCGCCATTAATAACGACGCTAAAGCGAGCGAGACTTTTTCCCGCAGACTGGAGCAGCACGCCGGCGAGGGAAGAGCCGGGATCGATGCTTTGCGGGGACATCAATCAGGGATCCGGGAGGCCGGGGAAAATCAATGGGAAGTGTGTGCTAGGGGTCGTTCTTCAAAGGAGACAGTGCATTATAAACTGCAAAACAGACAGCTGGCCAAACAGGAGGAGGAGGTGTCAGTCTGGAGGTAAGCGGTCACAAAATGTCCAGCGTGCCGTAAGGACCACCGCTTTGGCGGTGTTAGCATTTCCACCGTCCTGCCTTCCTCTTATGCATTAAAGATGACTGCTTTCCACTCTCCCAACAAACATTCTCTCACTTTCTCCAGCAAAAAGCTCCATCAAACACAATTACCATATTGTTTTTAAAATAAAGTCTCTGTTTTTAAATTGAGAAATTTGACAGTCAACTATATAGGTTCCATTGCCAAATAACCTATCAGGAAAAAAACATTTTTACTGATATTACAACAGATTAAACAGTACTGTTACAGTTATTTATGAGAAGCTCAAGATTTTCACATTTGCATTTTTATTAATTTTGTTTGTATGGTGCACACGCACTACGGCTCCATTCCAAATTCGGCGCTGTCGAGGCCCGTTGTTGACTCTACACCATG
Source organism: Gnathonemus echidnorhynchus (assembly GCA_026776725.1). Classification (NCBI taxonomy): domain Eukaryota; kingdom Metazoa; phylum Chordata; class Actinopteri; order Osteoglossiformes; family Mormyridae; genus Gnathonemus; species Gnathonemus echidnorhynchus. The sequence goes on along the minus strand of JAODJU010000018.1, from coordinate 5,825,530 downwards.
TGTATGTTGTGTACGTGCGAATGTCCTTCTCTCATCCACGGTGGGTCCCATGTTCCTGGGATAGCCTCTGGATCATCACAGGCCTGCTCCGAATGAGGAGTTAATGAAAACGGATAGAGTATTGGCGAGGAGGCACGGTGTAAATCGTCTGCAAAGGCACCCTTCAGGAGCCAGGTCCTGAATCCAAATTAGCCATCTTTCACAATTCTCCCAGAACATGGGACAGCCTACAAATCTGTTGGACTGGCGTGGATTCAAAGGCTGTGCCGGTTGATGAACGGAGCCGCACGACTTTACAACACATCTAATCCTCTCTTGACTTTCTGCCACATACATCTCGTCCACGTTTAACCAGGAGGCCCAACACCTCAACACACAGCCTTAGCTTTTCCATTTTGCACCACCGCTGCCATCTTCGACAGCTGAAAACGACTCTCACGCTTCACATGCGAACAGCACAGCACTGAAATCTGACAAACATAAGCAAGCATTTGAACTAAATTTGTCCAGATCCAGCTGTGGAAGAAGATTCATGCTGCATATCGAGCGATCCCCTTGTGAATGCCACGAATAACACAAACTATAAACCCCAACAACAAAAAAAAGCCGCTAAACTGAGGCTCTCTCATCAATTATTCATCACACCCAAGCCATCCGCGACGCTCGGCGCCAAATCTTTTGTCAGCTGTGTCTTCTTTAAAGTAAATACCTCAGATGCTGGAGATTAAGCAGAAAGAATAACTTTGTGTTCGTTTCTCGGTCACGCTCTCCTTGCTTTGTCCCTCATTCCGACCGGCTTTGACGAGGTGAAAAAACCTTCCCCAAACAAAGTCGGAAACCGTGGCAGATCCTGATGAACCACCCACACATAATCTGTTTTTTATAGATCAACGTAACCCATCTGTGTCCGTTATCAGGTTTGCCCGCTATTGTCGTCACGGATCTGGTAGTCGTAGCTCGACAATCGAAACCCCAAACTTCCATTTTGGACACCTCTTCCATGACCACGTCTTCCTCTGGCATGGCGTGAGCATACTTGCATGGCTGTGGACTATGGGGATCTCTCTACTTATGAGTCCCTGTTCATTCCCAAAGCACCCAAGGACAGTGGCTGGCTGACAAAACACTAGGAAGCAGTGAAGGGGGTGGTTTTGATTGGATGTCTATTTTAGCCTGCGTACAAATGGCTGTACTCATCGTATCATTATTTAGATAAGAGCCCAAACAAATTTCTTTATGCCCGTGACACAAGGCTAAGCAGGTAGGCTGAAGAATATGTTCTTGGGATTGTCAGTTTACCAGCTCGACACGAGTCCAATTTCCCCAGCAGGCCCAGAAGATGTTGCCTAACCTTCCTCTGAGCTGCAAGCCCATGTAAGAGAGGAAGCTTCTGGCGGGAGGAGATTGACCAGGCAGCCTTGGGATGCAACGGCGCTGTGTGCCAAAGGGACTTTTGGCAAGAAGACGACAGTGCAGGAAGCCCAACTTTTTTCGCATTCTTGCAAATTGGAGACCCCCTTGAGGAATAACAGGAAATCCAATGACTATATACCTACAGGAAGAAAGAGAGCTACCACTGGGAGCTGAGAGGTGGGGCTGTGATCCTCGAGCTTCCAGTTAGACAACACAATGTGCCATGACTGGTTTACCCAGAAGGGTCATTGCTTTCGGTCACGCCCCCAGAATCGAATGATCCTCATCTCTGATGGCCAAACATAACAGAGCCCATGCTCCTTTGAAACTATTGCCTGTGGGAGTTTTACTTGCGCAAAAATGTTCTGACAGCAGAATGAAAACTGATTGGTTCAGCAAGATAGTCAATCAAATTGCAAAGGTGGGTCCAAGCAACTGAATGAGGCAGGATCAAGACATCTGATTGGTTGGACCCACCTCCTCTACAATTTGACAGGTTATCGATCTGAACCATTCATTTTTCATTCTGCCCTCAGAACATTTTTGTGCAAGTAAAACTCCCATAAACAAAACTCTTGTGGTTCAGCCTGGAACCACAGAGCTGGGGTTAGTCAGGGGTTCTGGATTTGCTGGTCTCTGGAGGTGACAATCTCCAATACCTCCATGCTCTACAGACGACTCTTGCTTTCTCGGAACATAAGGTTCATAAGAGCAGACATTCGTCTATCATCCTTATCAATCAGGCAACTCCGCTGCAGTTGGGGATGGGGGGGGGGAGAGGCAAGATGTCCTGAAAATTGCTTCAACATTTGTCTCAGGCATCAAAAGCAATCTCATTTAGATCAATGTTTATATGTTGTAGGTACATTAAACTTTCATTTGCATTTAATATGAATTGCCTTATTTGCGATGGAGACCCTGTCGGGGTATGCAGCTCGGAACCGTTCGGCCCGTCCCACACGTGGAGCCACACGGCGAGCAGGCAGATCAGGTGACAGTGAGCAGGAGCCTCCAGTGCAGTGCGGTCACTGGTGCAGCTCAGCTTATGGGAGCCACTTTGAAGCTGCGTGTGGCTGGCTGGGCAGCACATGAGGAAAATCACATTCTAGGTGACAAAATGCCTCAGGGCTCTAGATAGGAAGGACGGGGGGGCATAGAATGGAAATCTTTTTTTTTTGTTTGTTTGCTTTTTACTTTTTTGGTGCCCAAGTTAGGCAGAGGAAAAGGGCTTGAAAGGTAAAAGGGCCTTCAGTTTTACTGATACAGTGACTGAATGGGGAGTGTCAACCCCCCCCCCCCCCCCCCC
>JAODJU010000018.1:5789208-5799961 GCA_026776725.1 Gnathonemus echidnorhynchus | reverse complement strand
ATATTTTGGGAGGGGAGGAGAGAGAAAGAAGAGAGCAGCAGTCCGTGAGCCACGGGGTGCAGTGGGAGGCTGAACGGGACTGTACACTACGGGGAGCTTCTCTGCAGAGAGCGGAAGCAAGGGTGCAGGCGAGAGAGAGAGAGCGAGAGAGACTCACCAGTGAGTCAGGGGAGGGAGAGAGCAAGCGCCCCTGTCACCGCACTGTAATAGCGGCCCTGCCCCTACACCCCCATCTATATTCATGCATGCAAATGTGAAACATAAGCCTAGCCGAGTGCTTTCAGAGGCAGATAGCACTGGAATCCCTTTCAGGGCTTCATGGCGAAATCGAGAGTATAGCAGCACCTGAATGTAGGTCCACACCAGCTGCATTATCGTGTTTCGACGTGTCTGAGTGATCTGTAGTGATGTAATCAGAAGCACCAATCATATCTGGCCACAGTGAGAATGACTTGGGGGGGGGAGGGGCTACACTTGTAGCTGGGCATTCATTGGAAGCTCGGCTCGGCTGCGCTTCGGCCCAGTCAACTCCTCGACTGCATGTATGCTTGTAATGTGCCATTTGTCTCACTTGAATGTCTCTTTGGACAATAGTGTCTGCTACATAAAGGCTTCGAAGCTTCGTCCTCAGTTTCAAGCATGTCGGGGACACGTAAGGGTCACCTGACTCGTCACGATACTCAGCGTCATCTGACTATCCCTGCTGAGGAGCGACTGCTGAATCTGACTCATGGCCTCGCAGGCGACCGTAAATCACACCTAAAAACATGCCGCCGATCGCCATCCACCAACCTCCAACGTGATAATTGAGGTGGCAGATAAATGTACCACCTTCCGGGCTCGTTCTCTTCTAACGTTAACTTGGAGCTACTTAGAATAGTACCTAAAGTGTCATTTTTCGACGGGCCCCATTTCGATCTCTGTCTATAATGCTCGTCGGGGATGTGAGGAAGGACATTAATCATTAAACTGGAACTGGGGCTGCCACTTGTTTGTAGCAGAGCTACCAGTCGACAGTGTGCCATACGCTTGCAGAGGTGTTAATGTTTCATTAGAGATTTCATTGTCATCTAGCCAAACGGAATAATCAGCCTCGTCTATATAAACACGCTACCGGTGGCACGAAGCTTCACAGGTTACAAACGACGGCGGCGGTGAAAGGAAAGGCCTCGCTCCTCTCTTTGTGTCATATGTCTACTTAGCAACTAAAGTAATTCATTTGAATCTAAACTCAATGTGCCAGTGATGACGCTACAGATCTGATACGGAATACAGAAAGAGCCGTAAAGGCAGAGCAGGGGCTGAAATCGATCAATAGTTAAAGGTAGTGGGGGACTGTCGAAGGTACGGAATCGCCGAGCTGTCGGGGCCTGAGGGCGTGACGCCTTGTCCCTCGTCGCCACATCTGGCAGGCGATTAGCGAGACAGGTGAGAGGGCTCCACAGAACATCGAGGTGGGGGGCACAGGCCCGTCACCCGACCCTGGCTCTGACACGATGTGTCACATGTAGTTCGGGGGACCCTACCGGCCAGCGAGGCGCAGGCTGAACGCGGAGCGGCTACCTGAGGCCGCCTTGCGGGGAATGCAAGCGACCTCAGTCAGGCCTGCGGGACGTCGGAGAACAACCTGCATGCAGCAGCTTGGCTACCGCAGGAAATTAACATCCGAAAAGGGGCATTTCACAAGGGTGGGCAGGTATATGTTATTCCCTCCTAAATTGCAGCCGGTCTCATTGTACGTCAGATTTCCCCGAGCAACTCAACATCAGCAACCACGACAAACCCGACGGCGGCGTGACCAAAGACCTGCAGCCTGAAGGTGAGGAGAGTCAACTGGTACACATGGCTCCAAAGCACCGGCCCGCTAATCAGTCCTCGTCCAATGGCAGCAGAGGCAGGGCCTGCTGCTGATTGGGTGCCGCGAGGAGCAGTCACATGACAGGCTGTGAAAGAGAATTTCCACGGCAATGGCTCTTAAACCATGGTTCCAAACACAGATTCTACTACAGGCTGAAAATATGTTCAAAAATTTTAAACAATAAAAATGCTGGAATAATTCAGCTCCATGGGTAATAGATTCTAGACGCAGCTCATTGTCAAGACATTCGGTAACTTTTCCTTTTATAAATTACTGTGCACTTGAGTGACTTTGGCAAAGCACACTACAAAACCTAATATTTAGAAGCCCAAATGAACATAGCTTTTGGAATGAATTAAATCATGTAGGATGTAAATGAGACAAACTGCAATAACTGCTGCTTTCAATTCCTGTCATACTCTGGGAGAAGCCCGACAACTAATGTGATTTAAAGGGATGTTTTTAAGACGTGTTCAAAGACGAGCCACAATCATAAAAAAAAACTGACAATAGTTTTTTTTTTTTTTCCCCTGTTTGTTTAGGAGTTTGGAGTTTTCCAATGGCGACACACCACACCTCCTCCTCTGGCCTATGCCCCCTTCACCTCCTGCTCTAGCTGTATGTGAATCTGCCCCACCCCTAGGTGGCGCCCATGAGCTGTGGCACATAACATTCAAGTTACCACTTGGTGGGGACCAAGGAGATCTACCAGCACAAATAACAACAAAAAACGTTTCTCTGGCAAGTTACATACGGGGGGTAGATTTGTAACAGAAATTGACAGGAGTTATTGACAGATCCTGCGCTATACTGATCACTGGATTCTGGACCAGGCCAGTGGGACCAGTGCCCCGGGCTCTGGGACACTACAACCCTCATATACAACGCCAGTCCCCCACCAGGGCCTCCTGCGTATTGAACAAGACAAGACAATCGGGGCTCTTTGACATATACAGTGCAAATTAACCATCAGGACCCCCAAAGGGCCCTCTCCATCCACAGCAAGGGCTGACCATTAGGGCCCCAGAGCCTTTCAACACACACAGCGCAAGTTAACCACAAGGGCCCCTAGAATACAGGGCCCTTTCCACATACAGTGAGAGTTAACTACCAGGACCCCCAGGTATCCTAGCAAATACACTGTGATAATGCAGACCCTTTACGTGGTATGTGCACTGTACTTCTGTGTCCTCCCTCCCCACCACATGACAGGGGGGCCTCTACGAGGCAGGTGCCCAGAGGCCACACAGGACCACGATCCGGCCCTAACTATACTACCCACAGCCCTATAGTCCCTTACGACCAACTGCTCCTGCACAGGACTCCCTCCAGTCCCAGCAAACATATGACTCAGCCTGCATTTCTCAGGATGACTTATTCATTCACTATGGAGGCTTAGCAACAGGCATATTTGTTGGTGGGCTGGCGGCAGTGACTCGTCACCGGGAGATTTCATTAGCGGCCCGCTGCTAATGAAATGAGCCCGAAAGGTGGAGGTTCCCGTCGCGCCTTGGCCTGAGCGGAGGCCCGCTCCCTGGAAACACGGCCAGTCCCGAGCAAGCACTCCTCTCCATCGATTCTCAATTAGCATGACAGATGACCAGCTAATGGGTTCAGTGACAGAGACCGGCCGGCCCTGCCAAAGACTGAAAAAAAAAACGAAGGGATGGGGCCTAGCTATCTCAGCACATGGGTGTGGGGGGGGGGGGGGGTACGAGTGACAGGGCTGCTAGGAGCTGATTTGGGTACAGCTGCAACACACCCGCTCTGAGGAAACGAGGGGTTAGCCCGCGTTACCACGGCAACCAGAAGCGCAAACTCTGATTGGACACACCAGTATCCGCCCCACAGTCCTACTTTACATCTCATCCCTGTGTCATCCACTGGCAGTGTGTTGAAGCTAATGGCACCAATTACCAATTCATAACTTACCCGGTTGCCATTAGAGAAGAGTGAGGTCACAGCACTCTGACAGGTATTCATTTAGAGGGGCAAGACAAAAATAATAAATCATCACTTTAATAACTACCTTTGTTACCTCTAATGATGAAAAATCGCGTTCTCTCCACTCTGAACCTCCAAAGAGGCAGTAATCCTTAGTGCATTTTCACTATGGTGCATTCCAGTGAAGCATGAGCATTGTTTCCCGGTTGTAACCCGACCTTCCCGACACGTGTGTCAGTCAAACCTTTAGAGATAGTCAGTCGTGGCCCATGAGAGACAAATGACACTATCCCACTGGCATGCCGGCTCTACCCAAGCTCTACCTTTGGTTTTCCACTGCAGGAGGGTCGGCTTCTTAAAGGTGTTACCAGGATTTGGAATTTGAGAATCGCTGTGTTATGTTAGCATCAAGTGCTAGCGCAGTTAGCATTATTTTGCATAAATTTGCATGGGGAATCTATTCAGTTCAACTGTTCTATAGTACTTTTTTAAGTAGGAGCTTGGAAATTTCCAAGTTCTGAATTATTGGGAATGCATCAATACATCGCAATGGGTTATACTACTAATAATGAATAATATACATTAATATATATATATTATAATATTCACGCTAGATTGGTTTGCTCATGCTAATAAGCAGCTGGGCTATGTCAGCGTGGGTATGGCTCAGGTAAGGCTCACGCACTTTATGATGGAAACCTGGCAGTTTGCGGTACAGCTCAGTTCTTGGGCTCGGTTCCTAGTGGCAGTGGTAAAGCGCCAGAAGTGGTAAGACAGCCTTCCCTGGAAGCAGTAATGTGGAAGTTTATTTACATATTAAAGTGACATGGCATGACATAATGTACAAGGCTGCAGCCTATACTGAATAGCTGGCTATAGAAGTTAGACAGATGAATGACAGAGAGATACCTAGTCGCCAACCAAATATTAGTAAGAACAACAACCCATCCATCTTCCTAAAGCTTGTCCTAGACAGGGCTGCAGGGGACCTGGGGCCTATTTCAGGCAGCACAGGGCAGAAGGCTGGGGCACACCCTGGACGGGATGCCAATCAAGGCACTTGCATGCACTCAGCCCCACGCAATGGGCAATTTAAATGAAAATAGCCTAGCTGCATGTCTTTGGACTATGGGAAGATTCCAGAATGCCTGGAGGAAACCTTCACATTACAGGCAGCCTATGCGAACTCCACAGGCAGCAGGACCCTAGAGGCGTCACGCACCAGTGCTTCCCAGTGAGCCACTGTACACCCCCGACAACAACCCCAATAGCAGCCAGAATGTAAACGCAGGAGCGCTTTTAAAAAACATTTAAGGGATGGCACATTTACAGTGATCCCACCCCACAGACCCAGGATACCCAGCTGCTCCCCTGGATTCACACAGCCGACTGAGCTCAGCAGTTTGCACGAGAATTCTCTGGGCCAATAAATGATAAACAGAGGCAGAACGGCTCGTGGTAACTGAAGCGCGCCCTCCCCCCCCCAGCACTACAACCAAACCGCTGGCTCTCAAGCAGGATACACCAGGGGTACTATTCCCACCAAAGAAGAAGAGGGCCTAATGATCATCACAATCACACAGATTGTGCGAGTTCACGTTCATGCACGCTCGTTTAAAAAGAATATTTCTCATCATTACTAATGGGCCACGGAGAAAGGGGGATGTAACATAACGGGGAAATCTAAGCTCTTTTGCAATTCCGAGTCACGGGTGCCTGAACAAGAATGTGAGGCAGCACATTTTAATAGCAACAAAAGTAAACGACAGAGCCGGCGAACGCCACGTGAAGCGGGAATCCCGCGCATCCAAGCCCCGCTGCTCAAAATATCACGCTTCAGGCCAAATCTATCCTATCTGCGCTAACAGCCACATCTCCCCATTGATACCACATCCACCTCTGCTTACATTTGGGCGTGAGAAGTAAACACAAGCAGACTGCTCTCATTTCCCATGCTCTGGCTAGCCACATGAAAGCACCACCTGCCCCAATGGGCCGTCTGGTAACTCTGTGCGGACTGGACCGACCTACGAGCCCAGCCACTAGATGGCGTGGGAGGGCAGGGCCACAGGGCCACAGCAAGATGAGTTCCCACATCCTGCACGCACTCCTCCAAAAACACCACATGCACACGCACATTCCTCTGCACTGCAAAGAGCGTTCAAGAGAGCAGAGCAGATCCAGTGGCTTATTAGCATAAGACAATTTGATACTTTCAGACATTATATGACAATTTCACTTCGCCACTTCATTATGAAAAGTGAAGACCAAATATACAGCAATATAAGATTGTCCATGTCATTATCATTCACATTGATATTACATATTTTTAAAATTCACCAGGAATCACATTAAATTCCTCCACTGAATATCATCCAGTGATAACCCCAGTGACCTCGTCAACGTGCGGGTCTGACCCAGTATGGAACCAGCTTAGACGTACCCAGAGAAAATCATCATAATAATAAAAAAATTAAACAGCAGTACCTTGCCGCTTACTTATTCTTGTAACAGAAACAAGATAATCTTATTCTCAAAAGAGTTCAAACTTAAATTTTTACATTTATTTTAAAGAGTTTTAAAGTGACTTGAACATGGTGGAGGGATTTGCGTGCTTCGATGGTTCAAGGTACTAAGAAGAACCAGTATAACCAGAATAAGGTTACTGGGACCCATCTCTGGAGGCAGGGCTGGAGGTGGTGTTGGCCAGTGAATGCTTGGTGGTCAGGCCTCCCACAAAATCCAGATAAGGTCAGCCTTAAAAGGCCACAGGGAGCTATGTAATTGGCTCCCCATCCACAAGATGAAGGATGGAGGTGAGATGCAGTGCCATTTGGGCAGTGGGAAAGTGGGAGGGACCAAGACGGATTAATTGGATTAAGAATGACACTGGCTTTGCGTAGGTAGAAGGTTACCTCTCTGGCAGGGAAGGTGCAGGAGATAAAAAGGTTTTAGCTAGATGGAATCAGCTTTACTTCCATGCACATTGGGTGGTCTCTGGAAGCTGACATCTTGATCAGGGGTGGAGAGACCACAAGTGGGTGTGGGGGATACTCACAGTCCCTGGCTGAGGGCCATGAAGCTGGAGTTTCTGTTGTTTGTGTGTATGCACTAGCAGACCCAAAGTGCAAAGTAGGTAAGATGCTCAAAAGAGTACCAGCTACAGCCTCTATGGTCTGGCTGGGAAAACTCAACACTCATTTTGGAAATAAGAGATATACCTGGAGGGGTGTCATTGTGAAGGTTGTCCCAGATCTAACCCTGAGTGGTGGCCTTTGGGACCATGAACACCATGTTTGAACACAAGGATGTTTGCAAGTGCACATGGACCCAGAGCACCCCGGACTGAAAAGTCTAAAAACAGCACTGTAGTCGTTTCAATTGACTTGAGGTCGTATGGTTTTGAAACTCAGGTGAAGAGTCAGGCACAGATACCAACTGATCACAACTTGATGGTGATTTGAAAATCGGTGCATGGGGAAGAGGCCAGATGGACCAGGACAACACTTACTAACATGCAGTCAGGGGTTGCTGGGAGAGTCTGGCTGAAGCTTCTGTGCAAGAAGAATTCAACTTACCCTTCCGGATAAGAATCTCCCACGTGCTGAGTGAGGTCAGGGACATTGGAGTCTGAATGGACGATTTTCAAGGCCTCAACCGTTGCAGCAGCTGCAAGGAGCTGTGGCCAAAAGGCCCTGCTGGTGGACACCAGAGTGAGGCAAGCTGTCAACCTGAAGGAGGAGACCTCTGGGGCAACTCCTGCATGGAGGTGTCCTGAGACAGCTGACAGGTCCCCACAGGCCAGAAAGGCTTCAGCAGAGGCAGGAAGGTGAAAGCTTGTGTGTGACCGAAGTCACAAAGAGAGACTATCAAGAGGTATCAAACATTGCTTAACTCTCTTGAGGAAGCACTTCTGCTGGATAATAGTCACTGCAGCTAAAGTCACTGTGGTGGTCATAGGGCAAATGAAGTCCTTCCAGAGATATTAAAAGCACTAGATCATACTTCTGGGAAAGGCTATGCTAGGGTACTAGAAAAGAGAGTCCATCCAACGCTGTAGAAGGAAGCCTGGTCATGGAACAGCGGACAAATTATACTACCTCACACAGCTGTGTCAGAGTTTGTGGGAATATGCGAACATAGTTTACATAGTCCAGATGCTCTACACCTGCTTGTGATTATCACAGAGAGGATATCAAGGTGTGTTCATGGCTAGAACGGTGCCTGATAAACAGGTATAGAACTGACATCCCTGCTATTTGTGGATGATGTCGTGCTTTTGGCCTCATCCAACCCGCACCTCAGGCACACACTTGAGCAATCCGACGCTAAGTGCAAAATGACAGGGATGGGAATGAGCTCCGCTAAATCTGAGGCTATGGAACTCTCTCAGGAAAGAGTGGATTGCTGTTTTCAGGTCAGGGAGGAGGGTCTGCTTTTGTGAAGGTGTTTAACCATCTTGAGATCTTGTTCACAAGTCTTGGTAAGGGGGAACACGAGACTTACAAGTGGATCAGTTTGGTGCCGACAGCTCTGTGGGTACTGAGCAGGCCATGAGAAATGCCACTAGATTTTATAGCTGGAGAGAGATTTTCTCAAAAGAGCTCAGTATTTTTTTTTCCCGTGAGCCTGCATTTCCTGAGTTTAATTCAACGTGGCAAGTACTTTCGCTAGTGGACATTCGCCATTCGAGGCACCAGAATCCATAACTACTACAAGAGAGGACAGTGACGCGGCTGACAAACTCCTGTGGCTCAGGCTTCAAAGGCACAGAAATGCAAACAGAAAAGCCAGAGTCTGCATGATTTGACCAATAACCACAAAGTCAAGTCATATTTTGAAGAGACATTTTTCCACTCAAGTAAAGTACAAATCTGTGCAATAGGCACATAAATATTTAATTTATGATAGATGCGCTATGCGTTTGAGTTATTAACGGCTTGAGGCAATCACAGTGTACCATTTAATAATCAATAGTGCAATTTCATAATTTGATTTCACATTATACACTCACATACACTGATATATATATATATAACTCAGACACCAATTCATCCATCATCTATGCAGCTTATCCAGTATGTATAAGGCAGAAGGCAAGTGAACATCCTACAAAGGAAGCCTGTGGGTAATTTGAAGTCACAGTTGATCTTAGCTACATGTCTTTGGATTATGGGAGACAGCCTTCTTGCCACAAGGAGAATATGCAAACTCCACACGCAGAAGAAGTCGAGCACCCGGGGCACTAGCGCTCCCCGACGGACCAACGAAGGTGGAAAGTTCAGATTCAGAAAGTACAAATACAGAGCAAGATTTTGTTTCAACTAACCCGTTCCTTGCTCTGTGACTGTGAGTCTTTTATTCAACTAGTTGGTTGAAACAAAACCTTGGTCTGGATTTCTGCTTTCTGCACCTGAACTTTCCACCTCTGCAGACCGCCATACCACCCTCACCACAACCCCATGCACAGACAGGAAGCAAATGCACAGAGCCCTTTTAAAGGTAATGAACAGCATGTTTATGCTGATCGAGCCCCACGGAGTGACAACGGCAACCGCAGGCATGGATCAAAACGATTTACCTATCCGGCCGAGTAGTGATGTACCCAGAGAAAACCTGTGCAAGCACAGTAAAACTGAGCCACTGGTGGGACTCAAAGCACCTTAACCCAGGAGGTTTGAGGCCATTGCACCACAGACATAGTTTACAAGGACTTTCCTTTAAGTTACTTCACCTGCATTGTAGAGGTTAGATAAACAAGAGCTTCGACAATTAATCTTCTATTTAAATGCAGTTTGCTTCTCAGCTGCCAGGGAAGTACATATAGGCACAAATGAATCTCTCCCTTGATTAATGTCTTTAAGGGATACAAATGTCCCAGAGCAGCATTACAAGCCTCTGCGCAGCTGAACGCAACAGGCAACGTGCTCTAAATCAATTCGCCCAAACTATCACCCCCCTGTTTCCATCAGAGAATAAATTACTTTTAAACGCGGATCGAATGAAAACAATTTATACATCGGTGAGTTTGTGCATTGTAGCGCCAGCGGGCAGCAAACCAGAGATTCACTGTTCTGTTTATAGATAAAAATAAAAACAACCTTGAACCTTGAACCCTGGACCTTAAACAGAAGTGGGTAATTCAGGTCCAGAGAGTAAAAGTCCATACCAGAATTTTGTTTCAACCAACCAGTTGAGTATAAAGAGTTAAAGTAACAGAGTACTCAACTGGATGGTTGAAACAAAATCTTGGTCTGGATGTTTACTCTCTGGACCTGACCTTTCCACCTCTGACCTTAAAGGGCTGTTAGAAACATTATCACCATCTCCCCTGATATACAGATATCATAAAACATTGAAACATTCTTCTGATTGGTTGGAATTTCTCAGCTGACCCTTTGCTGTCACCTCACACTGCTACGCACTGGTGCTCGTGCACTGGACCGGATCCACGCGTCGAGGCTGAAAGACTCCTCCTCCTGGGGTTCTGTGGCCGAGGGCCCAGAAGAGTGAGCATGAGGAGTGGAGAGGACCACAGGCGCCCAGAAAGCCGCCAGCCTCGGGACAGCAATGAAGCAGGACCATTCAGCAGAGCCCCGCCTCCAAGCTTCAGCCCACAGACACAGCCTTACACAGCCCCTCAATCAAACCTGACTCTCACAGAAACTGAATACCTCTACACACATAAGAAAAACCTTTTCCACCAAGAACATGCATCTATTCTCCTCTGTAAAACTCCTACTACTTCCCTTTTAGCATTTAAAAAGGCCACCACAAGAATGACCAAGCATTATGGGCTTTAATAAAGTCCCTGTTCTCCATCTCCACCCATCCTGTTCACTAAAAGCCTTCAACGGGATCCTTTTCATCACCCAACCCAGGGAAAGCTTTTTTTGGCCACTGCACAGAGGTTTACATGACCTGAATGACACACCGTAGTTAGAGAATGAA
>JAODJU010000018.1:5753764-5789108 GCA_026776725.1 Gnathonemus echidnorhynchus | reverse complement strand
CCCCCCCCCCCCCCCCCCCCCCCCAGCCATAAAACCATAGGAGGGTACTTCCGTATGAAGCCTTTAACCTAATTCTCCATCCAAATTACAATCCAGGGAGGCAGGCAAAATGCTCACGTTTCCCATCCCATTAAAATTCATTTGTTATGCTGCTTATCGCAGGGCCATCATTAAGGCAGCCAAGATGAACAAACAGCACCTCGAAGGGGCTATGATTCTGCGAGGGGTCATTTATCTCAAGCATCCTGCCATTTGGCTGGTTTTAATTCCATCTCACTCAGCCATCTGATCTGCCATCAAAATGCTTCTTTAAACGCCCAGGATGAGAATCAAATACAGTGTATTTGGGTAAAACCGCTAAGGATTTTTTGGAAGTTTTTTCTGAAATTAGGTGTGAAAAAAAATGCAGCCCTCTGTAGATCAATCCCATTCACTTACTTTCCCACTTAGGAACTAGAGAGGCTGGCTGATGTCCTTACCTTTTATAGTAGGCAATGCTGGCACACCAATCAAATCACTGGATCATGTTTCATAGCCCCGCCTCCTCTCTAGCCTCCCCTACAGTGTACTCACTGATCGAGCATAGTATTGAAATGGACTGCAGTCACAAAGTGATATCAGCACACAGGTGCAACGGTTAAGGATCTGCCTTGATTACCAAGATGTTTAAGGTTCCCGCCCAAATCAGGACCGTGCCATTGTATTCATATGCTTGGTAGGTCAGGAAAAATGACCTGTTCTACAAGTAGGACAACTGCAAAAATGTTAGAAATTACTTTGGGGAACAGTGTCTACAAAGCGCCTAAACTAATATTAATGTGGCACACACACATGCAGAAGACTTGTGCAATAGATCCCCTTTAGAAAGGACACAGAGGTTACACGCCCTCAGCGGCTTTTAGTGAGTCACTGCGTACCGTGATTTTTGGTTTTAGAGCAGCAAAAGCCTTATGCTTAAAGAAGGGAGCGAATTATACCGATCACATGACAAAAAAACAGCATGAACCAACTGGAACGCTTAGTGACATTTCAAAAACAGGCAAACTCAAGCTGAAACTCACAATTAAGTCCAAGCGCGGAGTCAAAATTAATAGGACTGACCTTAACAGAAAGATTAGGGTCAAATAAACCCTGAAGAACTGAAGGGAAAGGCATAAAACCTCAGCATGATCAGCATTTGCAGAAGAATAAATGAGAATATAAATCCTTGCACAACCAGAACATAATTAACATTTGCTTGCTATTCAAATTATAATTACTTTTACAGTTAATTAATTTGTTAGTTAAGTTATGATAATGTCTCCATAAATTGAACAAACCGTCCCGCAATGATAGGGACGGAAACAGTGGCAGAGCCTTTAATAATGTTAGCCTTACTCCCTTATCAGAGATGCAGCTTAATTTAAGTGTGTGTTTTGCTTGCAAAAGCAGGCAGTATCTGTTCAGCAGGATATCATTCATTTTTTTTATTATACTGGAGCTGGATTTTTGCAAAGTCATGGCTAAATACAGTGCATTCATCTGCACTGGAGCTGAGTCTACAGCTGCAGCAAAAGTCCCATGCAAGATCCAGTCGATGCTCTGCACAGATTCCGCTGGAAGCCACACATGACAGTCTTTCTGAAGAACCTGATGTGACCATGATGCCCGTTTGTTTGGTGGCAGGACAGGGCCGTATTTAACTGATTTATCCATCACTGCCAGAACCCCGAAGAGTACGACGTAATCCCATTTGACAGCAAAACCAGAACCACCCCAGACAGCTTAATCCAGCCAATTAATGCAGCAGCACGGGATGCTCGCCCCATAAAGCTTAAAATGTCTCTTACAGCTGCCATGAAGTGCCACCAGTTATGATAAATAAATGAACACAACATAAATAATACATCTGAAGTAAGCCTTTGGCATGACGAGCGCATCTGCTAACAGATACAGAAAGGAAAGGGCTGTTGCATCCCCTAAAAGATGAGACTTTCATGGCTTCTCGGAGACAGGTCGTCACCCATGCCCGACACGTGCCCTCCGACCCCCCCGCACCACAAGGCCGCCTCGCATTTAACGGAGGGGTCGGCAGGCTGTCATGCCTTGTTTTATCTTCCGACCTCGGCTTGCCCCGAGGCAGCAATTAGAGCGACACGACGACGACGTTCCCCAGCTCCGTCTATCAGTCCCAGAAGTCCTCATGGCTTCCTCCAACGTTACATCACTCATCACGGCGACGTTCTTGAGCAGTCGCAGAACTGCGGCGTTGTAGGCACCAGTCGATCACTGAATAAGGATGTGAACGAACGTGGTAGCTCTTTATCGGGGTGTGCATTTCGGACATATCTCCTGCTGCGCTGTTGGATGTGAGGGCAACACAACCGGGCATTACTATGGCAGAGGCGTGACCCATCCCCCCCCAACAAAAGCTGCAAAAAGCAGCAGCACGTTCCATCACTAGAGCCCCCCCTCCCAGCCACCATCACTCAGGATGAGCACGAGGCCTTGTGCGTCAATGCTCTGCCTCAGTCCTCAGGACGTAGGTGAGGGTAACCACTCTTTGCTAGATGTTTTCCCTCCATGATGTCAGCCTCCTCTATTGCATGTTCTCCTTCACTTGAACCGGCAGACATTTCCAGCCCCAATCAGAACTTTCCGCCCATGCAACGCCTCTCCACAGACCTATCGATGACATTAGCTCGAAATCAGGCTGCAAGAGTGCAAAACTGCCCGAACCTGCTTCTTTGCATGGGCCAAGCTGACGGTGCAGTTTCTCCATTATCTGAAGCTGACTCTATCGCACCAGCTGCCATATCCGGTTTGGTTTTAACTCATAAGTTGTGGTGACAAACCCCATGAACACTGCACAGGGCCATCGCCGTTTACCATAATTTCACAGCATCTATGACACATATCTGTTCGGTGAGGCGCCCCGCAGGAGGGACTCCATCAGATGAATCATGTCAAATGACACAGCTCTGCACTTTGGGTCCCATTCCAAGCAAAAGACACCAACGGGCACCAGCCCTTCTTCTACACGCCACTGTGAGTCATGTGACATCAATGAGCCAATCAAAGTGTAACTCGGCTGGCCAGTCTGTAAACAAGTGCAGAGAATCAAAAAAGCACTATACTCAGCAAGGAGATAAAGTAAAAGGGAAAAATAACATAAATAATTTACAAAAGAAGCTCTCAACAGTGTGGGCCTTGTCTGACTGGGAAATGGCTTTCCTTACAGTCTCATTAGTGCCAATGACGCTGTTGGCCAGGGTCTGCTGGGGTAGCCTGCAGAGAACGACATACGCTACGGCAGATTCCTCCAGATCCCCTACAGAGACCCTTCCTCTCCTCAACATGCTACAGGACTATGCTGGACTCTGGCCACCAGGACTGTGTACGGCACACAGTCGCCTATCTCATGTCTGCCACATACTGAAAAAAAAGTCCATAAACAGTTTCTTTTGCCAATATTACCCTGCAAAAAAAACAGCAAGGCTTCAAATTAAGAACAACCACAGACTTCCGAGTATCAACATCCATTCATTTTCCAGGACTGCTTATCTGGAAGTGTATCATCACTAAGTTACATTATACTCAGCGGCAAGTTAATTAGGTACTCCAGCTCGTCAATACAAAAGAACGGTTTCTCCAACCAGCAAATCATGTGGATGTAACTGAACACGTACAGCACACAGATAGGATTGAGGTTCACTTATGGTGCTTTTCCACTGGCATACAGGAACCGGGGCATATACCATGAAGAGACTAGTTACAGTGTGGTTACAGTTCACTTCGGTTTTCCACTGCAGAAGGGCCGGCTCGGTAAAGGCGCTGCCGGGCTTGGAGACCGACAGTGACGTAAAACCAAAGAGAGGTTTATTTACTGTTCACACGATGTACTATGTGCAATTAAAATGTTTTTTTTTTCTTCACTATGTGCTAATTTCCGCTAGCACGTATGTGAGAATCGGTATGTTATGTTACCATCAAACGCTAGCGGAATTAGCATTCGCTCGTGTAAATTTGCAATCCGTTAAGCTGTTCTGTGACACTTTTTCAAGTAGAAGGTTTGAAATTTTCTAGTTCCAAGTTCAGGAATGTATTAATACATTGCAATGTGCAATACTACTACTAATTAATAGCATATAGAATATGCTGTTTTTTTTCTTCAGATAATCCAAGCATATTGACACAGATCACTGGTATCAATGTGCATTTTGATCAGTTGGTAGTTGATGCAGCCAGCTCGCTTTAGGCATACTAAACGCCATGTCAGCATGGGTACAGGTCAGGTACGGTCCGCGTACCTCGCAATGGAAAACCGTCAGTTTGTGGAACGGGTCGGGTACAGCTCAGTTCCTGGTGGCAGTGGAAAAGCGCCATTACTGTTCCATTGAGCATTAGAATGGCTAACACACCTAATTAAGAGGTTTTAGCCTCTGACTT
This sequence comes from Gnathonemus echidnorhynchus, assembly GCA_026776725.1. Classification (NCBI taxonomy): domain Eukaryota; kingdom Metazoa; phylum Chordata; class Actinopteri; order Osteoglossiformes; family Mormyridae; genus Gnathonemus; species Gnathonemus echidnorhynchus. Next base: position 5,784,680 of record JAODJU010000018.1, on the reverse strand, counting down.
AGGTACTGAAGAGAATTCAAGAAAGTCAACAGATTGTGATCTGTGTAAACCTCCACAGATCTACAAATTGTACAAACTACAAAATGCTACAATGACTAAATAACAGCCAGTGCCTCTTTCTGGACAGAATATCTTAACTGATAACAACTGGATTCTTAAAACAGAAACTCATAGGATGGTCAATAGCCCACAGATGCACTGCACACTGGACACCTCCAAACCCAACACTACTGGCATCCACCTGGACCTTGAAGACCTGTATGGTGCAGCAATTTGATGACCAAACAAATTTTGTTTTACCCATGAGATTAGTAAGGGGGGAGACTATGACAAAAACAGCAATAACATCCCACCAACCAAAGAAATCACATACATTCTTCTTCCATAGTAGCCAGAGGATATTTCTGAATAGCCAAAACCCTGGGAAACTGGGCGGCACTCTGCAGGAGGCAGGTAACCAATGAGCTTCAGGAGAAGGTTCACAAAATGTGAGGCTCAAGTGCAGAGTACTGGGAGATGAGTTCGAGGAACCAGGAAAAGGGGCTGAAACTCAAAAACAGGACACTAACCATCGCAAACATAAAACAAGATATCGTCTGCATGGCAAACCAGCTGCAGAAACAAGCTGGCAGTTAAACAGAACCAGGAAACCCAAGACAAGACGGCGACTAACCACAGAACTGCACACCTGGAAACCACCAAAAGAGCAAATGCTGAGGATGAAACACAAGGGAACCAAACCCAGCCCCTCAAATCAAAAAACTGAACTCTGAATCAAAGTGAGTTAAAGGAGCAATAAACAGCAACGAGCGCCAGAAGACACAAAGGGGAACTTACAAAGATAACGGCCCAACATGCCAGGCGACTCAAATAAAGTCAAACATCCGAGAACTCCGGTAAAGAACTCAGTAATGAAATGCAGATTAAACGACTGATTGATGAATAGTATGTATATGGGTCCACTAAATCAAAAGAAAACAATGAGGAGAGCAAATCAGCCACTCCCATTGTCAGTCTTCTCAAAGGGTGTAAGGTCCTGGCTCATGACCAGGCCCCACCCCCCAATCACCTAAGAGAGACCAGACTGGGCAGGCAGACCGAACAGTCCAGAACAAACCCAGGGATCATCACACTGGTGCCATCACACTGGCAGGGATAATCACACTGGTGCCATCACATTGGCAGAGATAATCACACTGATGCCATCACACTGGCAGGGATAATCACACTGGTGCCATCACACTGGCAGGAATACTCACAGTGGTGCCATCACACTGACAGGGATAATCACAGTGGTGCCATCACACTGGCAGGGATAATCACACTAATGCCATCACACTGGCAGGGATAATCACACTGGTGCCATCACACTGGCAGGGATAATCACACTGGTGCCATCACACTGGTAATTGTGATTCTATCTTCTCAGCCAGCTTACTGGGGTTTTCCGGAGTTCTGTGTTGACAAAGAATGGTGCGATGAATAAAACAAACATGTTAATAAAAGAGGTAGGAGAAGAATGGCCAGAGTGGTTAAAGCTAACAGGAAGGCCACAAGTGCAAATACAGAACTAGAAGTGTATAGTACAGCAGTCGAGACCTTTGACACCCCTGTCACAATCTGTATCAGCTTGAACCACACTGTTCTTCATTTGTGTGCTTCTGTAAGAAAATCTATATTGTAAACTCTTTGAACAGTTAGAATGCTTGGGGAGAGACAAAGACAAAAGGAGGGAAACTCAGAAAGGTCATGAAATGTTCCCACATGCTTCACAGTTACTAGCGGTGTTAAAGAACCACATTTGACAGCATCGAAGGAAACCACCCCTGAAACACAGACACAATGCAATACAACCTTAGAAGCCTGATGAATAAACTATAAAAATATTCTAGAATCTGATCTAACTAATCTTCTTAGGTGGTTTAATTAAAAACAGCAAATGACTAAATGCTGGGTTATGAAAAAGTAATGACAAGTTCAGGTTACGGGACAGGGGATGAAATCAGGCCACATTCACAACAATATCAACTGGCCAGATGTGACAGGATGACGTTTTTATGGTGACGGCACCTATTGACAGGAAGGCTTTCTTTGTGGATATGAACCCTTGGCTGGTTTCGCCCAGCTCAAGTTACATCCTCAAGCGCTTCTAAGCACCTTGTCGAATGCCGATCAAAGGCCATTCAGAGGCTCACTTCAAAGGACACGCCTGGAACCTTCCAAACTCATGGCCCTTTGAGCGTCATGTCATAGAGTCTTCATGAAGCCCATCTACTCCTAGGAGCCCACTGACTGTGCTTCCTTCTCTGAACACTCATACTAGGTCTACAACACTATACTATACACTATACTACACTACACGGCACTAGACTAGTCATACTGGGCTAGAGATGTCCCACTGTTGCTGTTGGTTATGCGCTAAAACTGCATCAATTACTGAAATATTTTTTTTTTTGAGTACAGCTGTGCAAGGCAGTGTGCAGGAAAATGAAAAAAAAAATCATTGTTATCAAAAGACTGTTTATGTTTATAATCTTTCACATTATCGACTCAGAAGAGCAAGATTAAAAGATGACCGTTCCAGCTCAGTCCATATCACTGCTGTATGAAAGCTGTAAAGATAATATAGTAGTATGTATGATAGTATTTAGCCTATAAAAGTCAGAAGACACTAAGGAATGAATATTAACAGGAATAACTCTTGTGTGGACAGCTTGCTAGGTCTTCTCTTTGAATGATACCTGAGGGATTTACGGTATCACTGTATACCCCCCCGGCTCTCCTGCATGACTGCCTGGAGACAAAGGCATCATTCACCGAGAGCTCATTCCCTGTATCTTATTTTTTTTATTTCTACACTCTCACACTACACCCGTGCGGCCCTCCCGTCCCTAACCTGATACGTGTGGCCGATATCAACAACCATCTTGTGTAGAAATGGGGGCATAAGCAAATTACATTATCCACAGGGTTAGAAGGTTCCGGGCTCTTCGTTCCGCCCCGCCTTCATGTGCTGTTGGGTCTGTATCGTCAAACAATGCGTCTAGTGGGACCCGACGCAGGGGGCAGGGGACGTGGGGTGGGGGAAGAGGTGAATATTCCCGGAAGATTTCTTTAGCCTACTAGCCAGGGAAGAACTAGAAGCCCACAGTATTTTTCCATTTAACACAGCTGGGACTTATTTACCAACAGAATAAAGAAGTCCCTTCACCTAGCAGAGCGAAGCGCTCGAGACACCCAGCTGGCACCAAACAGTGCCCAGCTTCAGCTGCCGAACGGGCACCGGCCTGCTTTCTGCTATTTAAATCCTCAGTAGCGCCATAATGCAAATCAAGACATTAGTGTCAAACATGCCACTAAAACCTTCAACTGCTACGTAAATGTGTACCCACTGAAGTCTAATTTTCACTCCATTTCCAGCTTGACAAAATGCTTAGAATTACTCTTTTTATAAATGCAGTAACCCCCCAAGGCATCTTAAAGCTCATTGCTGAAATTCATCTTCCGCGGCGATCCCCTAGGGATTCCTAAATATCCTGAATTGTCCTTCGCATTCCACTCGTGACTGTGAAATTAAACTCTGTTTAACACCCATTAACGGAGACAGCTCTGGAAAACCTCGCTGTCAGCACAGAAAGAGACAAACCCTGTCAGTTAGGCTCTCCTCGTCTCCTCCAGCTGTCTGAGCCACGCACACATTCGGTTCCAAAATTTATACGCACTACTAAAAAAAAAGATGGAGCGGCCAAGCCCACTGAAAAGTAGTGAAGAACACAGAAATGGTGTCAAAACACAGGCGTCCTTCACAGTTTTGGGTGCCTACATGAGCGCTTATCATCACACGTTTATGTAAAACAAAACAGTTGAGACAAGGGAAGGGGGAGACATGGGGTCTTTCTTTGTTGCTATGACAGCAGGCTATAGGATACAGCAAGAGAGAGCGTAATGCAGCAGCACGCCAACACGTCTGGCTTCCGGCAAGTTCCGTCATTCATCATGCTCTCTTTTATCACAGACATTAACTTTAATTCCAGATATGAAAAGCATGACTGTCCATAAAATAATAATAATAATAATAATAATAATAATAAAGTTAAAAACCGCAGAGTTGACTTTCGGCCCACTGGTCTGTTACATTAAGCATGACGTGACATTTGAAGCCACGCAGAAGTGCAGCTACCCCAGGAGTAATAACATGAGCAGTATAGCAGCAGTACAGATGTGTGTGTGTGGGGGGGTCACAGAGGAAGAGGAAGCAGGAATAATGGTAGTATCAGTAATGTCTATTATTTCTGCAAGAGCCCCCTGAATTACTGATAGCATCAAGTCACAGAGAAGCCCCCCCCCCCCCTTCTGCTCTGCATAGCCTCAAGCATGCAAGGAGCGGGGGGGCATTTCCCACAAATGGTGCAGCCTCCTTCCACCAGGACAGAGCAGGGCCTCTCCTGTGACCTTATTTATTTTCTGCATCTGCAATCGGTCCAAAACGGGAGTCAAGTTTGCTTCCCCCCTTTAAGTGGACGCCGTACATCCAAGAGCCCCGCATCCGGCGAACGTTCAAAAAGATACATTCTGGGAGGCGAGTATTTGTGTGTGTGTGTGTGTGTGAGAGAGAGAGAGAGAGAGAGAGAGAGAGAGGGGCTCCGTGCACATGTGTGTGAGCACATTTTTAATTAAAGCGCTCTATTCATTGGCAGCCCTGTAAAAAACTGTTTGGCTACAAACTGGCAGCACCTCAGTAAACATTACGACGGAGGACAGGCTGATCATTGTGCGTTGGGGCCTGTAAATATGCAAGTCCGTCTCCAGCCAGGCCTGCAATGCTGCCACTTTGCTATTATTGCCCCCGATTTTAGTTGCATTCTGTGTAGAGCTAATTAAGGCCTGAATGAGCCACAATCAAAGTTGGGGACAGTTAGAGCACATTCTTTTAAATTGCTTCTCCATTGTTTCAAAGGCCCAGTTGGTTCATCTATGAGGCCTAATTAGCATGCCGGACATTTGTATGAGATTCGGGATATGCCGTGGACCAAAAATGGATTACAGCCTCTGTTTAACATCACAATAAAGAAGCAACTTCGGCCAGTGGCAGTAGATAGCGTCCCTGTTTTAGGAGCGGACAGCAAACTACATCGGGGCGAGAACATCTTTGCATGAAGAAGGCTGACAAAAAGCATCCCTGCATCCCTCTCTCTACCCACCCCTGGCTGCACACAATACCCTCTCCCCCACCCCAATCTGAGGAATACAACCCGCCCCCCTGGCACCCCGGCAGACACACAACAACCAAGGATGAACTGCAGCTGCTGGAGATCATCCTGACAGCTCAGCGTACTCCTGCTGTAATGGGCTTTGAACTAAACCACACCAGGGCCACTCACACCAAAACAGCAGGCGAGGTGCCTCGCTAATCTCGCTTCCCGGTGCGCATGGATGGAAAAATGCCCTCATCTTACACCATGAGAAGCCTGCCTCCTGCAAGAGGAGTGGGTGTGTAAGCTTTCCTGACATTTCTTCCCTGAGGGAGAAACCTGCAATTTTGCTCAGTTCTCACACAGGTGGGATGATGTATAGAAGTGTGGTAAACTTGAACAGACTTAAAGAGAACAGCTAATGCCTAAGAAATTGGGAGAAAAATGACGGACGGGTGGATGGACGGATAGATAGATAGATAGATTGATAGATAGATAGATAGATAGATAGATAGATAGATAGATAGATAGATAGATAGATAGATCTGTTAATTGGGCGGATGAAAGAAATAATATTGGGGGGTACACAATCCCACCATCATAAGGAAATGTTTAAATGAAAATGACGTCATTTTTTAGAAATCCTAATTAGACAGTACTGTATACAGGTAACCAAGGTTGCCAACTTTGGTCAGCTAGCTGGGGTGAGATTTTCAATCATGCACACGCATTTGCATGTATGTAACAATTTTAATACCTTGGAAATAGTTTGTAGGGTTTGCAACCTACCCCGTCACCTTTGATGTGGCTAATTTTAAGTTTATGACAATAAATAATAATAATAATAATAATAATAATAATAATAATAAAGATTTGCCGTAAGATTTCTTACGTTAGCGTGAGATTCTGAAAGCGGGAGTGCGTGACAGTTTGCAACCCTGGGTACGCCCTGCAGAACACTTTGTAAGGCATGTCTAAGATATCACTGAGCGGAGAAGGTGCTAATGTATACGGGGCGCCATAAGGGTAAAGGTGCGATTTGGGCCATCCGGCTGGCAGGATCATCCTCTCGTGGCTGCTGAGCCGGCCGCTGCGATGCTGACCCTATGCACCAGCTAGGAGGTGAGCGTGCCTAACGGGAGCACGCAGTCTATTTACATATCGCGAAGAGCAGCGAAATGGTCCATGGCTGGGGTACGGGCAGCGATGTGCGTCATCCTGTTTGCCATCCCTTTTGTTCGCAACCCATTCACTGTTTAATAGATAATTCCCAAGATGCTGAGCTCTTGCTGTCGCAGCTAAAGCACGGACAGCTGACAAAACATACTACCTAGTCACGGCTGTTTTTAAACCCTAATTACACAGCGCTGCCTCTCCTCTTACTTTGTCTGCAGCATTGAACGTGCAAGTCCTGCTGCAGCGAGGCGCTGAGCACGCGGCGCCAGCCCTTTCCGTAGCAGTCCTCGCGCTTTCTTTATAATCCTTATGTAAGTTGGCTCCTTCGACCGCCGTGAAGCGTATTGATTATAACAGCGTTTAATACACAATACTCGGCTGATTAAATAAGTCTAAGAATACCAATCAATGCCGAGAATGAGATCCTTTCTCCCCACTCTTTGAAAATGAGGTCGAGGTACGTTTTCAGGAACCATGTGAACAAAGGGATTGGGGAATAACTAACAAAAGAGGGATCTGGACGTATACGTGAATGTAACACGAGAAGCGTACGTGTGCAGGCCGTGATGTTCGAGTATAACTTGTCCCATGCCTCAGTGTGTGTGTGTATCATATTGTACTCTCTGACGGATTGCTAACTTCAACCGCGAAACTAAATCTGATTTGCATGTCCCGTTTTGAGTTGGAGAGAACGTAACTGTTTATTATATGCGTTTAAGATGCTTGTGCATTCCCGTTAATTTAGTTCATTTAGTTCCTGGTGATTCCTGTCCTGTTCTCTCGTGTTTTCGTATCCGATGTGCTGCCATAAAGTAAATAACGTTTTGTTCTTAGTTCCCTTTCACATTTCTACCCATCGCGTCGTGGTTTTGCTGCAGGTGTGATCCTATTCGTGTCGGCTGACTTAATAAAATAGCAAAACATCCATGAGCAACTGTCTCGATTTCCGGCTTCAACCGCTCGGCATCGCAATATTTTATATTCGGTACAAATTGCTTTCATCCATCCATCTTCCGACCATTTATCATAGACAGAATCGCGAAAGGGATGGGGGATGGGGGCCAGGAGCCTATCCGAGGCAGCACGGGGCTCAAGGCTGCGGTATACCCTAGACACCGTGTCAGTCCATTGCAGTAAACCCTCACATTAAGAAAACATGAAAGTTCTACTGGCACAGGGCAGAGGTGAAAAACTGCTTCCCCATTATCTAAACAAACTATAATGATACACTGCAGTGTTTTCTGACTGGCAAGCCTCTCAGTCATTCACTGTAGACCTAGCCTTTCATTATTGATGAGGAAACAACCTCCAATTCTTATCTGAATCTATTCCACACCATTCTGCATCTAAGAAACAGAATAACATACCAGGGTGGTGTACTTTTAATTATTGAACAGCACAGCCGAATTATCAACCACAATATGCTCTAAAATACCAAAATAGATACCAGATACATAAACAAATTCATTTTAAAAAATTATAAGACGCATGATTTCCAGACGAGCACACAGTCACCTCGACTGTGGAGGTGAAGATTAGGCTGTTTGAAATGCCTACCTCTCCCATAGTTAAAATGGAGTTTGATTGCTTTGCCTTGGTTGATGTGCAGGTACGTGAACCAGACAGCAAAGGTGAGCAGGACCAGTAACAGAAGGAGTTTGAACTGCTTGCGGATTTTCTTCACAGGAAAGCGTAGCATCGTGGCCAGACCATCACCTGCTCAGCCGCTGGAGAACTGGGAATGTGGCCCCTGGTCGGGTATATCTGTCCAGGAAACAGATCATGGAAACTCAATTGTGCTTTCCTGTCATACTACCCATACACAGGTAGGCCTGTACAGTGGCCACAAATGATGCTACAGGTCCAATGCAACGGGCTAATCTTGCTCAAGAAATAAGGTTTTAAAATAGCATTCATTTAAATATGCGTATTATAACTACAGTCTGCTTCAGTGTTGTATAATTAATATCTCAGAAAGAGGCTACGCTTACCTTAAAGAGGCCTCCCTCCACGCTTCAGTCATACTTGACATTCAGTTTGAAATTCGCATGGGCGCTTCGGTCTCGAGGGTCCGGGAGCCCGTGGGACGGAGTGCGGGACCTACATCGCCGTAGCAGGTGCTTCCCTCCAAAGTGCGTGGCGGATCAGCGCTGTGCTCCACACCGACTGAGGGTAGGCGAGGAAGGGAGGGTAAACTAATCCCGATTGGTGACGTTTGTGCGCCGAGGACTAAACACGGTCCGGTGTTAATCTCGTGAAATCCACATAAGGCAGTGGCCCCATGGCACCGCCGTGCCGATTATTTAACTGCTACTCAGAGACGGATCATCCTTGAGTATTAGGATCTCAAGCTCTGCGTGTAATTATTGCTCATCATGAAACAAAGTCTAACTTTTAAATTCCATGTGCACACACACACACACACATTATTTCTATAGGTACACACATGTTATCGCGACTTGTTATGGTCTTGTTTGTCTACGTTATTAATTAAAACGAGTAGCCAAGTTATGAAGAAACGGATGTTTTATAAACTATTGCCCGATATTTACACCAATTTCCAAAAACACCAAGAAGTGTTTGAATTATGTGTTTCATGGCATTCGAGGCGTATGCATTTAGTTTTAAATAGTGTTATAACCGGCAGTAACATTGAAAACATTAACTTTTCACCGCAAAATTTGATAAAGCACACGAATGACAACACTTCGGCCGCTAGCGACATATGTAACATTATCTAAAAATGCAACAAGAGCTATATTATGCCACGATAAAAGGTTTATATGAATCGTTAAAACTATGTAATATTTCGCCATATACAGTTTCTGTCAAAGCCAAATTACCATCGATACTTTTAAGATTAGAAAATCTTAGTTGAACCGATTCTTATTTAATTGTATTAATTTTTGATTGGGCTTGTTTCCATTAATATCATTTCAAGCAAAAATAATCTCATGCTTTTGTTAATATAAATTTAAAACGTGTCTGTACTCACTTCAGTATGTATGTTGATGGTTGGCATTCTGGTTCTCAAGGATTCCGGGAGCCCAGCGTAACACCTTTAGGTACTAAAACTTCCAAACACACAGCGCGGAATCTGCCAGGTGCGGAGCAGAGAGTCCTGACATCGGCGCCGGCCGATCTAATTCAGCCCCATGGGCGGACAGATAGCGAATCGCGGAACTTTGCAGGTTCAGTGCTGTTCCTATTTTTAAATCAGTTGTTTGCATCCATTTTTCCAATGCGCGTATCAAAACAAGACACTGAAAACACCAGCAACAATGATAATCCAGAAGAGAGCATGCATAACGCTATAGCGTAGCAGAAACAGGATGGACATACTACTACTACTGAGATCTGAGGATAAAATTACCCATCTTTGCCTTTACATGGTTTTTATTTTTTAAAACAGTTTCTTCCGGCAGTTAGATTAGAATTGAGGACGTAGATCTTTCCCTAAGAACGAGCGCCTTGCCCCGGTCCTACCAAAAACCCTCGGTCGGGTTTTTGCTCGGCTCTCTCCTCATCAATGAGCATCAGCACGCTGCCGAGCAACCGAACTTGGGAGGAGCAGTAACGGGCAGCCGCGACATCCAACCGCAGCCGGGGGATCCCGGGCTGGCGCTGCGATCGGCCACTGGGAGAAGGAGCAGGCTGCCGCCGCCTGGCCATCACTGGACCCAACCCCAGGAGTCGTGGCTGACACCTAATTGACAGGAGCCGCTTTTGCGACGCCGGTGATCATTTTCTAGTTGCATACATCCATACATAAACATATATACAAGTAACTGAATAATGTACCTCGGCAATCGTTCGAATCGGTGACAACTGATTTTATTTCTTGGCGCTGTAAATTGCCATTCCAAGCTATATTAACTTAGTATTATGAGTAGTACTGAATGATGACAACACGCACGACGTGCTACATTTGGCTGCCATTAACGGGGAAAGGAAAAAGCTAGAAAAGTGGTTCTAGGGGCTCATGTGAATCCATGTAGTTTTATATTAATATAGGGCTACCGATCATCTAAAACGTAATATTGTGTGCCGAGTTTGGTCCTGAGCATGTGTGGTGGGGGGGGGCAGGGATCCACGCACCGTAGCCGAACCTCTTTCTTGTTTTTCCTGTCGCGGAGGAGCTCTCGTCCAATAATATTCTCCGCATTAGATACATATTTTACAGCACGGTTGTGCACAGATCATGGAACCGAGTTGAAATGTGATATAGGCTTAGACGTGTAAAGAAATAGCCATACAGGAAATAAAATACCTATTGTTGTTGGATTTTACAAGCAAGGCGGTATTAAAATGGTAATAACTGAAGAGCGGGATAAATTAAGGACTTAAACTTTTAATAAAATTAAATCTCAGTAAAATTTTATGGTAATAAAATGAAATTTATTTTTTTATTATATTTTTTTTATCACAATAAAACGTACTAAAACTTTTCTTTCATTTTTGGATGAACATTTTAATAGGATGACTAAATATGCCTAGTTTGACATTAGTCCTTTTTTATTTTCTACGTATGTTAAATATCTCCTGATTTTGCGCCACCTGGTGGATAAATAATGTAACATTGCAAAAATTGTGAGGATAGTGTTGGCAAGTAGACAACGTTAAACACGCAAAATATGGACCACTTAAAATTTATTTTTAAAGTTAAATTACTAGATGCCGAAATATGTAAATAACATAAACCATGGTATTAAAATGTTAGTACTACAGTTTTGTTTTTAAAAGTAATTTTCTATTAGTATCATTTTCAGCTGTAATGAAGCGAATGCAGAACAGGACTTCTGGATTATTGAACATAGCATTAAAGAGATGTCAAAAATGTTAGCATTTTCAATTTTTTAGAAATTATTTTACTCATTGGTATGCCTATTAAGTGTCTATCATCATCTTCTTGTCATTTGGTTTTTCACATTAACCTTACAGGAGTCTTCTCTGCTTTTTCTGTGGATCAACACTGTATTGTTTATTTACATTTTAATTGGCTCATTTATTACATATGCTACGGCACGGTGGCAGGGTTGGATCTAAGGGGTGGCTGCCCCCCCTCCCTCAATAAATAGTTGGCCACCCCAGTTGCCACCCCTCACCAAAATTAAAAAAGAAATACGGAGCATTTAATTCTGTAAAAAAGTAGTTGCCCAAGCCGTCGATCAGTTGACCGCGGTGTGTCTCCAACTCACTCGCAGGATGATTAATGGATAGTGCTCCATTTCATCATTTGTGGTCTCCTGGTCGATAGCGATGGGCTAAATATACCGAGGAGGACCTTGGGACCCTTCCCCGGTCAACAAAATATAACGAGGTGGACTGCCCCCAGGTGGCCAGATGCAATGTGGCGTGGCCTCCCCCATAAATATAACTGCCCCCGGGCGGCCACCCCAATTTTCTGCAGCTGTCGCTGCACAGTGGCTCAGTGGGTAGCACTGTTATGGCAGTTCGAATCCCCCCGCCCCCCCATTCTGTTTGTGTGGAGTTTGCATGCTCTCTCCGTGTAGCACAGGGATGCTTCTGATTTCCTCAATCCACAGTCCAAAGGAAAACTCCTCGGAGTCCCTATCGCACTGGGTGAAATGCAGGTGACTGCCCACAGTGGGAACCCCCTCCAAATTTCTCCTTATGCTGCTGCGTTTTCCTTTTTCCTTAAAATTGGATCAGAGAGCACATGGCATCCCGTGGATCTGTGGATGGGGCATCAGTGAGGCCTGACAGCTGTTAGAGGTGGTGGGAAGATGGTGGTGGTAGTGGGGGGGGGGGTGCATTATCTGACGTGCGGCAGGGATCCACGCACCGCAGCCGACCTGCCATGCGAGCTCCGTGCTGACGGAACAGCAGCAGGATTATGATATCAGAAAGCCTGGCAGAGGGGGGTGGGGGAAGAGACAGCGCTCCTGAGATCATGACAGCTGACGTTTCCCCACACTAATCACTGGGATTGAAATACAGGCACATTCCTATTTGTATACGGGGCGGTCTGGAGGCAGGTGGAACGGAAAAAGAAATGGCAGGGAGGGAAAGGAAGCAGGGCGAACGCTCACCTACAAAAACGTCAAGTGGATGAATAAGCTTCCCTTCCGCGAGGTGGAGTGTTGAATGAACACATTATAGGCCGATAGATGGATTATAGCTTCCTCTTGACTGTGCCTCGACGGTTGTGTACCTTATTACCTCTCCGCAAATAAGATTCTGCTGCATCTTAGTCAAGTGGAAAATGAAAATTATCGGAGGAGGAACCAGCATCCCGAAGAAGGGCTGTACTGTACATTATTGCTTGGCGAGTCGGGGATTGATGATACGTCAGCTTTAACTCGGTACCCAGCTCTGTGTCTGACACAGACCCTCCTCCTCACCAGAAGCGACACTCCTGTGACAGTCAGAGGGAATTCAGGTGCCTCTTCAGAGTCCCTGCGCCGTCAGAGTGTGACAAAGAGTCTCCATGGAGATGCTAAGCACCGATGCGTGCAATTTCGCTCGCGGTAATCAGAAACAATCGTGCTGGGGGCGATGGAGCCTCGTGACTCCGCCTTTGAGCCGGCTCCTGATTGGATCCTGCTTATGATGAGGTCCCATACTCCCTTGCTTTTGGGACATTTTGAGGAAGTCAGACTTTGATGACACATAGCTTTGAGTCCCATAGAAGTTGCAGCTGCTTTCTGCACTTTCTTGTTGCATCTTAAGGCAGTGATCTGCCACGGCAGGTAAACAAAGACTGTTCTTGGAGACGCACTGACTGTTTCCTGGCTTGTGAATCCTGGTTCCCAGATTGCCATGTTTATACTGGCATATATAGTGCTTTGCATAAGCATTCACCCCCTTGGACTATTGCATATTTACAACCTGGAATAAACATGTATTTAAATGGGATTTTAAATTACGGTTCTACACAAAATAGTCCATCATGTCAAACTGAAAAAAATATCTATATAGTTTTCAAAATTGTTTACAAATAAAAATCGGAGAAACTTCTAAATAAACTCAGGTGTAAATAATAGATTTCAGAAGACACAGGGTTAGTTGAATGGAGTAACCTGTATTAAATGTACAGAGAATGTTAGAGATCACATCTAAACAAACAACATCATAAACATCACCAAGAGCTATCAGAAAAGATCTTGAGAACCATCAGTCAGGGTTGGGTTATAAAAAAAATCCCAAACTTTGACAATTTCCCAGACCACCATTAAATCCATTATTAAAATAGGAAGAGTATGGCAGAGACACAACTCTGCTTTGAAAGGGCTGTCCATCAATCCTGGTAAGTAGGGCATTAATCAGGAAATTAACCAAGTGGCCAAAGGTAACCCTGAAGGAGCTGGTGAGAGTTGCACTGGAGTGGTTAAAAACCAGGAAGCTGAATGTCCTGGAATGACCCAGTCAAAACCTAAACCTCAGTCCATTTCAGAGCCTATGGCAAGACTTGAAAATGGCTGTCCCCGTCCACCCTGACTGGCCATGAGCCATTTTACCAAGAAGAGTGGGCAGAAATCGCAGTACTCAGCCGTGAATAGCTGGGAGAAACGTACCCTAGAAAACTTTGTATCTGCAAACAAAGGTGGTTCTACCAAGTACTGAATCCAGGGAGTGAATATTTATGCAACCAACAAATGTCTGCTTTTTTTGTTTAACTTTCATGTCACATTAAAAATATTTAGCACCTTCAGATTGTTAAGTATGTTATGTAAATAAAATGGTTAAAATCTCATTGTGGTTTCTGGTTGTAATACAATAAATGCGAAAACATCCAGGGGGACAAATACTTAAGCAAGGCATTGTATTTGGTGATTGGCTACGCATGTTCATACAATTTGGCCTATATTATTTCAGGCATTCTTGTGGAAAACATTGAGGTGAACAGACAGCTTCAAGGGATGTGAAATTTTAAGAGCCAAAGGTCTTGCCCACAATGGTAACTTAAGTTAGCCAGTAATAAGTGAAGGATAAAGTCATGCAAGATCTCAGTCAAGCAATTTATTCCCTAGTATGTGACAGGGGGGCCAAAAACAGAGCAGCTGCCTTGTCCAAATATGGTTGTAAATGCATGAAGATTACACATGCTGCCCTCGAGATTTGAAGTAAGGTGTATGACGATCTGCCTAATCATGCCCATGCAAGGGCTTGCACATTTTTTTTTTTTTTTTAAAGTAAAGGTATTCTTGATGATCCCTAAGGATGGAATCGCACAGTAAGATAGGAGAGGAGGAGTGCAACACGATCTCTCCCTCCTTCGCCCTCCACTGAACTAATGAATCATTTGCTTGAGATCAATGGTGTCTGGCTGACTGAAAAGACTCATGCTGAGAATGTAAATAAGCTGTACAACGTTCATATTGACAAAGCGTCCGCATTGAGCAGAGAGATAAATTGAAAAAAGAATTTGTTCTTTTACGGAAAAGTCATGTATGTACGTTCCCCGTCACCATCAGACAGCCACTGTCGAGAAGCAAGATTGCCTGAGATCTGGAGGTAGAGGATCCAGAAGATTCTAACAATCACTTTACAAGGCTCTAATTACATTGAAAAAAAAGATCAATGAATTGTGATCCATTTTCTATTTTACTGGAAGATTCTACCACCAACAACAACAACGAAATAATAATACTTCAGAAATGTGTCTGTTATATCTTCAATTTCATTTTATAAAAAAACCTTTTAGAGTTTATATTAAGGAAGATAGCATTGCTTAAAATGAATATAAACAACAGCATGACCACGTTTTTGTTGTTGTTGTTGTTGTTGTTGTTGTTGTCAAAGCTCAAACAACAGTGCAACGACTTCCAGCACCAGGCCGTATTAATCACAAGCGAAACAATGTCATCGCGGCTCCCAGACTAGGACACTCAAAAGAACCACGGGAGGATGTCTGTATTCCCAAACTCCAGGATCAGCTTTCAGTCTGCTTAGTACATAATGCTCAGTTATACTCTTTATAGTGATTTCTCAGTTGTGGGGTCTTTTGCTCCTGCCAGTATTCACAATGGCTGGAATTGATGGCCCGGAAATAGCATGCGCCCAGAGTTAGGGGTCCGAATCCCACATCTGCTCCGTGTGGTTGGAGTTTGTACGATCTCCCCGTTCATCCTCCAAATTGTCCTTAAACTGCCTGTAGTATATGACTGTCTGTGCCCTGCAATGGGCTGGCACCCCATCTACGGTGTGGCACAGCCTTGTGCCCTGTGCTGCCTGGGATAGGCTCCAGGCAAGCCCCTCCCACCACCCCCAAACCCAACCAGGACAAACAGGGACACCATGTTCTGATGAAGCATGACGTGTACTCACTTTAAAAATCAGACATCCCTTCAGTACCTGTTTTCACTGGCACAGAAAAATATATTATATAGCTTTTCACATTATATTATTGTCAAAGACTACGGAAAAAAATAAATAAACCTCACCAAGAAGATGAAGCATTCTTAATGTAACTAAAGTTTATTTAAGACACATTCAGCTGATACTGAAGTTCTCAGAAGTACAGGGACTACAGTACAACCTTTTCAAAAAGAAAAATGAGTAAAAATTTGTACCTTTGCTTGTCACTGGGGGTACATCCTAGTAATGGTACCTTTTAAGGTACAAAAAATGGATTCGGAGTAACAATGCATTCCTTCAGACTTTTCCCTGGAGGACCTCTGAGTATGTGAGTACAAATAACATCCATGTAACCCCCATATGGTACAAAAATGTTCCTCTGAGTCGATTTTTGTACCTTGAAAGGTACAACTACCTACAGCCATGGGTAGAATTGGCAGACCCTTGAGGGTACAGTCCCAGTGACTAGCAAAGGTACAAAATTTGCTGTTTTTTCTGAGAGTGTAGGGACTAATGCTGGACAAAAGCAGGCTGTTAGAGGATCCAAGCAGGTCCGATTGGGTCACTTGTGCCAAAACACGCATATCCCCCCCGTGCCCCCCCCAAGGCTAATTGCATATGAGCTCGGCTCCTGAAACATATTCCTTCAGACTTTTCCCTGGAGGACCTCTCAGTATGTGAGATTCTGAGTTCAGACAGGCTGCAGTAAGGCAATCTGACTCAGGGGAACCTGGGTGGCTGGTGGGGCCCTGGTCAAGACCTTATTTGTCCAGAACTGGAACCAAGCAGGTGGCAGCTGAGGACATTGCTGAGGTGCAGGGGCAGGACCGTTGGCAGACGGAGCAGCACAGGAAGCCAGCCAGCCCCTGAAGCAGACCTTCCTCCAGGACAGTGTACCGACATTACTCTCTCAGCTGCAGGTATTTCCACCAATACTCAAATATAAATATCATACGTTGAGGACTAAAAATCAAGATCAAATTTGAGTTAGAGTATGATTACTCTATTTTTCGAAATATCGCTGTTGGGCTTTTGGAACTGATTTTATTTTACTTATTTATTTTGGTAAACCCAGCCTATTTATCAGATACCGTCAGATATTTAATTAGCTTGAATCCTCTGCATTTCCAATTTTTCCCTCGTCCTTTGATGTTAGCAGACTCTGCGATGGCAGACTTTAAGACGGGTCTGACAGACTCTTTGTTCAACTATTATTATGAGATGAAATCTGCTGTTTTAGAGCCATTCGTTGTGTTTGCGTGGTTACAGGCTGAGTATGGATAGGGCTGCTTGATTGTGCTCCTGAGGATGTCCTCTGATTGGTATGGCTGAAGAACAGGAGAATATAGTTTTCAATCGCTGCAATACAGTGACAGCATTTGATGGATGTTTATCGGGAATAATTTTAAGTATATCTTAGACCCACAGTCCTTTCTGTGCTTGATGCTGGATTGAATGTCTGCTGCAGTTCTCATTATGGCTGAGCCACACTTTAATTGTTCATTATAATATGTAAAATTTGGTCAAGCTAAACTCACCTAAAATGTGATGGCCTCCAAAAATAGCATTAAATGATAAGATACAGAAGGGAAATGTAATGAAACAAACACTGCAAGCTGAAGACCATTTGATCCTCCAGATCATTACCCCACCATCTGGTCAGTTACCTGCCATCCTTAGGAATAACAGACCTTTGTCACCAGTATGGAAACAAAGTTCCTCCAGACCTCCAGAGGAAGCGTGGAGCACCACTCGGAGGTCCAGATGTCCTCCTCTTCTACGTCTGTCACCACAAGCAGCACCAAACTGCGCAAAGTCTCTCAGACTTCCAAGGTTTTCGACGGTAAGGTCTATAAATCAGGTGCCAATGGCAGCCCTGGCTAACAGGTCCTGAGCGGGTGCTCGCAGAGAGCAGAGGTGGGAAATTCAGGTCCAGAAAGTACAAATCCAGACCAAGATTTTGTTTCAACCAACCAGTTGAGTATTCTGTGACCATGACTCTTTGTACTCAACTGGTTGGTTGAAACAAAATCTTGGCCTAGATCTGTACTTTCTGGACCAGAACTTTCTACCTCTATCTGGGGCTGCCTCCTTGGGGTGCTGCTTTTATAACATTCTCCTTTATCCCATGTTCAGCTTTACTGTTATATTTAAAATAAACTTGGATATGAGTGTAATAACGATAAGATTATGACTGCAGTGTTGTAAAAAGTCAGGTCAATCCGTGTAGGCCCTGAGCAAACAATGGCAACTGTTCAAATAACTTTAAAAGAAATTGTGT
Source organism: Gnathonemus echidnorhynchus (assembly GCA_026776725.1). Lineage (NCBI taxonomy): Eukaryota > Metazoa > Chordata > Actinopteri > Osteoglossiformes > Mormyridae > Gnathonemus > Gnathonemus echidnorhynchus. The sequence goes on along the minus strand of JAODJU010000018.1, from coordinate 5,766,710 downwards.
ATTTTACGCACATATTCAAGATTATGTTTCATATTAAAGGATTTAGATGAGGGAAAAGCCTCTTCTGTGTGTGTGTGTGTGTGTGTGTGTGTTCTTACAGAACAGTGTGGGCAGCGAAAGATCTCAACTGTGGTGGAGTCATTCAGCCAGGTCCAGAAGTCCTTCGAGATCCCAGCTGGAGAGTCCGTCCCAGACTTTGAGGAGAAGCCCCGCCCCATTACGGCACAGGAGGGTATGTCCCTGCCCTGATATTTTGTACCATCTCACTATCTTGGCCAACTCTGTCAGTTTCTCTAAGCAACTCTATGAAACAAGTGTCACAGATTATTTATGGACGTCAACTATAATGGCTGTGATACACCTGTCGTTGATGATACCTAGGAACACAAAGTAAACGTGCTTGTGAATCGATGGTTAGGAAACAACCAACCTAACTTGTCATGAACAGTCATGCTACACTGAAGTGTGTTGTCATGTTTTGCATGGAAACGTCTTGATGGGCAGACCTCGACCTGAGATTGAACCTCAGCGTCGCACACTGCAAATAAGCTTGCTATTTCTTGGCTAAATAATTCACATTGTGCTTCAGACAGGATTCCGATGTCCCCTGAGGCTGCCTGTGGGCAAACGTGTCACTGTGTAATCAGACATTCGTGGGAGAGACTTGAGCCGAGGAGGGGGGCTGATGAACTGAAGCGATATGTTTTCCCCTCGACGGCTTGAGCGAAAATAAATATGATGCCTCATTCTCGGCAGGGGACAAGGCCTCCTTTAAGGTGAAGGTGACAGGGAATCCCAAGCCCATTGTGACGTGGAAGAGGGAAAGTGGGAAACCCCTGACTGAAGGGGTCATGACCTACTATGACAACATCAACAAGCTGTATGTTCTGAAGGTATCAGCTCTACGTATTTGGTGCTTTGAGATGGAACTAGAAGTGTAGCATGAGAGATTAAGCTTCCCATCTACGTGCACAAAACCAAGGGAAACTAACCCAGTAAGTAGTGGGCTTTTTCCAGTCTCTGTTCTGAGAAACATTCTCTGATCTGGTGACATCTAGATGCAGAGAGAGTCAAAGCAGAATCGTGAGCTGTAATTGAATTTGCACCCGGCATTGAGCGACGTACGGGACCTCATTAGCCACAGGCTCCTGTGTCTCTCGGCTGTCAGCTCTGACAGGAAGCCATGCGTCTTGTGAAAAAGAGAGCAGAAAAACACACTTGAATCCTTTTAGTCTTTATGGGGAGATTTAGTGCTGCCTCCCACTCTGCCAGGAAACCTTTAATCAAGCTTATGTTGCCATTATTAAGCAATTAACAAGTGGGTGCTGACATATGTATCTCTGAGTGCCATCTGTTTCATGGGTGAGAAGTGCTTGTTTAGGTAAAGTGCTAACTGTCTCCTGAGTATAATAGAGACATCTACTGTTTGTTTATGGTATTGCCGGGAAATCAGGTCAGTCTGCTCACTCTCTCTCTCACTGCTTTTTAGAGCCATGTTTTAAAGCCTCTTAATTAGCTTTTCCCTCCCACTCCTCCCTCCCACACAGATTAAATCTCTAACCATGGAAGATGCAGATGTCTACAAGTGCATTGTCTCCAATGATCATGGAGAGGCTGTCTACTCCATGTCACTCATTGTGATGGAAAGTATGTCGTCTATATTTACATTTCTCTATGTTCGTAAACTGATTACTGATTTGTCCAAGTTTTGCTATTAATATTTTGAACATCTGATTTTTCTCCAAGATCCGGCGATGGATTTCAAGAAGATGCTGAAGAAACGGTACAGCTGTGTTCCCCAACGTCGGTGCTATCGTTATTGTGTTGAAAACATAGAGCTGTACTACTTTTCGCCTTTCTGTACCTCCTAGCCTCCGCATCACCACAATTTCCTGCAGTCCTCTGCTACCACACCCATCTCCTACAGTCATTCTTCCATCCACACTAAGCAGTGATGGCCAAAAGGATACTTTATGAAACATTTGCTGTATTTTTTGACCCCACCAGATGGTGCTCTCTGTTCAAAAAATAGCTCAATGCTTGCCCTAAAGAAAACCAAGAGCACCATCTAGTGGGGTCAAAAAATACAGCAAATGGCTCATGAGGCATAGTTTTGGCTATACCTAGCACTAAACTTTAGTCCCTTCTCTCCCAACACCAGCTCATCCTTCCAACTCTACCTAATCCACTAACACCATCCACCCAGGTCAGCTAAAGTGCTCCGGAGTCCAGTTACCCTGTGCTATGTCTTCTGCCTTATTCTATTACAAAGACTTGGGACTTGTTTCTTCTAAGGTGTCACTGTTTATTTCCATAATACTACATATTTTAAATGACATTCTAACATTCTCTACAGCATTTTCAAACGATTTTATCCAGTGTTGAAATAAATACAGGCAGAAACCAGCAAAGTTTTGTCTTCCAGATGTTTTTGTGTGTACAGTGTTCAGCTAGTTTAGTTGCCCTGTTAAATCTCATGTCCAGGAGCACACCAGCTCCCAAGGAGGAGAAGAAGCCAATCACAGAGGAAGAGATGTTGAAGATTTTATCTGGGGCAGACAAGAAGGACTATGAGCGCATCTGTGCTGAGTACGGCTTCACCGACTTCAGAGGAATTCTGAAGAAGCTCAAGGAGATGAAAAAGAAGGGAGATGAAGAGGTCTTGGTGTCTAATATTACTGCTTTAAGGCATTTCGCTGTTACATGAAACATTCCCTGTAGACTGACTTTATCCATTTACACTTTACATTGACTGCACCTTCATAATGCCTTTATAATGATTGTATGATTATAATTACATGACACATTATATGATAATAAATATTATTATTGCATATAATAATGTATATTAAAGCTGTATATGTTGGGATGTTAAGGTATACTTACAAGGTGCTTATGAATGTTCTGTGAATGCATCATAAATTCATTGTGAATGTCCACTGAATGATTAATTCATTATGAAGGTGCAAGGTCTTTGTAGCAGGGTCTGATCTGCCAGACAGTGTGGGTCATCGTTTCTCTGTTCCACAGACGGTGAAGGTCCTGAAACCCTTGGAAGACATTACAGCCAAGGCAGATTCCAATGTGGTTTTTGAGACCATTCTGGGACTGAAAGACCCTAACATCAAAATGCTGTGGTTCAAGGTATAGTTCCAAACACCAGGTACTAAACAAGGCAGAAGGTCTGTGTAGCAGACATGCTTGTGACCTATATACATGCCTGCTTTTCCTTTCAGGACACAGAGCTGCTACGGATCCAGTACTCCTTGGGGAAGTATGAGCTGAAACAGATGGGCACTAAGTTCATGCTGTGTATCTCCAGCGTTAGCCTGAAGGACTCTGGCAGCTACTCACTGAAGGTTGGAGAGAAGACCCTCTCTGCAAGGCTCAATGTCATAGGCAAGTTTGCCAACAGAACGCATGGCAGTGTGGCACCTGCAGGGCCTTCCACATGCTGCATGCCTGCGTGCGCATTGAAGTATGAACCCACACATACTCTAATGTCTTACTGGAGTGCTTTTATGCATTTCAACATGCAGGGGCTTAAGAACCAGGAAGGACAGGGGAGTCGTGCTCCCCTAGTATTTAACTTGGCTTCATTCATCTCCCCTGGAAATAGACCGTTGTATTTAAGTGATTAATTTATGCCGTTGCAATATCAAACTCTCCCCTATACTGTTTTCTACATGGGTTTGCCATATGATATATTTTCCTACTTCAAAATATACACACATTCCAAAATTTGCTATATTCCACAATGCCTACTTATTAACTCAGTGACCATACGTTTTTTAGATGCAGACCAGCACTGAGTTGCTCAAATTTGGCCCATTTCAGTCACCCCAAGTCCCTAGAAGGTTTTATTCCACTGAACACAATAAATCATCCAGGATTTATTAGGTGGCATGTGGCTCAGATGCCTGCAAGATGTTCTTCAGCAGATGTGAAGGTCATGTCGCTGTGTTTAGTCCTCTCGTGTCTCTCCGATTGATCTGCAATGTTAAAAAAAAAGAGCGCACCTGCTGGGGAGTAATTAGCAGGAGCACATGTCGCCGTTTTCATTTTCTCTCCTCCCTGGCTGCTAATCTCTCAGATGAACCTCTGAAGTTCACGTCAGACCTGAAGCCCGTGCGTGTGACCGAGCGGCAGACGGCCGTCTTCGAGGTGCGTCTGTCCAAGAAGACCAACAAGCCGCCCGTGTGGAAGTTTGGTGGGAAGGAGCTGAAGCGTGATGAGAAGTTCGACGTGGTCGTGTCTGAGGACGGGCTCACCCACACACTGAAGATCAAGGACGTGAGGCCCGGCGAGACGGGCGAGTACACCTTGAGCCTGGGCGACCTGACCAGCACGTCCCCTCTCTTCATCGACAGTAAGCAGAGCTGCAATACAAAAGGCTCAGATTCTTACTCCCAGAAGATACAAAGTAATGAACCCTTTGGGCTGTAAATCTTCCGGTTCAAATAGCACTCATTGTTTTCCTTGATACTCTTCTCACTACACCTGGCAGGTCTTGTTCAGTAGCATCTTGTAAAGAGTCTGATCACAATATAAGATAATGTTCAAAAGAAACTTGAATAGGAGAGGCTCCTAATTTCAAGGTATTGAGTAACACCTGTAGAGTAGGCACATAATTACGTGGTTTGGTTTCAGGCATCCAATCAAGATGGATTGTTATGGCTCTTGAAGTCGTCCATATGGCAGATTCTCAAACCTCCCAGCTACCAGCTGCCTTGGGCTCCCTTTTTCTCCCCCATCACAGGGATACCTATCAAATTTGTGAGCCACCTGAAGAACGTGCACGTAAAGGAGAAGGGCAAGGCACGGCTGGAGTGTGAGATGAGCTCCAAGGACGTGCACATCAAGTGGCTGAAGGATGGAAAGGACATCTCCAACAACCCCCGCTACAGCTTTATGCGCGAGGGCAAGCGGGCGGAGATCGTCATCGACGACTGCGACCTGGCGGACAGCGGCGAGTACACCATCGTCTGCACGCAGGATAATGACGCCCAGGAGTACGTCAGCTCTGCCAACCTCACTGTGGATGGTACGAAAATCAGTAGATTCTCTGTCAATGAACCAGTGGATTCTTACTTTAACGGTACCTCTACCCAAAATATGCAATATACAGTTAAAATAGTGTCTCTGACAACCATAATAATGTGGTATTTTACTGAAGGATACAGTCACATTGTCCTACTTAGTCAATAACTCATGACACACTAACTCTGATCTGTGACCTCTAAATCACTATTCACCATGGAAGTTGCCGGACAACCTTAGAATCATACATTTCAATTAATGAATTTGATGAATGGATAATGGAATTGTTAATGGAATAATTATCGTCGCTGATAATTTACATAGTTATACATTATTCCATTGCACCCACATGAAGCTGTGCATTAATTTCCTTGCAGCCTTGTTAGCGAATCAGAATTCTGGAACTGTTTTGTCTTGCCTCTGGAGGTCCTCAAGAATTCCTCATCTACATGTGGAAGAATTGTATGTTTGAGAGTTGGCTTTCTGTGTTCTCAGAACGCTTTGCTACTGTCAAGAGTGGGATGTCTGACATCCAGTGTCCCACTGACTCCAGTTCAGAGCTGTGCGTGGTCCTGAATGATGAGAAAGTGGATGGGGTGTGGCTAAAAAATGGCAAGGAGGTATGTGAAGTTCAGTTTCATTGGCTTATTCTTTGGCATACATCATGACCCTGGTTGGTCGCATCGTGCTTTCGGCTTCTCCCGATCTGCAGGTGTCAGATATGAGTGGGATTCAAGTGATCAAACAGGGTGCTGTGCACAAGCTGATCTTCAACAAGGTGGGTGAGGAACATGAGGGCAAGTATACCTTCAGGGCCAAAGGAGCGGAGAGTGAAGCTGTGCTGTCAATTGCAGGTGAAGTACCTCCCGAAACACATCAGCAACATAGGTATGGTTGCCATGACCACTTGATCCATAATACAGCTTTCTTTACCCTTTACTTGTGTCCTTTAGACCCTCCAGCCATTGATCCCACCATGCTGGAGGTATTAGCCAGCAACCCGGTGACTGTGAAGGCCGGGCAGACAGCCATCATCAAGATCCCTTTCAAGGGCAAGCCCGTTCCCAGAATGACATGGTACAAGGATGGCATTGAGGTGACGGGGGATGCACGCATCACCCTAGAACGGGAGGCGGACTCCACCACGCTGGTGCTTGCCAAATGCGTGCGCGAAGACAGTGGTGCCATCATGCTGCGGCTTAAGAGCGACTGTGGAACCGCCATTGCTAACATGCACCTCAACGTCTTGGGTGAGTGGCCAACGTCCACACAGCCCAATGGTTGTATGACAAGGGGTGCAGCTCTTCACTTAGCATCCCAAAAACAATTTGTTCCAGTTTATTACTGTTAGTTAGTCGAGTAGTTAGCTTTCCAGATGCCCTACCATACCCATCGTTGGGTAGCAGAGTAGGAAGTGATGTGTTGCCTATTTTGCCCCCACAGACCGCCCGAAACCCCCCCAAGGTAAGGTGGAGTTCCTGGAGCGGACAGGAAGGTGCATCAAATTGAAGTGGAAGGCACCACGGGACAATGGGGGCAAGCAAGTGACCAGCTTCGTCATCGAGAGGTGTATGACGGGGAAGAAGTCCTGGATCAAAGTGGGGGAGGTCGACCCCAGCACCACCTTCTTCAGCAACGACAAGGTGGAGGAGGGGAAAGCCTATCAGTACCGCATCCGGGCCGTCAACTCGGAGGGTGTGAGTGACCCGCTGGAGACGGAGGAGGTCTGCGCCGGGGAGCCCATTGGTGAGATAAGTGTGATGCTATGAGGTTATGGGGCTAACGGAGAGGGATCCAGGCTGGATGGGTGCTAAACACTCTGCTGACAAGTTCTAGCATAACAGATATTCTGCCAGCTGTATTACTTGATAAATAATGCAGATAGTAATTTCCTTAATCCAGGTCTCACAAAAATCATACGTATTATTGTCTGAATCTGCATGGAGATCTGGAAAGTTTTACAATATGAATAATTAAGATTAAGATTAAAATAACTTTATTGGTTTCGGGGGTCAAATTCTGTACAGTGTCATTCTAGTCAATATCCAATAATTCAAAGTCACTAACTGCTGGATTGTACTGTTGCCCCACCTTTGGACAGAGCCCCCAGGCACGACCTCTCAGCCTCAGATTACAGACGTGACCAAGGACGCTGCCACGGTAACCTGGACCTCACCTGTCCAGGATGGGGGCGCCCCTGTGCTGGGTTACATCATCGAGAGGAGAAAGAAAAGCAGCAATATGTGGGTCCCGGTCAGTAAGGAGCTCATCCAAGGTTTGTGTGCCTTTGTTCAAGCTTCATTTCCCCCGGGACCATGCTGTTCTTCATTATAGTTTTATACAGCAGCCAGGACCTTTGAAGCCTCAGCACCTAATATAGAATGCAGGCCTACAGTTGTGTACTGAGGCGCAGGGCATTTCATTGCTGCATTTCTGTACAGTCTAAACAGCCATTTCATCTATTGTTCCTGTCTTCTACCATAAGACACCAAATACACAGTGGATGGGTTGGTGGAAGACGTGGAGTACGAGTTCAGGGTAGTCAGCGTGAACAGAGCTGGACCGGGGGTCCCCAGCAGCAGCTCCAACTCTGTGCTCGCAAAAGACCCCGTCCGTGAGTATCCAGGGGACAAAAACCCATCCATCCTTCCATCCATCCATCCTGTAAACCGCTTGTCCAGTATGGAGTTAAGGTAAATGTAATGAAACATAAAATCTCTCCTGAAGGGCACTTCAGCTATTCCATGTATAGGTTAAATTTTACCCTCTGCTGAATCTGCTATTACAGATGTATTATTGAAATATAATATAATGAGTTGATCATTCTCTGCAAAGGTGCTCCTGGCTTGGTAAAGGACTTGCATGTGACCGACTCGTCCAGTTCCTCCATCTCTCTGGGCTGGCGCCCCCCACAGGAGGGCGATGAGCCATCAGGCTACATCCTGGAGATGCACCCTGATGACGCCAAGGAATGGTCAAAGTGCACCAAGATCCCCATCACTGGCACCAGCTACACAGTGGGAGGCCTGCAGGACCGCATGAAGTACTTCTTCCGTATCCGCGCCGTTAACGAAGGCGGCATCGGGGAGCCTGTCGCGCTCGAGCAGGGGGCGCTGGCCATGCCACCCCCTGGTGAGCATAGGTTGGGGATAGCAGGCCCACTTTCAGATGCAGTGACGTGAGACCTGCTAGCATCATAACCCTCCAGAGCCTGATAGTTTGCATGTGCTGCCTGTGGTGTAGGATCTCTAAACTACTGGTAATGTATGAGTGTATGTGTGTGTGTGTCTGTCTGTCTGCGGATTATGTTTATAGTACATTGTTATAGTACATTGTGGGGAAACCCTGTTATTTTGACGTTGTGGGGACCATTTTTCAGGTCCCCACAAAGATCTGCAAATGCAATCGAAAAAGTAAAAATATTTTGCTTGGTTATACTTATGGTTAAGGTTAGGGCTGGGTAGGGGTTAAGGTCGTCATTGTTGGATCACGGTTTTTCCCATTTGAATGAATCCATGGACTCTGTGTGTGTGTGTGCGTGTGTGTTAATCCTGTGATCTAGCACACACGACTAGGGTACACCCTGGATGGGAAGCCAATCCACCACAGGGCACATATAAACTCATACACATGTACTCTGTGAGCAATTTAGGGACAGCAGTTAACCTGACTGCATATCCAGGGATTGTACAGAGTAAAACTGTGCAGCACAGCAAGAACATGCAAACCACACGCACACAGAACAGGCGAGATGAAAAAAGAAATTGCATGTTTCTACTCTAACCCTTATCTAACAATTTTAAATGTTTTAAGTTACAGTCATAAACTGTTTTTTAATGGTAAAGCAATTCTAAAACTACCTGGTGAACCAAACAGTAGTATTACAAGACAAGGTTAGGAAATACCAGACTTATCCAGTCATGTGAGCAGCCATTTTATTGCTGCAGATACATGCTTTACCTGTATTTTCTTGGCCCCTCCCCTCCAGCACCCCCTAGGTTTGACCTCCGTGGAAAAGTGAACAACCAGCTGCTGGTGCGCGCTGGGACAGCTCTGTGCATCCATGTCACTTTCACGGTGAGCCTGACTGTCACGTGCCATTCACACATACCCCCACCTCCCACACGGTGCTTCACAGTTCCTGCCGTAGATGCAGCTGTGTGTGGAAGACGCCAGTGCAGCTACACAGTAGTAGTAATGTCTAAATTACCATAAAACAAAATCTGTATGTTATAAAAGGTATCTTCCAACCACAGCTCTTGGATGGGGTCTCACAGGCAACATTAGGACATAATGCTGGGAAACACCGTGTATGAAGTGCCTGTGCATTGCAGGGCACAGACAAACACACAGGCACACTGCCCGTCACCTAACGGCATGCCTTTGGGCTGTGGGAGGAGACCCACACGACCCAAGGAGAACCACAGCAACAGCAGGATTCAAGTTCCCGGCCCCTAGCCCTGGGGGGTACTCCACGAAGCAGGATTTCTTGCTTAACTAGATAACTTGTCAGATTTAAGGTAGTCTGAGCTAAATGTATGTGAATGAAAATAAAGTCAATTTAGCTCACACTACCTTAAAATCCAACAAGTTATCCGGCTAAGTGAGAAATCCTGCTCTGTGGAGCACCCCCTGGAGGTGTGAGGTGAATGTGCTGCCCCGCGCGTCACGCCTGCCTCCAGTCACCACTCCCCTGCAGGTTACACCCCTCATTGACTGAATGTTGAGCACACCTGCGGCATAAACCTTGATTATGCCAAGGGAGGTATGAGCACCTTCTCTGAATTACACTCCTTAAAAGGCGTTGAACCTGCTCTTTTCTAAACCTTTGGCTCTCAGCTCTTCCGACTCACTTGGACTGGTTTCTAAACTTTAACCTGTTTTTGTACCCTCTGTACTAAACATGATTTGGATCTGGTATTGGCATCCATATTGCCCTTCATTGGATTCTGAACTTGGCTTGTGTTTTGACCGTAATTATGTTTTGATGACTGTAGTGATGGCAAAAACTAGCGAAGGACAAAATCACACTTCATGAACCATTTGCAGTATTTTTTGATCCCACTAGATGGTGCTCTCCGTTCAGAAAAATGGCACAAAGCATACCACAAAGCAAACCAAGACCATCATCTAGTGTGATCAAAAAATACAGCAAATGGTTTACAGAGTCTCATTTTGTCCTCACTAGGTACCGGCCATTCCAGGTTGTGCATAATCAAACCTCCTAGCTCTGTGGCTGGATCTCCGAACCCTTTCATTATGCATTGAGCCTCCATGTCACCTCATATTCATCTGAACCGCTTCAATGTAATATCCAGATATATAAATAGGCCAGATTATAGGTAATTTGCATAACAGTACAAGGTAGGTAATGAAAGAATAATTTGGGCTGAGGGATCAATATTTCTGTACCCACCCCCACCTCCAGGGGTCTCCTCCCCCAGTGGTAACCTGGCTGAAGAACGGCATCCCCACCACCGGCAGAGAGACCATAATCAAAGGGAAGGAGCATTCCCAGTTCCTCATCAGCTCGTCCCATCGCTCCGACTCCGGGGTGTACCGCATCGGCCTCCGCAACGACTATGGAGAGGTTCACTACGACATCAGCGTTCAGGTCACAGGCAAGCCCAGACACACCCGACCACCCTAAAGGAGCCAGGTTCTGCTTAGGACCATCAACGTTTGAACTGAGAGGCCCATTTCACAAACAGATGTTGCCGTTACAGTAATCAAGTATCACACCATCTTATAAACAGGAAATAACCAGTAATTGCTGGTGTAGCAGGTTCACACCAGTTCAAATAATATACAGTCCTCAGGCTACGAACAAGATCCCTTCCCTAAGTTTGTCTACAAGTCAAATTTGTAGGTAAAAAAACACAGTACATAATAATTATAATAATTATTATATAGTAATAATGAAAGTAACTTAATATGGTACTGTACTGTACCTCGAGCTGACGAACCGCTGAAGCAGCGTAATTGTTTCATGAGTGCCATTGTATTTAAGTCAAATTTTTTAAATTTTAGTTTGTCCGTAAGTTGGATGTTCTTAACCCGGGGGCTGTCTGTATAATCTGTACCACTACTGTCATTCCCGTACTCTGAGACTCTGTTACCCCACCCCCAGACGTCCCGCGCCCCCCCATGAACCTGCGTCCCGTGGAGGAGGTTCCCGGCATGGTGACGCTGCACTGGGATCACACGCCTGACCTGGCAGACGACGAGCACACCCACTACACCGTCCTGAAACGGGACAGCAGCACAGCCACCTGGTTCACAGCCGCCGAGCGTGTCTTCAGCAGCAAGTACACCATCGGCGGCCTGCTGCCCGGCCGCAAGTACTACTTCCGGGTCATCGCCCGCAACCACATCGGGGACAGTGACCCCCTGGATTCCAAGGAGCCCTTCAGCATTGCTAAAGAGAAAGGTGCATAGGAAGCAGGGGTGAAGGATGGGTCCTCAGGGGAGCCTGACCACAAAGTCCCTGAGATGTTCTAGCCCCTTTATGAGATTTCTATATGGACTATATGGACAAAAGTATTGGGACACCTGGCCATTACACATAGAGGAATTTTTCAATATGGAGTTGGTCCCCCATTTGCAGCTATAACAGTTCTCTTCTCTGTACCTCTCTACTGGGAATGTTTTCCACAAGATTTTGCAGTGGGTCTGTGGGAAATTTTGCCCTTTAATCCAGAAGAGCATTTGTGAGGTCAGGCACTGATGTTGGACGTGAAGGCCTGGCTCACAATCTCCATTCTAGTTCATCCCAAAGGTGATTGATGGGGTTGAGGCCAGCAGGCCAGTCAAGTTCTTCCACACCAAACTCACCCAACCATGTCTTTATGGACCTTGCTTTGTGCACTGGGGCACTGGGTCATGCTGGAACAGAAAAGGGCCTTCCCCAAACTGTTCCCTCAAAGTTTGAATTGAATTGTCCAAAATGTCTTTGTGTGGTATTGGGATGAACTAGAATGGATATAATGTGTTTTTGCCATTACTACTTCTGGGAAATACAAAAGGGTGCTTCTGGCTTAAGACCATGTGACTAGTGCTGACCTTCTCCCACTCTGCCTTCCCCACAGAACACTTCACCCTGAACCTGAAGGAGTACACACCCCAGGAACGCTTGGCTGCACCACAGTTCCTGGTTCCCCTGAAGGACCACGCCGTGCGACGTGGGCACGACTGCACCATGAGCTGCGCCTTTGTGGCCTCCCCGCCAGTCCGGGTGTCCTGGTACAAGGGCGACGTCCAGATCCTGGAGAGCCCACGTTACTGGCAGACCACCGTCGACGGAGTCTGCACCCTCACCATCCCCACCTGCGGCGTTAAAGACAGCGGCGAGTACACCCTGACTGTGGAGAACGACCTGGGAAAGGTCAAGTCCAAGTGCAACCTGGTCATCTTCGGTATGCATGACAGCTCAGGTCACAGGGAGACACAGACAGGCAGAGATTCAAAATTCAATATTAAGAATATTAAGGAATGTTTCCTGAAAACTGTGTGACTTTCATGATTCTGTTACTTTGGTTTTTGACAGATAAGGATGACAAGGGCCTGCTGGAGAGCCTGACTGAGCCTTCTAGGAAAGGCAAGCACATCATGTGACGCTGCCAAGCTCAAAGATAGGGGGAGCTGTTTCTCACACTACTTCTGAAAGCATACCTTACCGTCTTAAGACACTCCCGGCAAGGGAAACTGAAATGTAGGCCACATGGCACTGGATTAAATATTCTCTTTACTATTAGGTAATCCTGGCTAATGGCCAAGTATGTGATCCCTGACTAGAGACAAATTCTCTGGAGGTTTTCTTAATCCCGACTATGATTCTAATGGCAAAATATGCACCCAATATTTGGCGATCAAGTAGCCAACATTCTTTACTCGCTATAAGTCATAC
>JAODJU010000018.1:5732608-5753664 GCA_026776725.1 Gnathonemus echidnorhynchus | reverse complement strand
AATAAATTGGAAATAAATTTATTGAAATGACTTTAGATACAAAATTATACAACTCGGCAGAGAGACGTTATTTTTACGTCCACCAGAGGTCAGGCTTACCCTATGCATGCCTGCAGGGCATACTTAAAACATCAATTTTCTACTGAATATAATCACACATAACGACGAATTGGTTAAGACTGCGGCTTATTGTGTCCGCTGGTGTCTGGCTATGTATTATTTTAATGCTGTACATTCATTTTTAAAGTTAATATATATGAGAGATACATGAATGCAAATGTACGAAACAATAGAACTGATTAGTATACAAGAATCTTTAATTTGGCCACAAAAACAACATAATAACTATTGGTTAGAGTTTGCATTGTACTTGCATTTATTTATCACGTATTTAATTCACATTCATAGCAGTTTTCTACATGTAACAAACGGTGTGGTCCTGTATAATAATTTTTCCCCATTAACAAACAAAAGAAACAAAAGAAAACACGCAGGTGAAAATTCAGGACAATAAGGCAAAAATAATGTGATATACTTATATATAAATATCACTAAAAAAGAAAGTCATCGTCACTTGATAACCATTATACTTATTTTAGAACCAATTAAGTAAAAACAAATCCAATAAAATAGCACTAAAGATATTGGATATCGTATGCTTGGATAGTCTCTCAGGATACCATATTTCGACACACTGGGATCTCACGCCAGTTCCATCTCTTTTACAGGAAACACACATTAGTTACAGCTCCAAATATCACAGCCGTGCCTTATAAAGGACTCGTTTCCCCTGCAATATTAAACTAACAGGAAATAAAGGAGGTGTATCACTAAAGTGCTTCCCATAATGCATCTTTTTTGGGGGGTGAAAGAGTCATCTTCTGACTTGAAAATACAATACAGCGCTAACGTTTACGCTCACAATATACCACATGATCCTTGGGTCATGGCATACAGCCACACGGTTCAGTGATTCGAGGGAAGAGACCACAGTGGAAAAAAACAGGTGTAAAGCTTGCATGTAAACAGCCTCTTTTAGGTTGACTGGTAAAATTACAACTAGCCTGTTGAAGGTCCGGTGGTTCACCTGAATCAGACGCTTCTGTCTGCCATCGATGGCAGTGGGGCCGGAGCACGTCGTGCCGTCGCATTACTGTAGTGTTAATCAATCCGGTCCTCAGGGACTGGCAGACAGTCCACATATTTGCTCCACCCGGGAGCTGGGAGGGAACAAAGACCTGGACCGTCTGGGGGTCCCCAAGGACCGGGTTGGGAAACACTGCATTACTGATATTACAGAAATTGTTGTACAGATTGCAACACTAAATAGAAGCACAAATCGGGATGAGTGGAAGAGTGTACATGCAAAAGCAAAAGGGACAGAATGATCTGTTCTATTAGCTGTCAGTACACCAGAGCCCTATGCTTACATTGAGTGGATAGAATGGATATGAGGAACCGCAGTAAAACTAACGAAAAACAAAACACACTGTGTCATCTGTGTAGCTCTACTGGTGCTTTCACCCTCCTATCACAACAGGTGGCTGCAGCAACACTGAAAACCCAACGCACTTCGTACGGACAGCATTCTTGGTCTTCACAAAAAGACAGAGGAAACAACGAAGCCTTTGAAGGAGGGTAAAGCGATCCCTGGATTATTCCAAGTCCCCCGTGACTGATAGAGGGAATGAGGGAAATATAGACCTCCCTGTTTTCTAACGTCGGCCTGAAATCAGCCCCGAAAAGAGGCGTCCCTAAAGGAGTGTACAAGCAGATCATTTTCTCGGCCAGAAATTTTGATCTGATAAAGAACGCAGAGCAAACATAACAATCGCACCACAGCAGACCATAACTTGGCCTCATTTCTCTTTGTTTTCTTTTGTAAATGTAAAACTTTTGTCACACCCGGAAAATGAAACAGCTTTTTAATCTCAGCTCATTGGATTACAGAGTAACGCAAAGGCCTGATCCTAGGCTTTCTCCTTCACTGTTATTTCTTTAAACACCAGTAAATAAGTCATGCCAGTAGGTCACTTCTGAGGCCTCAAATTATCGGGGTGAAAGCAGGGCTGCCTAAAATCTCCCTGCTCTGTTAAATTGAAGACTGACCAGTCATTTCAGCCAAAATAAGCCGTCTGAAAAAGTCAGGACACTGGACAAAAGGGCACTTATTACTGACTGGGCAGAAACATTTTGCTGACACACTGACCCCAGTAAGAAAAAAAAATGAGCACACGCTAAGCAATTTCCAGAAATAATCACAAAAAATGTCGCCATAGAAATACACCCCCCCCCCCCCCCCAAACACACGCTGCCTCCACGTCTCAGTACCAGTCACTTCCAGTGCCATCTTCCACCTTGCGGCATTTGTCACGAGACTCTTATACATGTGTCGCGGTTGAAAAATGGTCAGATAGTCTTCATTTAACACTTCCCAGCGAGCACAGCCATTACTCGCCCATTACTTGTTGCCTAGGAATTCTCCATATTCATTCAGAAGAGAAACGACATGCACTATTTAAAAACACCAGACGGAATCAGTAACCGTGCCTGAAACATTGCGTACAGAATTCCGCATTTCAATCCCTCTCGTCATTTGAAGCATTCACATTTGAATTTGCTTCTTTCTTTGAATACCATTTTAAATTACTGGTAATAAAACATAATTAATAAACCCATATCACTGTCGATAACACAGCATAATTTATAAACACAGTATTCACTTACGGTTTACGCCAGTTAGTTCTGAAAGGAAGAAAAACATACAGGGGGAAGAAAACAGGACAGAGCAGCTCAGAATACTTAAAAAACAATGGAGCTTGGGGTCCAAATGGCCTTTGCGCTGTGTGCAGATTTCAACGGCAAAGCTGAATTTGCCCAGCAACCCTACAGTGTCAAGGGGCAGGTGGCCCTAATGTTTCCTCACCAGGAAGTGGAGGACAGGGAAGTTTCAGTATCCCAAAGTCGGGTACCATTCAGTGGAGTAGGTAGACAAGGTACTATGTGCGTGATCGCCCCTCTTCTAGCCTAGGAAACAGGGGCCTCTGTTCTCCGATTCCAGCATCTATTCCCCTTAAGGAGTGACCAACGTACTAGCTGTGTGTGTCCAGTTCTGTCCATCTCCTAGCTGGACAGAGGGACCGACATGCAAGTTTGCCATAAACTCCCAAGCGAAATTTGGGGCATTTTCCATGAGGATACAGTGTGAAATACAAACAAAAAATTATTTTAAAAAGCACTATATTTAAATCCCATTTACTCTACATTTCTAGAAATATTTCACAGCAATATTCCAGGAATGTCCTTAAAAAGATCTGTTTGCGACTGAGCGAAGAGCCGCAGATTCCCAAAATCACCCTGCCTGAACACTTGATTTTCTGTATTTTCCACAAAATGAAAGCTGCAAATCACATGTGCAATAAATAATACAGACACTCAATAAACAAAATCATGTACTGGCACAGACTGGGGTTTGATTGCCAGGTGCCATAGCTCCCATTCTGAGAGAGACTTACGGTCATCCAGTATTACAAGGCAAGCCCTTCTGCAGCCCTTTCTGTACAGAATGGGACTGATTGCTGTCCTTAGAGCTGAAAAACAGCAGAGCGCCCGCCTTCACGGCCATCCCGCCTTCACAGCTAGCCCCCTTTCCCTTTGATAAAGGCTCAGACGCAGGGACCTGCATAGTGCTACACCCTGGGCAGACCGGCGTCTGTAAGCTTTAACGACACAGACAGGACTGTAGATATAACCGCAAGCTGAAAGCACAATGAAAGGGGTCCCAGCCAGATCTCATGGGAAAACGCCTCATTGAACTTACACAGTGATAAAAGCACAAGGAAGAGTTTCCGGTAATTAACCAATTCCCGGGAGCGGAAGTGAGACAGGGAAAACCAAAACACTTCGAAATGCTGGACTAAACATAACTAAAATTCCATGCGGAATTGCACCGAATCATGCTGACAGCTACCAAAAAAAGCATATGCCATATATCTTAAACTGATACTGGGTGGTTCATATAATGTGCTGACAGTACCACCACCACCGGTGTTTAATTAACATCAGTGACAGGGTCTGTAACACTAAAGGCAGAAGAAAACCAGCTCCTAACAAAATAGACCCTTAGGTGACCAATCAGCTTCCACTCCCCGGACCCGAATGGCAGCAGCGAAGGACCCGATATCCGCAGGAAATTGGAATCCACAAAAAGGACACAGCCGGGGCCGTCGTGCTCGGGTTTAGAAACAGGAAGACAAAAGGCCAGCCGGGGGAGGTGGAGGATTGGTGGGGTGGGGGCCAAGCAATGCCACACAAAAAGCACAATGACAGCTGGAAAGCTCTCAGCCGCATGTGCGAAGGACATGCAGCCAGTCACCTAAATGATTCCTTTTAGCAAAGGTATAAAAGGTACCACACTGTATGAAACAGCACCAAGTTGAAATTTTAGTATTGGACCACAGACTTCAATTCAGGTAGGTTGGGGGGAGGGGGCGGGGCTTCTGAGGGGGCGTGGCGCACTATCGAAGAGATAGAAGGTATTGGGTCTACAGAGTCCTCCGTCGATATGCATTTCCTACTGTAAGCCACTCACTCCCCTAGCGAACGCCTGCATTTATTCTCCACTAAGCTGAACAGAAAGAGCTACACGAGGGAGACGATGCTGAGGAAGGCCTGAGAGGGGGGGCCCGGGGGGGGGCCAAGACGGCATCACACTCGCTTGCGAGACATTTCGGCATCCTGGCACTCGACAGCGGACAGGGCGATCAGCATCTGGGCAGCGTAGTAAGTAGCCATGATGATGGCGCGTGAGTGTGGGACGGGGAAGCAGAACTTGTTGACGGCGATGGTCAGGTCGGACACCATGAAGAGCACAGCCCCCAGGCAGGCCGACAGCTTCGTCCAGGTCCACAGGTCGTTGGCCAGCTGCACCCCGGCGATGGCCCGCCAGCCCATAAACCCGATCAGGGCAATGTAGACGGCCACCAGGTAGGTGAAAGGGCCTGACAGATAGGGGTAGAGCAGGGTATAGCTAAGACCAGAGGCGGCTGCGATGACCAAACCCGCCGGCAAGTTGATCGGCTTCATCCCAAAGGCAGAGGAATACAGCATGTGGGTGATGGCAAACATGAGCAGCCCTGGAATCAAAAGGACATGATAAGGGTCAGCACAAATGGAGAAGATCCTCCATGAGAATAAACCCAAAGACAAACACTAAGCTTGACAGGTCACCATGATTACGTGAAGAACAAAGGTTGGCATTTACAATTTACCCTGCAATATGAGAGGGATGCATTCAGCATTAGATAAACATCTGGTAACACTTTCTCTGAATGCCGTGTCTATAAGAATCTACTCACACATTCATAACACATAATGCTGTATTCATAAAGCACAATAAAAATGCCTATAAATATTCATAAAAGGGCATAACATATTATAGCTATCTCTATTACATTTTATTAATGCTTGATGAAGATCTCATCTATAATGCACTATAGATACACTATATGGACAAAAGTACTAGGACACCTGGCCATTACACCAACAGGAACTTTTATGACACCCCATTCTAAATCTACAGACATTAATATGGAGTTGGTCCCCCTTTTGCAGCTATAACAGCTGCCACTCGTCTGGGAAGGCTTTCCACAAGATTTTGGAGCGTGTCTGTGGGAATTTTTGCTCATTCGTCCAGAAGAGCATTTGTGAGGTCAGACACTGATGTTGGATGTGAAGGCCTGGCTCACAGTTTCAGTTCCAATTCATCCCAAAGGTGTTTGATGGGGTTAAGGTCAGCAGGCCAGTCAAGTTCTTCCACACCAAACTCACCCAACCATGTCTTTATAGACCTTGCTTTGTGCACTGGGGCACAGTCATACTGGAACAGAAAAAGACCTTCCCAAAACTTTTACCATAAAGTTGGAAGCATAAAATTGTCAAAAATGTCTTGGTAATCTGAAGCATTAATAGTTCCCTTCACTGGAACTAAGGGGCCCAGCTCAGTCCCTGAGAAAGAACCTCTTACCAGTATCCCTGTTCCACCACACTTTACAGTTGGCACAATGCAGTCAGTCAGGTAACGTTCTCCTGGCATCTACCAAACCCTGACTCATCCATCAGACTGTCAGACAGACAAGTGTGATTCATCACTCTACAGAACACGTTTCCACTGCTCCAGAGTCCATTGGCATTGCACTTAGTGATGTGAGGCTTGCATACAGCTGCTCGGCCATGGAAGCCAATTGCATGAAGCTCCCGGTGCTCTTTTAATTGTGCTGGGGTTAATGCCAGAGGGAGTTTGGAACTGTGCAGTTATTGAGTCAACAGAGTTTGGTGATTATTGTTGTTGCTGACTACTGACTACTGCTGTTGCTAACTCAGCACTCGACCCTGCTGTGACTTTACCAGTTTCTTTTGTTCCTGAAAGCTACCACTTTGTAATAATACCACTTACAGTTGACCGGGGAATATCCAGCAGGGAAGAAATTTCACAAACTGACTTATTGCAAAGGTGGCACCCTATGACAGCACCACGCTTGAATTCACGAATTCTTCAGAATGACCACAAATGTCTGTAAACCCGACAGCATGGCAAGGTGCTTGATTTTATACACCCGTGGCAATGAGTCCCAATACTTTTGTCCATATAGTGTGTGTGTGTGTGTGTGTGTGTATATATATATATAGTGCATTATAGATGAGAACTTCATTGGAGCTTATGAAGTATTATAATCAACTTTAAACACAGAAGTGGGATCATTTCACCGTGACTGAAGTAACCCTGCTCCTGCCAGATCAGGAAGGCATCTCCCAGGGCGGAGAATATGAGGCCGGCCAGGATCTTTCGGGCACTGGAGTGGGCACCCAAAAAACCGATGCCATGGGCAAGGAGGAAGACCCAGAGGCAGAAGATGGGCAGACACTTGATGAGTGCGCTGAACCAGGAGGGGCTGGAGGTAGGCAGCCAGAGTACAAAGTACACACAGGTCGCCTTGAAGAAGGGAACTAGCTTGGGTCCTTCGCTCTTCACCTGAAATGAGAAGATGGTGAGGTATTTCAAGCCTGTGGCCCAACCCTCTTCAACTCCTTTTAGCCCTCTGGTTCTAAGTATCAGATTAATTACACTTAATTAACCAAAATTACGACAGGGAGCTGGAAGGGAGCAAAAATGTGGACTGTCTGGCAGGGAGCAAAAAAACGTGGGGTCCCTGAGGACCGGGTTGAGAAACACTGGTTTATGACCCTTCAGAACACAAGACTGGCACATTTACTGCACACCTCCCAGAACTTCATTACATACAAGCATAAACAAAAAAATACATAATTTGTCTTTCACATAAAATGCTTTGCAGCTGGGATATTTAAAATTCTTGATACCTCACTATGGTACCAAAGGAAGACACTGTATCTTACACCAAGTCCTGGGACGTTTCTCTAGTTTCAAGAGTGTTACAATTATTGAATTCATTTACAAATTAGTTTATGAATTTGCTTACGAAGAGAACACCCATTTCAAAGAGAAGGCTGCATTCATTTCAGAAGTCAACGATGCTGTCAGGAAAAAAGGATGTTACAATGAGAAGTGATACCAGTCAGTCCCCCAGCAATATCCATACAGGAAATGAGACGTATGACTGGTTGAATCTGACATTCAATAGTTTGAAAACGTGTGCAAACCCAACCGAGATCAGTTAATTTGTAAGAGGAGCGCACAGGTTAAAACTGAAAACTCACCCAAGGAGATTAACAAAAAGAGACACACAGCGATTTTTCCCACATTCCCAGCAGGCCTCAGCCCTGTCCAAACATCTTCTAAGAAGCATCTCACCAGATCGTCACTGGTGCCCCTGGTGATCCTTCAGGCAAACGGAATTCTTTCACAAGCCACGTTACGTCTTTCTTTAAAGAATCATATCCTTTGAGCCGGCAGAGCTGGTTTGGCAAAAAGAGCAAACAGCAAGTAGGACAGTGATCTGGGAAGATGATTCAATCTCAATGGCACCATCACTTCCAAAGTAAAACAGCCATGGCAGAAAACCGTACAGCAGCTGATGAAACCAAAACATTAATTTAACTTTGTGCTGGCAACTTATGAATCTCCAGAACAGAGGAAATGTATTTTATTTTCTGTAGGATATCTCTAGGGCAATTCTGTTTTGGCTTTGATGGAAGCCCAGATACTAGGTTCTAAATAATTTCTATAGGAAGGTCACGTGTCCCTGAAAACCATGCTGTGAAACCCATTCTCAGTTGACTAACATCAGACAGCATACAAAGACTATTGCAAGGATATCCTGCAGGAAACTAAGGGAATAAAACACAAAGGCTTTTGAAAACTTGTCCCTATTGCAGCATTCACATATCAGTTAGAAAGGTGAATATATACAGATTAAATCTCATTGATCATTGAAGCTGTCCACTGTAAATGTTCATTGTTGTCTCAGTTGCCCTGAATGTCTTCTGTGAGCTTAGGAAAGCAAAACAAAGAGGCATGACAAGGATAGCCATGTGGGAACAGAACGATGAAGTTCACTTGGTTTGTTTGCGGGCCAGCAGAGTACTTAAGGAAGCAGAAGTGAGTATTAAGTGAGGTTCGTCTGCAGAATTGCTGTTGAAGGATTTTAATTTCTGTGCATGACCTGGCTTGTGAACACATTCGTTACACAGTATAATTCATAAATATTTATAAAAAGGCATAACACAGTACAGCCATGTTTATTAAGCATTATGAATACTTTATGAAGCTCTCATCTATAATGCACTACAGATAACTTCAGAATGCTGTACAAAGCATCCTTAAATCCTTAAGATTTATACTGGTCATTATAATGCATTGTGAAGGTATCTAAAGTGCGATAGATAGATAGATAGATAGATAGATAGATAGATAGATAGATAGATAGATAGATAGATAGATAGATAGATAGATACTTAACTCACAAATTTTTAAGTAATGCTCTATTAATTCTTATACTGACTATTATGAAGCATTATGAAAGTATCTATAAAGTTTAATGCATAATAGATGACTGTTTCAAGTAAAGTGTTACTGAAAATATTTTGTTTTATGCTTCTGCAATACTGTCATTGTAAAGTTCCAGAGCAAAACTGAATATTTTATATACACACACAATGTGTACAAACAGGGTCTGTGGCCATATGCTTTCATTCAGTTTGTTCTATTCTATTGTTTCAGTATTTATCGTTTCCACACAAATATCTCTGCAGCTCAGACTGTGTGCGACCTCCAGATAAATCATTTGTGGTGCTGACACACGTGTCCTTTAAGAAATGCAGATCTTTCAGCATGATTTAACAGAGATGATGCCCAGTGCCGACCGTAAAAGTCTGTATGACCCCGTTTTCCACGCCGCAGCCCAGACAGGTGACGTAAACCACTCTCATCTCACGGGGCAACAAATGTACCATTCCAAGCGCTCGCGAAATGGATAAACTGCTTCAAGTGCCATGTAAATGCGACCTATAAAAGTGCTTCACGCCAAGCTAAAAGGCGCTACATGTTTTGCCATGAGCACAAAGGTCTGGCTGAAAAGGCATCCCCTGTACTTTCAGGTAAGATCATGTCACACCACATCTCCTGCTTAGGACAGGAAGCATGACCCAGTTGAAAGACGAAACCACAACACTGTGGAACACCATATCCTTCAACACCTGCTTGCCTCCTGGGTAGATCCATTAGTGGAACAGATGCCGCCATTTCATGGAACGTAACACACAGGATTACAAAACATTTCCACATTAGGTTTGCATCAAGATCATTTTCTAGATGGGAAAGTAGTATACAAAAGAAATATACAATTGTTTACAGAAATGTTCACATACTGGACCCTGTGACAATGAGTTTTCAGGGAATCTTCAAAGTTTCTTTAACAGGTTTTAGAAGAAATTTATCCCCAGGAACTCCCCCCCTCCGCCCCACCCAATGAGGTGCTGCGGAAACACATCCAGCCAACAGGCTGAAGAGGGACAACAGTGGAAGCATGCTGATTGGAGTACTAACCTGATGCCAGAGAGTCAGGGAGAGGGGACTTAGACTGCAAGCCTAAAGAGTCTTCATAGTCCCCAACAATGAAATCTAATAGTCATGGACTCACACATGCGTCTACAGGGCCTTAGTAAGATTCCAGTTTATCATCTGAGTACCTCCATGACTCCCTCATTAAACTTTAAAGATTACTCTTATAATTAATTCTATTACCAAAATATTTAGAGGGTCATTATATAAATGATAGAGGTGAAATAGTGACCATTTGAAGGACCATTTAAAAGTCTGTATACATCCCTGTTACTTTCCTACATTTGTCAAAAAACTATTTACATACAGAATATTGAAATACACAGCGACAGCTAGTCTGATATTGTTTTCTCATGTTGCATGACAGCAGGTGGTCCAGAGGCCTTACCACATTGCCAAGCTTCTGAAGAAGGGCTGTAATAATTGTGACTGAGAGGTTTTATCTCCTTCACAAAACCAGGGTACCAAGCTTCTCAAAATTCACAAAGGAGGCCGTCTACACTTGAGCCAGAGTAAATAAAGATTTGTAAACTCCCCAAAACAAGAGCCTTAATAGCCATGCAAGGTCCTCTGACAGTAAAAAAGGGGGCCTACCCTAGGATATGTCTCGGGGGGGGACCAAGCCATCCAACAGATATGTAGATTAGCTCAGGGAAATGAACTGTGTCACATTCACTGTCACAGAATCGAACGAGCAGGTGTGAAAAGTAGCCCATTCACACAGCTCCAGGTAGCAGCCAATGGTGTAAAATCCCCTCACTACACATGCATCGACCTGGCTATTCTGAGGTTTAATGATTTAACCACCACACAAACTTGATATCCCTCATTTCTAATTTTGCCCATATGTGTGAGATGAGCAGTCGGTTTACGTTTCCCATTTCGTTTTAACTGGACAACGCTGGCTTCTTGTTTTCGGCAGAGGCTGGCAGCGGAGGGAAATGTTACCAAGGACGATCTTTGACCATGGCAAGAGCAAACTGAGAGAACAGCCAAGCTGCTGTATGAGAACGGCCTGTCCTGCTTCAGGGGTGGCACTGTCTAGCTAGCAGGACATTGGTACTTTAAAAAGTACAAACATGCAGGGGTGTCATCTTCATATTTTTTGCCCAGAGTAAAAAAAAAGAAAAAAACTATAATCTCTGCTGAATTCTTATTCAAAAATCTATTTTTCTAGCATTAAAGAATCATACAATTTTACTTCATTTTAATAGCCCTTGGTTCAATGCCAGTTTAATTATGCTGCACAACTGCAGAATATTTATCACAGTGATAATAATTAAGTGTGGTTATGTGTTAAATCATATTTAAATTTTTAATGGGTTTCCATACAGTTGATTAGGTATCTTGTTTGGTTTAGAAATAAAAGCTTAACTGTTACCAGTACCAATATAGGAGCTGGTTTGTAATGCACACCAAATGGTATCAGCTAGAATTTCCACTAGGGGAAGCATGCTAAAGTCACTGAGTTTAGCGACTGCATCACGACCGTCCTTTTCCTCGCATACTGCAATCAGGAATGAGGGAAGTAGATATAAAATATGCGGCTTCAGATCTGCCATTGTCGTCTTATCATTGACGCTATGGTTATTCTCATAACAACAATAATAGAAGAATTTCTTCTGCAGAACGACAGTGTCTTATTCGAGATTTTTTCTAACAGGTCTACATAGAAATTGTACAAAAAACTGGAACTGATAATAGTCATAGGAAGGGGAAGAAAACTATAGCAAATGCAGAGACGGGCTCAGAGAGCCAATGTAATGAGCATCGTCTCATGTATTACCGCAGGCTGCTAACGAGCGCATGCGTTGCTTGGACGCTACAGGAAAAAGACAGAATAGTCGTCACATGATTTTGAAACGGGTTGTTGAGGAAAAGAGAAACAAAGGGAAATTCATAAAAACGAAACGGTGACTGCTGACGTTGTTGTCAAATGATTCCTATATTAGAAAACTGGATTACAAAGCGTGCTAGAAAAACGACAGATTTAATCGTGAACCCTGGTCGCCGTTTTGAGTTTTTAAAAACAGGACAAGAGTTTTTTTTTTTTTTTTTTCCAAGGAGATACTTTCCACTTATACACTCTAACCGGACAACGGTCCGGGAATAATCGTACGATGGGATTCGGAACACACTAGCAAAATGCAGGAAATGCAAGTTCGCACATCAAGCAGGCTCGAAGCTTAGTTAGACGTCTGTTTTTTTATTTATGGAAAAGCAATACAACTGTAATTGTTCCCATGCAAAATACTGCATTCCTATGGTGAATAAGAGGTGAATAAATTCACGTGATGGTATTTTTGTGATTATTACTAATCGACTCCAACCGGCTTCGTTGTGTCGCAACATAAACACGGACATGCTTTTATTGATCACGTGCTTAGTGTTTTTCAAAGAGAAGAACTGATAGCACAACACATGCAAATGCCAGTGTATTTAAAAACGTACATCGGTGGTATTTTTACCATGATGAAGCATGAACCATTTAAACGTTTAAATAAGTCGCTTAAATTATCCGGATTCAAAAATATGCCTCGTATTTTCATATTCTTTTTATCCTTTTAAAGAAATGATGTCCCTCTGTCTACTTGATGTCATCTGTTTATTAATCCCATTGATGTAAAACATTCGACTGATATACTGTGGAGTTTAAATGTAAAATTATAGAAATGTGAGAAATGCATAGTAAAATTTTAACAATGCATCGGTTTAGTGAGCTACCATTGCATTTATTCAACGGATCCACGAAAGATTAGAAATACTTACCACTGTGACAGGAGAAACCATTTCTGGTTCGATGCCACCGTGAGAAAATTATAATCAGAATATACGACAGCGACGTTTCCGCTTTGATTCCGCTAGAAATAATGCAGGAGCTTTCTTGTATAAGCGATTGTTGTTGTCTTTTTTTTTAGATTGGGCTGACATCAAGGGGCGGGAACAACTTTGTTATAATCGTGGGAGGAGATAAATCGGTGAATTCATAGGTTGTTGCTATGATCGACGCGGCTAGTACCCTAAATGGGGAGGAGTTTAGACAACGTAACGCCCATATAGAGGAGGGAAATACACCAGTGTTTACAAATGAAATCTAATCGTTTAGTATACAGCGCTTTGCCTTCGAGAAAGACATCTAAGAACATCATTCAAGTAAACGATATTATTCCACAAAAGACAAATGACTGAATTTTTTTTTATGGCACAGGCATAAATTGAAAATACGCGCGAATATAATCTTAATATTAATTTGACAGCCTTAACACTGAAATTTGGCGTATATTACAGATAGTCTACAGAAGAAGGCCTACATACAAAATAGCATAAATTCTTAACGACTTCGTCCGTTATATTGCCTCTCCAATCCCTATTCCATTATATGAATTAAAATGAATAATCTAGCACATCTCTGGTCGACTCGGACGAGCCGTAGATAATCCAGCACAGTATTTTTACTCCCTCCTCCCCTCCAGAAGACGCTACCCAGATAGCATCATGTTTCAATGTTGAATTATAGTTAAATGTGTTAAATTATGGTCAGTGTTAAATTATCAACGTTGAAACTGAATTGATTTTTGGTCAGATTTTCAATATTGATAAATTGATGGTGGCAAAACTTTGATTCAATGTTGATATTAAGTGAAAGATTGAAGATCAACGTTGTTTCAACCTTTTTGTCTGATATGGAATCAATGTAATTTAAACCTATGTGTGCTATCTGGGTACAGGTTCATCAGTATTTCAATACTGTTAAATACAGACTGATACCTTGCAGTGTAATCCCAATCACCACAGTCATTTATTAATCAGTGCCACTTTAAACCTCAGCACTTGGTCCTATGTTCCTGTATATTGCATGCGTATTGTATGTTATTGTCCACCATGAAGTTGTCACTATTTATTGTTCTTCACCGATATATGTTGCTTAATTCTGCAGGGACGTACGCAAGTAAATATTTCTTTGTATTTGTGCGTATTTAAATAACAAAAAGCTTATGAATCCTTGACCCATTTGAAATACAGGACGTAGATGTTCGTTACACCAACTGTTGAGTACTGATGACATCTCCTGGTACAAAATGTTCATGCAACCGCACAAAAGACGAAACTACTTAATAATTCTCGTCTGCAAATAACCATTTCGAACATACTGTTAATGTCAACGGGATTTATATTACGTGTCATTTTGGACACTGAATGAAACTAAATCGATCTGAATTAAAGACCAGTATATACTGGTCCAGTGGCGCTCCCAATATAACTGCATTACGCACTAAATTACTGGCGAGTATTGCAGACTCATCAGTATTCACTTTTCTTATAAAAAATCATTTGAAACTAGCTATTTTACTCCCTTTATAATACAACACTTTTATTTTAAAAAGTAGAAAGTTCAGGAGACACCCGGTTAAAGATCCTCTTACGTAACACAACTCACTCAGACATGCAACACATTGTGTGAAACATCGCGCGACTCGCATGGAACGCATGCATTCACACAGAATGCCAGCTCATGAAATGATTCAGGGCGGAAGTAACGCAATCGGGATGATGACGTCAGACAAACGTCCACTGGAAAATACGGCCGGGTCTTAACCAAATTGCCACTAGATGCTAGCGGCTATATTTGTCACATTATACGCGAAGCTGGGTTAATTATTGGTGTCGCTGAAAACCCCTGTGCGGGTTTCATATAGGCTGTCTTTCCTGGGCCTCGTTTTCATGTCATACCTTTAATGTTTGTTTTTTTTGGCTGTTTTTAATTGGCTAGGCTGGCGAGTTGAATCGCTAGGTAATTAGCTGGATGGCTAGCTAAACGTTAAAGCTCGCATTGGCTGTGCGGAGCAACGATGGCGTTTTAAATAGCCGATAAGCGGTTGCTTTGCAATTCCGGGGTTGGTACGGGAGGGAGGGGGGACTCTAGCTAGCAAGCTAACGAGCGAGGATCGGGAGAACACCTTTTTTCGGAGCTACTAAAATGGATTTCGAAAATATATTAACGCTTGCCTCCCAAAACCAGGGCCTCAGCGCTTTGCCGACGGTGGGTACAGATACATTTAAGTATGGATGAAGATCGGTGTTATTCTCTAGGGCACTGATTGTGTAAATACCCAGGTAGTTCACTCTGTGTAATCCATCAAGTTAAATTACCAACTTCATATTCGTTGAAGCCTGTTTGATCGAGGCACTCCTCCCCTTTCGGGTTTTGTGTATAAAGTATGTTGTTCATGTCGTGTGTAGACTCAAAGGCTTCTGTAGTTTTAAAATGCTCTTTCTGCAGTATGATTGTGAAACTCTAATGTAGCTGCTTTAGAAGGGTGGGCGCTTTCCCGGTACATTTTGCCATGTCAGTGGCATGCTTCACTCCGCTAATCAGGACCATGACAGAAGTTAGAGAGAGAGTCTGAAACAGTTTTTGTTCCTGTTAATAAAGCAGCGATCCGGCTCTCCGGAGGGACCCGAAGCTTACATGCTGTCTCGTTCCGTCGAAGCAGCTGTTAGTATCAGTCTGGGCGTTTAATGCTCGCGGTCACGGAGGTATCCCAGTTCCAGCGTAGGTTTTTATTAAAATCTGCATGAAATTAAAGGAAAAACTTCGAAGTATCTTTTACGAGTACCGTGGCACTTTTATGTGTTAGACAAATGGATGTGTCTTCTCGCTGATCTTAAACGATGAATCAAGATCTTTATGAATGAATTGAAATGGAAATTACGGTAGAAAGTAAATGCCACCTTGATTTATTCTCGTAAACTGACACCGTCTTCATCGTCTACTGGTTGCTGTTAGGCGTTTCCCAGTACAGGAGATCCGCTGCGTATTCTGTTTTTCTGATCGGCATTAAGTGCTACTGTAAATTCTGTAAAATTAACCGTCTCCGTTCATCATTCAGGGTGGTAATTTTGTCTCTTTTAAATTACCAAATCCGGTCACATGTCGCCCACCTCCCCTGCATAATTATTTGACTCAGATCATTTTTACTGTACGTATTTTCCTGTTTAATAGTTCATCTGTGGCAGAATAATAGTTCTAACACAAAAGTCAGTTCCTCCACTGGCTATAATGTTTTTCAAAACGTTTGCAGAATCACAATGGCCTTTGGATTACATTCCCCTGTGTGTAAAATGAGGTTTACAAAATGATGGTTTAACCCATGTCACCTGTTGCCTTGCCTCAGTATATATTTTTCCCCTCCCATAATGTCAAATATGCAAATGGTAAATCTTAAACCACCAAAAACTGTTGTTCTCCTCCACTTTTGCTGTCATGGCAACATTTTTTTTTTTTTTTTACATCACATCCAGATTTGTCCACTGTTAGTTTCCATAGAAACGATTCATTTGCTCAGAAGGGCGAATGCTGTAAATGTATCAGAAAGAAAATTACCTAGACCGTCTCTCTGGTTTTAAGATGCCGAGTACCTTTCCGTACTTTGTCGTGTTACGGTAACCCTGTTTGTTCTCTCTGCGTGCTGTTGCCTGGCTTCTCCACAGAAGCGGTATAGTCTGCAGGCGGGCCCTGCGAAAAAGCACCCCAAGGTTAAAGGTGTGGAATCAGCTGCAGTGCAGGCCTTCCTGAAGAAGAAAGAGATGGAGCAAAGAAAGAAAGGTACGCAGAATATGCACCTCGCAAAGTCAGTCAGTCATCCACCTTCATGTTACTGCTATTACTCGTGCTATGTTGCTATTAACATGGGTTTTACCAGTAACACTTTACTTAACGGGGCACAAATATTTAGTAATAACTGTTACTACTGTAGTACAAATTATGAACAAATCATGGATAAATATAGTTGCTACTAGAGATAAAGGGTGCATTGATTCATTAATGATGAACAAACATGAGATCAGTATGTAACTAAAACTTAGTTTGTGGGTAATTAAAACACAAGTATAGACACTCCTCACTTAATGACTGAGTTCCGTTCCTATCACTAGGTTGTTAAGCAAATTGGTCGATAAGAGAGGAGCCACCAATTACCAGAATATCAAGCATACTGTCCTAGTAGTGGGATTGTACCAAGCATCTTTAGATATTGTTTCAATGTTACCTTTTCACCATTACAAGCATTTATAAATATACTAAAAAGTCTTACAGCAGTAGTAATAAACAGAGAAAATCAACCTAATATATATTACTGAGGTTTGCGTATTGTACAGCGTCCAATAACGATGGGCCGGAGACCTGGTGGTAGGTCTGCGCGGTTGTTAAACAGGTAAGTCGTTAAGTAAGGAGTGTCTGTAATAGTATAATTCTACATCATTTGTGCCCCATCAAGTTAAGTGTTACTGTTTTATCTGATTCTACAGTTGCATGCCTTATGAAAGCATTTCAGGTTAAACTTAAAGGTACATGATTTTATCTGCATTTTAATAAGCCCAACTTTATGTGTTTTAGAGATGGCAACCAAGAAACAAAAAGAGGAGTTGTTGGCTAAGAGGGTGGAACTTAAGTCTGACCGGAAAGCTCGGGCAATGGCGTCGCGGACCAAGGACAACTTCAGGGGCTACAATGGCATCCCTGTGGTGGACCAGCCTAAGAAGAGGCATCCGAAGGGGCATCCAGTCGAGCAGAGCAAAGAGGACTTTGTGGATGATGAGGATAACTATGAATATTCACAGACAGACTCTGAGCCAGAGCCTGAACCTGAGCCCGAGCCTCGGAATGATAAATCCCTCGCTAAATCTTCCGGGAGGCCCTCTGGCCCAGGCCGGCCTGCCCCGCCACCCATGAACTTCGAAGATCTCTTAAAACTGGCCCAGAAGAAGCAGTTTGAGCCGGTTGAGCTGAAACCAAAAAAGAAAAGCGAGGAGCGACTCCGGACGGCCGAGGAACTGAGAGAGCTGGAGCTGGAGAGGAAGGCGAAGAGGCAGGATAGAGGGCGGGAGGCCAAGCCAGAGAGAGAGCACAAACCCCAGGGTAACCCCAGTACCTCAAAGAAGTGTTTACAGGAAAAGGACGCACGGAATGGCAAGTCGCACAGGAGCTCCTCCGAGAAGGTCCCGCACCGGGGTTCAGGGAAGAAGCCCAGAGCAGCAGCCCCTGGCGAGCGGCCTCATGGGATTGCCAAGCCGTCTCAGGGAGACAAGCATGTGTCCAGCACCTCCAGTGCCTTAAACAGTAAAATTACAGCCAAAGCTAGTTCTCAGGCCCCCAACAAACCCCCAGGCCCACGGCCTTTTCCAGGGCAGAAGCCCGTCTCCAGCAGTGACCTTATGCAAAAGCGGGGCAACCCCCCTGTCCCACCGGGAAAGACGTCTGGATCGGGGATCTGGCCGGGTGTTGCCTCCAGCCCTGCACCAACCCGAACTCCGGGCATGGGC
The DNA here is from genome assembly GCA_026776725.1 of Gnathonemus echidnorhynchus. Classification (NCBI taxonomy): domain Eukaryota; kingdom Metazoa; phylum Chordata; class Actinopteri; order Osteoglossiformes; family Mormyridae; genus Gnathonemus; species Gnathonemus echidnorhynchus. Next base: position 5,735,306 of record JAODJU010000018.1, on the reverse strand, counting down.
CAGATACGACCCGGAGTGGGTGGCTCGGTCAGACCGAGTCCAGGCAGTGAACACACCAGGTCTAGTGTTGTAAGTGGCATCAGCAAACAAATCAGGCCCAGCCAAGGCAACTCAGGGAAGATGACATCCGCCACATCCTCTAGGGCGGGAATGGGAGAGCCAATAAAGTCAGCCCGGTCCAGTGACAATGGACAAATGCGATCTGGTGCAGGCGGCCCTCCCAGGTCGGGGATTCAACCACAGGCACGTCCCGGGGGGAGTTCCCAGGTCCGCCCTAGCAATGGTGGAATTTGCCCTCCAACAAACGGACCTGGGCGGCCATGGAGTGGAGCGGCCGGGCCTGCGAACAACATGGGTTCCGGCCCTGGGAGGCCTAAATGTACAGTGGTAGCTGAAACTATCTCGTCTAAAACCGTAGCGCCCAGACCTGGGATGCCATCGAGACTTCCTCCAGGTCACAGACCGGTGATGAGGCCTCCTGGTATGGCTTCCCCTTGTTTAAGAGTGAATTACCCTTTTGTTGATGCTTTTGTTTTATGATATTGGGTGAGAGATGGTTGCCTTTTTTTCCAGAGGTGGTTTTCTTCGCCCTCATTGCCGAGTCACCGTTTAATCTCCAGACAAAACACTGTCGAGAGACAGTGAGCATTCTCTTAGATTGATGAGTCAGCAGTGCTGGGTTTTCCATTGCCGTTGTCGCTGGGTTTCATGCTCTGTTGAAGTTTGCATTGCTGCTTTTTATTGTACACCTGTTTTTTTTTTTTTTTTATCTAGGTACAATGCTACCTCCAATTACATCCAGTTACAAACGAAAATATGAAGAAGATGAGTATGACCCTGAAATGGATGATTTCATTGATGATGGAGGTGTAGAACAAGACGAAATCTCCAAGCACATCAGGGAGATTTTCGGCTACGATCGGAACAAGTACGGCAAGCGTTGTTTGTTTATATACTCAGTTGTGTTTTTGTTACTCCTCTTGCTTCTTGTGGTGTTAGATGACATAGTGGTTTGTTTTGCATAAGGAAATACTTTGCCATAACAGGCAAACATGAGGTTTATGTACGTCTTTTGTCAGATACCAAGAGGAGAGCGACTATGCGCTGAAGTTCATGGAAAGCAGCTGGAAGGAACAGCAAAAGGAGGAAGCTAGAAGGTGAATGAAATGGGATGTGCTGTGTCTTTAAATGGGGGTGGGGTTTATTGTGGGCTTGCTGACGGTGTGGTTCTCTTAGCCTTCTGAGCTCTGAGAGGTCAGTACCTGGAGTCCTGCAGAAGAGCTGTTTTGGGTGCTTAAAGATACGGAGGAAAATAGTCATGAACAGGATAAGTTAGTTCTGAGAAATCACAAGGGAAAAAAAAGATGGTGTTTTTGGGGCGGGGGATGAAAATGAAGGTCTGGAAGCCATTATCTGCCATAGCGATCATTTATCTTTTTTTTTTTTTCTTTTTTTTTAAGTTTACGAATGGGCATCAAGGAGGATGAAGAGGATATTCGGATGGAGGAAGAGGAGAGAAAAAGAAAACTGGCAGTGAAGGCGAAACGAAAGGGAATGTGAGGTTGTTAAAGAAGTGGAACACTGCCGACGTTACCTGCTTTTGCGTCTGCTCTTGTGCTGTTTATTTCCTGAGGAAGGAGCTGGTTTGCACTATGAGAGCCCCACTTTCAAAATGGATCTACACCCTATGAGGGAAGAAAATATAATATAAGAATAAAGGCCTGAGAATTGTTTTTATATCTATATAAAAATTATGGAATTTCTGTACATTCAGTTGCTTTGCTTCTTGGAGAACAGCGTCTGTTTCCAGGTTATCCTCGTGATCAGAAGACAAGAACCACGGCCGTTATATGTAGACTTTTAGTTTTATTAATGCAATTAATTTGATGAGACACATTTTGCCATTCTGTTAACATCTGTTATTTCTTGTTTATAAAAAAAAATGACCTTTCACTTTTTATTGGTGTTTCTTGCTTTGTGTACCCCCCCCCCACGTCTTCCTCTAACTGGCCAACGTACAATACAATGCATTTTTCTCACTTGTGGAGACAATTTCATGTGATGGGTGTTACTGACGTGAAGGCTGCACAGCACTTAAACACTTTTCTGAAATGTTCTCACTGCAGCCAATTGTGGTGTTTTGAAATCAGTATTTTTTTTGTGGTAAAATTATATTCAGTGCATTTATACATTTTCATGATCTGCACTGACGCAGCGAAAGGTTTTGGGATTCGTGATTCAGCTGATGATTCACTTGTTAGTTGGGTGGAAGGCGATCCATATGGTTTCTCAAATTACGATCTTTAAACTTTAAAAGTCGTGCTTAGGCATTCTGTAGGAGAAGGCTGATGCTTTTGCTGCTCTGCTCATTCAGCTATTAAGCTGTCTCCGTTAGGGTCAGATTTCATGAAAATACATATATTTTAGGACATTTTTGTAGTCCTCTGTCCAAGTTGCCAATGATGATGAGTGAATCGCTTCTTCAAATAAGTATAACTTATTGACTCACTACCTACATTACTGAGAAAAGTCAGTTTATATCATTTGTGTATATGAGTAAAGATGTATTGGAATCTCAAGAAAAAATAATGAACAAAGCGCATAGCTATGATGTGTGTGAGAGCATATACACTCACCTAAAGGATTATTAGGAACACCATACTAATACGGTGTTTGACCCCCTTTCGCCTTCAGAACT
>JAODJU010000018.1:5697567-5707650 GCA_026776725.1 Gnathonemus echidnorhynchus | reverse complement strand
ATACATAGTTTAGCTCACATGGTCCAATGGTATGGCACATGTGTTAAGTGTTGTGAAAAAGTGGACATGGTATTGAGGCACGCGTTAAAATGATTGGGAAAAACTGTAATAAGTAATCAGTCTGACAAGGGAAGTGGCTCCACCAACAGTTACAAAATAAAGACGACGGGTGACTTGAGTGATGGAGTGGTTCTCTTTGCAGGGAGTGATCACCATGCTTTCACTATTACACTGTCACACAAACAGTCTCCGCTGTCTCAGTTTCATGCAGAAGGGGCTTCTTTTGGTTTCAAGGTGAAACATCTTTGCCCGACCTGAAAAGTCACACCTTGGGCTCGCCGGCCGAGCGCATCAGACGCAGCATCTGCAGAGAAGCCGCCGCCAGCACAGCAGGGGGAGGGGCCTAAAGGGGAACCAATCAGAAAACCCTTTCAAGACGGACGGGTGTCTGGGCCAACTATGTGGTGCTGGGGGCAGGCGCCATCTAGGCCATCAGTGAGAAGTCACTTGTGACCTCTTCATTGGGGCATGTCTCTGCAAAAAAAAAAAAAAGAAAAAACTTCATTTACTTGGCTGCAGGTCCCACCCAGAGAATAAAAATACTCAAAGGCAAGACCAAAGAATCTGACACCGGCAGTCAGCATGGTCCTGGGAGAGCTGGCAAAAGCCCCGCCCTGTCCATCTGGCCCAACGGGCTGAGGGCTGCGCACCGTTTCAAAGGTCCATCTGTCTAGTTGCATTCCTTCTCCTGACTGTCCATGGTCACAAGATGTGGACTGAGAGTCTTGTAGCAACAAGTCCAGGCCTTGTTCAGGTCCTGTTACCCGTAGTACACTAAAATTACAAAACTCCCAAAGAAAGGTGTAGAGAGAGGTGGATAGTTCAGGTCCAGAAGGTAAAAAAAAATATTTCAACCAACCAGTGGGGTTTTCAGTGATTGTGATTCTTTACACTCAAATGGTTGGTTGAAAGAAAATCTTTGCCTGGATTTTTACTTTCCTAAGAGGAGGAGAAACCCTATCTCCTGTCCCTGTCTCCTGGCAATGTCTTCTCGACCCTTTCTGGTCCTCCAAGGGCACCTGCTGAGCCCACCAAAATAGACAACCGGTCCCACCAGCAGTGAACCCCCCCCCCATTGTCTGTGTGGAAGGTCCCACCCCGTTTTACAAATCTAAAAAGAAACCTCAAAGCTCACATTTTTCACTGGGTTGAAGTCACAGCCAATCACAGCAATCTCCAAAACATTTATGTATGGCCCAGACTTCACAAGGGGACACTGCAGGCTCGTAAACCAGTAAGTGCCCTCCCCACTCTAGGGCCGCTCGTTTCTCTCCAAACGGCCACGGGGGGCAAAGGAGGGGCCTGAACGTAAGGCCCATCGCACACTGCTCTCCATTCAGAGCTCCGTCAGGTGCTGGCTCCCTCCAACAACAGCCCAGTGTTCCCAAGCCTGGTGCCTGACGGGGAGCCGTGATCCCCACTCCCCAACCCAACGGGAATCTTTCATGGAGGACCTCGCACTTGCCCGGCAGCTCGTGAGAAACAGGCTATTTGTTCCCCTGCCTCATCTCACAGCCTTTCCACATCTCCTTGGCCGGCAGTTTACTGGGATTTCCCCCCGTGACACATCCTCCCATCCTAGAACCACCAGTTTTTCCATTAGACGTCGGGGCACTCTGGGGTCAGCTGCGGGTTGGGTGGGCACTGGGGTGGAGCAAACCTTCTATGCGTGAACTCTGTCCTTTCCTCCAAAGAGGGATAATTGTTGGGGTGGGCCGTCAGCCAATCAGGAGGAAGCGCATTAAGGCAGAACAAAGACGGTCGAGTGAAACGACACACCCTCCTTCCCCGAAGGAACGCAATTTGCTGGACAAACATCATCTTCTCTGTCAGCGCACAAAAGGACACAAAACAGAAAACAGAAATAAGGGGAACAGCCAGCAGGGCAGTTTAAACGGAACTTCTCCTGTTTGCTAAGTTTACTGAAAGTTTTCTGAAAAGTTACTGAAAAGGCCATTTAATTGCGATGATCATCTGAAGCGCCAACGAGCTTCCTGTGCTGCACCACGGTATGTTCCAAATGTGAGAGCCCCAGCACTCGTTTAATAAAAGCGTTCTGTATGCAGTCGCTGAAGCACGGCAAAGGCTGGACGGTTCCTGACCTAAATATGGCAGCCGGCAAACGCTGCTCACTAAAAAAATAAACTTAATGAATTCGTCAAAAGTGCGTCAAAGGGCATGACTTGTAAGTGGCAATAACAACCTTGTTAAGTAGGTGTCAGCCTGGGGGGCTTTTATGACCCCCCCCAGCTACCCCACACCCAATGACTAAATGAAAACTATGTTCCCATCCAAGCATAACCCCCCCCCCCCGCCACCCATATCCTATTTATAATTGTTCCTCTTGAAAGTGGGTAACAATCGAGATTAACTGAAAGGCCAGACGAGGTAGTGCACACATTCACTTCGCTTAATGTTTATTGTGACTGACCGATGGCCAAGCCCTCTTCTTTGTCTGCCTGTGCTCAATAGCTGGCAGCGGCCACTTGACACCAAGCCCAAAAGCTTATCAGCGTGGGTTTTGTTTTATTTCATAGGGCTGAATACATTTCTCTGGTAACCACGTTTCCCAGAAGTCTCTGGCAGCTGGAGGTGTCTTTGCAAGAGACAAAAAGTAAGACAGAGAGTGGCTATGAGTCAGGCCCAGGTTGCCGACGCCACACCTCCACACAGCCTGCTGACATCACGCCCTCACCGAGTCCCCCATGTCCGCTAAAGGATAACATCTCGGAGGAGCCCCCACCCCCGAAAGCGTAAAGAGACACACTTACCCACTCTGTCTAAGCGGGCCTGGGTTAGTCAACCAAACGCTCTTACTTCTGTGTCCCATAGGCAGCCAAACGGCCTTAGACCATACTGATGCCGCCCTTCAAGAAGCCTGGGCTGTTTACTTCCTCTCTGTCCCTATCTGCTGGCTGTGTCTTCCCGCACATCCCGAGAACATCTAAATATACCCCGTTATGGCTATCAGCTACTGGCCAGAAAGGGGAGCAAGGCACGAATGCCCCTACGACTTACCCTGTGTGCCCAGCGTCAATGAGACTACAGCACACACAATCCTCACCCCAACCCTGACTCCCAGAGACGTACACCACCGGGAGCATTCCTGATAGGGCCTCTGCAGGACAATCATCACACACATGCTGCCGATGTCACGGTCAATTAGATCAGGGGCCAATGAAAACGGCCCTTTAAATAACAGCAGAGTCCCTCCGTTCTGCGCCTCCCATCTCAGCCACATGTGGATGTCTCACACAGGTGTGCTATTTCCCACGTACTCATAAAGCGAGGCCCCTCCGAGCGTCTTGTCGTTAATCCATGCTAAAAATAACCCAGATGTGCCTTGAGACGGAAGGAGATAGTTGTGTATTCTCAGCCTTTATTACCTCTTTTAGTAGCCCGGATTAAAAAAACGGATTGTTAGCAGTGACCATGTGGATTCAAGCCCTATTTCTGCAGTTTACGGATGAGGTCATCATCAGAGGCATTGATCCCTTGGGAGATTCTAGGGGCCCCAGTACTTGACACTTGGGGCAGCGTGTGGCTCAATTGGCTAAGTCGTGTGCCTGTAATCACAAGGCCGCCGGTTCAAGCCCAGCCTCAGCACGTCTGCGGGTCCTTGAGCAAGGCCCTCAACCCCCAACTCCCTGGGCGCCCCAACAGGTGGCTGCCCTTCGCAGACAGCTTGCTCTACAAAGAGCAAGTTGAGGGAGGCGTAAAAAGAATTTCCCCACAGGGATTAATAAAGTATCAATTATTATTATTATTATTACTTAAATATGTAAAACTATAAGTGCAATTGGGCTGAGGAACCTCAGGTGACCTTTTCTCAGGGGTCCTGGAATTTCTAGGCCCCATAGTCCAACACCCAAGTGCTTGACAGATCCTCAAGCAAGATCACATTTTCCTCCCAAACTTCATTATTCACTTGCGTGTATTTTTGTTACACCGGCTCATTTTTTCCATGGACCAGTGCTAAATGTGGAGGATTTGTGGGACATTTTCGGTAAGAACACACAGACTAGCAGATGTGTGTGCTCATGCAGCAGGGTGGCAGGCACCTTCAGGACGAGCTTCCTGGGGAATCATCAGCGTAGCGGTAGCCTGGACATCAAAATGAGCACAGATCCTAAACTCATACATAGGATTCCCCTGGCAGAGAGATGGTTCTGTGCAGCTTTAAGTCCAAGATTTACAGTGAGCCACACGTAACCACTGATAAAGCACATGCCACAAGACCGACCCCTAGCCTCATCAGACAGGCATTGAAGCGGCGTGACCCAGCATGCAGCCGTAACCACAGTCCGGCCGTCCAATCACACAAGACCTGTCAGCTGTCAATCATCCCCCCACACCGGCCAATCGGGGTTCAGGCCTCAGCCGCAGCCTCAACAGCAAATCCTGCCTTACAAAGTCTACCTGAGTCAGAGAGGGAAAAAATCCCTCCCATGTCTCTGGATTCTTAGACAGTGTTGAGAAAGTGATCCTCTCACTGCAGCTGTGATCTGACAAGGCGGGGTTAATGAGAAAGGTGACGGCGAGAAGGAACCGCGCAGGGCTTCTGGGACGCGAGGTGAGAGGCATTTCCGCCAGGCCGCGAACCCTCTCCCTCAGCCTGAGTCATCACGAGACTACTCCCGTCCTCCTGCCCTGTGGGAACATACGGAATCGATGATCGAAGTTCTTTGGGGAGACACTCTGTTACGTTTACCCGCAACCCATAAACAAGAGAACTCCAAGTAAGAGTCTGGAGACAGACAGGACGACAGGCGCAAAAAGCCGGAGGCTGGACGTATCGGAGACATCCGGAGGCGTGGCCTCTGTGAGGTTACGACTGTAGACACGCTGGCCCGAGACAAACCGCTACGGACCAAGGCGAGTACAGAACCGAAGCCAGCCAAGGCGGCACTCCACCCACTTAGCGCCGAGCAGAGGGAAGCGGCCACTGCACACATCTTTAACTCATTTCACACTGGTTACACACTGCAGACCTGACGCCGCTGGAGGCCGGAGTTAAGTTCCCCTTAAACAAAAACAGATGAGGAACACAGGGGCAACGTGCCAGAGGCTGCAGAGTCTCAACTGGGCGAACCCAGTCTCTCCACCACCTCCCCCCCCCAGCCGAACGGAACCACGTCACCCAGACGAGCGCCTGTCAGTTCCACGTTCCTGCCCCCCGGGCACCTTCTCTCCTCTCCGTCTCTGTGCGGTGATGCCACAGAGTTGGGCGTACACCGCCGGCGGTGCCAGCCGTAACCCGCCCATTCACCCCGGCGTCTGACTGTCTAATCTGCCCTGTTAATCAAACTGAAGTCTACCTATCTCATAAGAAAAACCTGCTTTTGTGGCACGGCAGATATCATGTACTTTTAACAGTCAGCTTACTTTCTCGTTTGTACAGAAATGTGACCTTCTGAGATGGTGGAACTTTCTGCAGGAAAACAAACAGCCCACCATGGTGAACAGAAAAATGAGAAGCAGGGCATTCCTCAAAGTGTTTCCCACTCAAACAGCCAAACAGACAACAGAACAGACAGTCGAGTAACACGTGAGTAACGCTTTCAGTAATGCTTGAGTAACCCGCTTGGAGGATTTCCATGAAAACCGGCTGACGTGACCTTAGCGCTGCTCTGCCTTTGTCCAGGACGGGCTTCAGAGACACTGGGGCTCCTTTCGTGGTGCTGGACAGAGAACCAAGCCTCCAGACTTTGATTCTTCCCACTGGGTGATGTCGGGGGGGAGGGGGGTCTGTGTCAGGCCTCACTTAAAAGTGACTGAGAGACTGGGGTCTCATTCAACAAGCCACGGCAGAGAGATGCTGACCAGGGGAACAGTACGGGGACTTGCCCCCCAGTCCAAGCCAAATTACGGAATACCCCCTTTGAAGCAGAGCCCCCCACATCTCCATCCAACATGACAGAATGCCTTTAGAAAGAAAAAAAAAAGCTACTGTACGTTTCTTGTGCTGGTCAGTAATAGAAAGCTGAGCAGGAACTCGGAGCAGACACAACGAAGAACCGTCAAGCTACGACTGGGCAAAACCGACAACAAAGCGGCTATTCTCTAAAAGCCCCTCCTCCATGACAAAGACGCTGGCTCCTCACTCGTCCCCTAACAAGAAAAGGGCTCCATTATCACCTGAGAACAGCACCAACTGTAACGTCCGCCGGGACACGGGAACCACCAGTACGAGACGTGGGGGACCCCAAGGCCCCATGTGACCACATCGCGCGGACCGGCGTCTCAGGTCCGTATCACTCGTGATTCATGCCGGTCATGTGGTGCTGCGTCTCGGCACCCAGGGAAACCCGAGAACCTGCTCCCTGCAAGCGTCTGCACAGGTGTCAGATTCTCCTGCAAGCTGCATTGATTCCGCTTAAGCTGCGATTTTACGGACGGCTTCTATCAAAACAGGGAAGGCGTGAACCGTGCAGCACATTTTTATTTATGCTATCGGTAAGCACTGTTCCATGAGGACCAGGGCCTGTTAGTGCTGATCCTGAAAAATGATGAACAGTGAACAAATTAATGAGGAATAACTGACAACTGATATGACCCAGTGGATTTATTTACTGTACAGAGCAGCATCACGATCCGGAACTCGATAATAATCATCAGGATTCAGTTTTAGTCCTCCGATCGCTAGCGTCCAAAGCGCAAGTTTAGCGATATTGCTGTGGCTTTGCGAAGTACGCCAGACCCATTAAAAATGAACCTTCCGTACACGTTCAGCACTGCGCAACTTCTTCTTGATGGGACAAACATCGGACGCCCAGGTGAGAACAAGTAGAGAGGGATAGGGGACGATGGCAGCCTGTCCTCAGTGAGCTTGTAAGGGGGCCACTGTGAACCCTGATGACATCACAGCTACGATGGAAAAATATAATCCAAACGGAGTGAGAGGAAGCGTCATAAAGTTTGGGAATTGCTGAGCAGTGCTCTTAAAAGGAATTTGAGAACAAGAAAGAAACACTGCAGAGAGCTGCTATTTTTCCATGATTTTTTTTTTCTTTTGGGAGGGGGGCTTTGGGGTTGGTCAGCATGTCCTGCGTATTAATGACAACCCCCCCCCACCCACCCACCCACCCACTTGAGACGCTCATTATAGCCAGCAGCGATGCTTTGGTTTGACCTTTCATTCCCACATTGGCCGAGACGCATGTCTGGGTACGTGTGTCACCTCAGTCTCAGGACTGCGCTCCAAAACCAGAGAGGAGACGGGTGAATAAACTGCAAAGGGGATGGAAAACCATCTACACAAAACCCAACGTCTCTAAAATGATGGTGCGAGGAACCAAACAGCAGATATGTTTATCATTTACAGCAAGTCTGCAGTCTTCAATCAAGGCCACACCTCTATACTTACTCACATCTGAGCGGCGTTTCCCTCACAGGGAAGGTTCTCAGAGGACTGGATTCACGAGCAACTGGTTTAGCATTGAATGAGCTACAGGAAGGATCTGTGGAAACTGTAAACCATACAGTAGGTTCCATAGGCGGGTTTCATTTGTTATCAATCAGATTTTTACTTGACGGTAAAAGGACAAAAGAAATAGGCAAAGGCAACATGAATCCCCTGACTTAAAGATCAGGAGTTTGCTGTGTGTCTTCATCAAACAGATTGATTCTTTTTCCTACACGAGACATAAATCTCTACCATGTATACACTTCCTGGTTTAACAGAGACAGCTGTTTCATAGCAACCCCATCAGAATAATCTTATCAATGCGTTAAATGGACACACTGTCAGCTCCTGCACAATTGAGAGTCATAAATCTGGACTGACGGGAGGGTGACTGGGCCGGGAATACACGAGGTCCTTCATCACGATGATGTCATCGGGGGCTCTTCCAAATCGTGTCATTTCAGAGCCACCCCTGTTTCCCTCATGCTCTTTGTTGCTGTCTTTGTAGTGGTTATTTTCTTTACTCCCAGCATCCCAATTCTTCCGGGAACCGTTGTGGGGAGGAGGGGGGGTTGTAAGAATTACTGAATATGCCCTAATACGCAATTAGAGAGTGGATGGGAAAAGCTACACACCGAATCACTTCTATTTCATTATTAAATGACGTTTTTTGGCAGTACCTTCTGCATTACGGTGATAACTTCATATCTCAGGTATATGAGGTTGCTGGCTCTAGTTCCAGGAGTGTCTGGTTTTTCTGTGAAAATATCTAGTTGTAGAAATTAGTTAAATTTCTTACAGCCCAGGGTGAAAGCCACAGGAAATGCCACAGAGCATCTCCCATGATCCCACAGAGGGAGTGGAACCCGGGGAGTCATGTGACCTGCAGAGCGTCATCTCCGCTTCCCATTGGTGGCAGCTTCTGCCGGATTAGCCGGGACGCTGTGAAAGCGGGAGCGGCCTCGATTTTGAAGTGACATCCCCCCGGCGCATAGGACACCGTCCCCCACTGTGTGTGAGCCATGCTTGGCCCATGGCAGGTCTGCAATGCACATGGCTAGCAGTCGGGGGGGGGGGTGTTTACTGGGAGGCGACATCCGGGCCACCCAGAGAGCCGCACTGGCGTCCGGCCCACTGCCATCTGCGAGCGCCGTCTCCGCCTCGTACCGACCCCTTGACAGGCCAGTGGATGCTGCGCCCGCCACAATAAGAGCCTCTCATCCTGCCCGCACAGCCCTGCTTCCGTCCAGAGATCAGGCTAATCGTAACCGCTGTCAGAGCTGTAGCGTCTCCATGACGGATTCACTTCATGTGATTAGGGACAGACGTAAGGGGGAAAAAATGGAAGAACTGTTTTGTATGACCAGGAGGAACAGCGACATACGGATTAGGAAGTAGACAGTGACACACTGACCTGAAAGTGCATATAAATAGTGATCAGGAAGCACACAACTCAGGCCCTCAGTTCAGCCAACCTGGACCCGAGGCATGAGGCATGTCAGCAGGGGCAAATTCTTTGCATGGGCAACAATGTTGATCCCCGCTGCTTTCAGGGTTAACATACAGGTTCGATGCAAGCAGGTGACCTGATCAAAATGCTGGGTAAAGAGCATGTTATCAGTCCACAGTGGCCTGCGCCTTTACACTGTGGGACCAGCTCCATCACAGGCCGGACCCCAGGCCCGCTGGAGGCAGAGAAGAGGAACCACGGCGAAACTGGAAAACACCTGCAGCAGCTTTAGCCACCGGCAGAGGTGGAAATTTCAGGTCCAGAAAGTACGAATCCAGACCAGGATTTTGTTTCAACCAACCAGCTGAGTACTCTGTAACTGTGACTCTATATGCTCAGCTGGTTGGTTGAAACTAAATCACGGTCTGGATTTGTACTTTCTGGACCTGAAAGTTCCACCTCTGGCCACCGGCTCATCCAACCACGATGTGCTAAGAATCACTACTGGGGATCATTTTTGCCTTCGGCCATCAGACTCTATACTGCCTCCTCCTGGTGTGGTCCCAGCCATAACACTCAGCAGGATGGCCTTTCTTTTTCAAAACAGAGAGCACCAGCCTTTTACGTTTCAGACCCATCAGCGATAGGTGAAAATCCACAAAGACTATATAAACATTTTTTTTTATAGTTTAAGCCTTAAAATACCGCCCCCCACATGCTTTAAACACGTGTAAACTTATTAAAACACACTTTATAAAGATATATGATATATGGATCTCGGGCTAAGGATATGAGTAACATAATAATAATAATAATAATAATAATAATAATATGTAATATATATATATATATATATATACATACACACATCTCTCTCTCTCTCCCTGTATACATAACGAAATATGCAAAAATAAAAACATTTTAAGCTCAGTATGGGTTCACAAAAAGTTTGCTCACAACAATCGGACCACAAGCAAGATACACGATATGCAAAGAACTGTGATGCGTCAGGGAAAAATCCGCAATATAGCGGGGGCGCGAAGGCTGAACTGCGATATAGCGGGGGATAACTGTATATAATCAGTGCTTGGAGTGGGCCGGAACGCAGTTCCGGAACTTCTGTATTTTCGTCTTTTGGGTTCCGCCACTTTTTTCTGCGTTCCGGTAC
>JAODJU010000018.1:5674013-5690007 GCA_026776725.1 Gnathonemus echidnorhynchus | reverse complement strand
AAACACTGATCACTGAGAATGTGAGCTGGAGCCTAAAGAAAGCAACTACATCAGTTACCTACAGCAGACAGTAGGAGCAGGGTGGCCAGATAGCACAGTGGCTAGCACTATTGCCTCACAGCCCAAGGACCCAGGTTCGTGTGTGTGGAACCTGCACTGTCAGGTAGTCTGCACACTGCATGTGGGTTCCCAGGCAGTCTTGCCTATAGCCTGAGAAAACAGATGGCCAGATTTTTTTTCAGGACATCACCCCTACTTTTTCCAAAAGATACCAAACATCCCTTAATGCACCACGATCTTCACCAACCAACAACCCAACTAGACTCCCATCCATACACTAGCCAGACCAAATCCTGCTTAGCTTCACACAGACTACTAGGTCCAAACCACAGGTCCCATGGTTACTAACAGCTAAAAATACTGATCACTGAGAACGTGAGCTGGAGCCTAAAGAAAGCAAATACATCAGTTACAGAGGATAGTTGGTCTGGTTGAAATGACCATTCAGTCAGGGTAACCAAGACAGCCATAGCGAAAAGTCCCAGTGTTAAAGGTAATGCCATGCGACGCTTCCGTCGCCTGTGACGTATCGCGATGATGCAGTTTCAAGGAACCCCCTAAGTTTCAAGTTCACCCCTACAGCTGCAGCAATTTCGCATCGATATACGTTTTTAGAAATGTCTTTTTTAAAGTGTGTTTTATTATTATGAATTACGAATCATGATCGCGTTTTTTTACAATTAATTGTTCAGCAACTATTGAAATTATCTGACAAAGTTACCCATCAAACTCAGTGGGCAGGTTGTAAACAAAACCTGAGTGGTTAAATTGCAAACAGGACTGATCGATCTCTCTTTGTGGATTTAATGGTGCAATATTACGTTCTAACTTCCCAAAATCTTGAACTATTCTAACCTTTGGATAACAGATAAGATGTCCTAAATTTCGCCGGCGACAACATAGCCTACTGTTAGCTACAGCTAAACTTTTTTAAATAACGATTTAAATGATTACTTTAATAGCCATTTAAAGGACATTTATAAATAATATTTTAAATGGCATTGCATAATCATTTATTGAATATTGTCACAAAACACCCTCCATATAATAACAGTTCTTGCATTTAATGACATTCGATCGGATAACATCCAATATTTCGTACGGAGATTAAAATAATTGGCCACCAGAGGGCAGCAGGAGTATACTAACGGTCATGGTTTTGAGAATTTAGCAATTTTCCCATTGCTAAATGACAGACTATCAGGCTGACGGTATCGTGGTTTTTATTACGTGGTCTGGAAAGCCAATCAGTTATTCAGCAGCGAAATTCTGCAGATACTTGGATTCACGAATATTTTGTGAATATTTTGTTTCTCCACAATTGTCCCATTCCATTCTACATATTCCGCAGATAATGCGTCCTGTGACACACGGCAACCCAGCCAGGGTCCTCCCCAGCCTTGTGTCTTTTACTTCCCAGTGAAAAGCTTCAGGCCTTTCATGACCTTCACCAGGATAAGCAACTGGTAGATGTATATCTTAATGTAAATCACAGAAAATGGCATAGGGGCAGTCAATCACCAACATTTAACATTCATTGATAAATCAAATCGATTCACCAATATTAAAAGGATTAATCAATTAAGTACTGCTTCTAAATACAGTACTGTGCAAAAGTCCTAGGCAGTCACAGAAAATGAAGTTTAAATCATGCTGGTGTAAAACTATGATATATCTGACAATGTCTGTCAGCTTAGCCAATTCTAAACGTCTGCTATAGTCACCACAGTATTTTCAGTAACTGTCTAATACACACATGAACTTTTTGACTCGACCACAAGCACACCTTGTTAATCAGTACACCACTGAATTATTTAACTAAACAAGTTAATTAATTAATTGAGCTGATGGAGAAATTTAATGAATACATGGAATGGCTGAGGTCCCCCTGAGAAGTTTGGGAACCAACAAGATATCAGTAACTTTTTGGAAAAACAGATGAAATGTTTGTTACCCTTAATTTGCATATCTTATAATGTTATATTGTGGGTTTTTTTTTTTCAGAAAATGTAGAATTCCTACCAAGATGAATAGCCTTAAACATTTTCTTTGACTGTCTAAGACTTTTGCACAGTACTGTAATATTTTGTATTTACCTGATAAAAAAATCAACCTTATATTCTGAATCCTTTGAAGCACAAATTTAAACTTAAAGAATAAGCAAAGAATGGCTCCTGCCGCCTAAGTTCTGGGGGCCCCTACCACTGTAGGCTTATTCACCATCCTTCTGGAATACTCTCTGTTCCGAGGTCTTTTTCTTTCTCATCCTGTTCCTGTTCTCTTTCCTGCACGGTGTCCCTGCCGTCTCTGACGCAGTTGTCTAATAGTAGTAAACATCTTAATAGTCTCTCCCGGAATGGTGTGCTGTTTCGCTACGTTTGCCAGGAATGGGGGGGGTGGAGTTTATGGTATACTTAGTTATTTCCAGTCTGTTGAGCTGTTCAGTGATGCCTTGGTGCTCTGTGGTAAGACACGCAGCAGCTACAGTATCTGCAGGTCTTCTTGTGATTGTGTTTCAGTGTCCCTGTCCCTGCAGATGTACTTCCCATCCATCTCTGGAACATGCGAGTAACTCAAACAAAAACACTTCCTGCCATTTTGGAAGAATTATCTCTTTCGCTGGGCCCAGAGATAATGCCGTCAAATGGCTAATCCTGTAGGTCGGTGTTTCCCAATCCAGTCCTAGGGGACCCACAGTCTGGCATGGAGCTTGGAGGGAGCAAAAACGTGGATTGTTTGGTTGGGGGCTGGGAGCTGGGAGGGAGCAAAAACGTGGACCGGCTGTGGGTCCCCGAGGACCGGATTGGGAAACACTGCTGGACGTATATAAACCTTAAGGACCTCAACATCTTCATCAGCAGTCCTTCCCATGTTGCACTCAACCCAGTGATGATGGCCTGTGGCAGTTACCTTTTTGCATGCCCAAGCATGAATTATTTGTGGATATTCTTGTCAATCTAAATTTCCAGCAAACCCTGCACCTCTGCTGTAGACCAAAGTGATCCTTTTGTCACAATGTTTGTTAAATGTTTGCCACTTCCGGATCTGTACAGCCCAAAGGTGCACCCTTCCTGATCTGGTCCTTCCGGCTCTGGTTCATGTATAAGTACATGTGCTCATGCGTGTGCCAGTCACATCAGTGATGTCATCTCTGTATTCTGGTCCAAATGAAGCATGACCGGGAGTGTTTTTCAGTACCAACAACACGAAGATCATACTCGCGGTCTTGGCAAGACTCTTGACGCACAATGAATCATGGGACTGGTATCGTTTTTGACAAGGATGCCACTGATATATCCTTGATACTTCGGGCAGGGCAAGACCAACATCGGGGGATTTTTACCGCCCTCTGTACTTCTGTTCTTAGCATTGGAACTGATCTTCAGCAATGGAAGATGACGTGAAACAGGTACACAAGAACAGAAGTATGGTCAAGTACACATATTGATAAATACTCCGGCCCAGCACTTCAAGCGGATCCCGGTACAGAGTGATCACACTAGTCAAACTAGACTTTGGGGGTCTAACATGGTGAGGCCCGGTATGGATTGCCTAGTGTGAATACACCTTTAATATAATCCCTGGACTGTTTTCCTCGTTTCACATTCTGTGGGTCCCAGCCGCCCCCCCACTTCATTCATGTCACAGTCTTCATTTTAAACCTATGTGAAAAATCCTTGTCCCCTTTTGCTTGAAGGGAAGGTATTTGCCATTTTTACCTGAGTAGGTACCATATTTTTCCTGTATTTAGTGTTTTCCAGCATAAGGGTTAGTATGCATGGAAGTAGTTAAAATATTCCAAAAAAATTAAATAAAATAACCCAACATAGTTCTCAGAACAATGTAATGATGATTCCAGGGGCCCCAAGTGACAGGAGCCCTAAAGCCTTTGGAATATAATTGAATTGGTCTGGGTTGGGGGCCCAGTATGATATATTTTCATGGGGCCCAAAATCTCTAGCGGTACCTCTGCCTCTGGGATGTCATCACATGCCTGGTAAATGGCAGATAGAATTGATGCTTCTTCATATGGGTTGAAATCCTACACCTACCAGGGTTTAAACCTAAACCTATCCATGGTCCTAACCCATTCACAGTGCCTCAACTGGTCATCTTCATGTTCATAACCCAGGATCCCCCTTAAAACAAGTTACATATTCACCGACCAATCAGGTAACTACTGTCATTAATATAAATGAGTTTTCATAAACCACCATATAAACTGAAAATTCACAGCCCGATAAAAATGAAAAAGAAAAAAAAAAAATTCTAAGTTGTCAAGTATAAACAGATAGATTTAAATGCTCTACACCAGTGTTTCCCAACCCAGTCCTCGGGGAGCCCCCGGACAGTCCACGTTTTTGCTCCCTCCCAGCTTCCAGCCAATCAGGAACACTGAATATCTAGTACAGGTGAACTGGGAGCTGAGAGGGAGCAAAAACGTGGGCTGTCTGGTGTTCCCCAAGGATTGGGTTGGGAAACACTGCTCTACACACATATTGCATTCACAGTTAGTACAACAGTTTATCACCGTGCTACTCAGAGGCTCAACCTGTCAGAAACATCTGTTATTTGTTCTGAAATAAAATTATACTGGAAAACGATGTATATCAGGTGCTCTCAGTAGCAGTGGTTTGACAGTACAGCACAGGGGCCCAAACCATTAAGAAGAATTTAGGGCCTTTTCTTGAGGGCTATTTCAGGGCTGTAGTGACCCACTGCTGCCACCTGTAGGTATGGAGTGAAAAACAAAATCATTTTTGGCAGATTGCAGGTGTTTATCATAATGCATGAATATATAAAACTTAAACTGAAAAGATAAAAAATCCATACATTAAAGAGATTTATTATTTTCCAGGGGTTAATGTCTAAAAAGAAAATGATTCATGAATAGTATAAGTATTTTTCAAATGCTGATATATTGAGTCTATTAATCGATTGATTACTCAACCTTTGGAGAACAGATAACAGGTAACATATATCCATTCAGCCTTTTAACATGCAGCCGTCTTGGTAATTTGTTATCAAAGATTTTTCCTGTTCCAGTGCTCATAGCAGCACAGCTTACACTACTGAGTAAATCAGAATTATATTATTTTTCACCAAGAGAATTATAATTCAAGCCCACCACTTCATGTAAAAGCATTTTTTGTGCAAAAATTATATTTCTGTACCTGAGTAGTTGTTAGGTAGTAAGTGTGTGTGCATGTCTGGGTCTAGTATTCAACCAATATGAGATTTTATATTTATACAAAAGTTATCATACACTCTGCAGGTGCCTGGCACCCAGCTACCTCATTCTGAGACCTTGGGGTCAAACACAAGGTCCTAAAATGTAGCTACCATCCCTGTTAGCATTGTTTAATATTATAGCCTGACAGGGAAGGAGACGACCATTGACTATTTGCCATTTACCGCTGCTGACAACTTCTCTATTTCTCATGACTGACACCTAGAATCAAACAAAATCCAATGCATGTGGTCATTAAGGATGCAACTCTCAATTACAGGTGTGATTCATTCACGTTGGGTTTCGTTTAAATGCAGAGTTAAATATATCTTCAAATCAACCGTGAGTCACACACTGAAACGGAATTAAATACCTCCACCGTATTTAAAATTTTATGGCCAGAAAAATATATTGTGAATTCAGGCATAATTTTATTCAGATCATTTATTCACAGTGCTTTAAATAAAACATCACGCTGGCCTTCCATTCACGCACGTAAGAGGCTTGTGTGGATGATCCAGTAGATCTTCCTTTAGCACGTTCGTCACGATGGACCCTGAGGGCAGCTTGGCCAGGTTAATGCAGAATGAGAATGTCAGAACGGCCAGCTGCTTTCAGGCCAGGGCTGGGCCTTCGGAGTCGAGGAGAAGCTGACGGAGCCCTGCAGGCCCTGAGGGTCCGCGGTCTGCGTCCGGATGGGCCCCTGTCACAGCCTGACATTTGCCAGTCGCTCCCCCGCACCGAGCCAGTAGGGGCAAATGCAATTGTCTGACGCTGAGGAGAAAAGCAGAGGGGAGGACCTTGGGGAAGAGGAGACGGCGACCGGCTCTCTGCAGACACATCCCACTTCCCAAAGAACACAACCAGAATAACCAAGAATTAACTACCACATCATAAATGCCTGTCTTAGGTTCTTGCTTTCTTGTGTTGTGTTGCTTTCTGGATGTTGCATGACTCCTGCTCCAATCCTACTCACACTTGTATCTGGGCGCTCGCTGGAAGCTCAGCCTAGCTTCTGTCTTTCCCAGTCGTCTGCTCGACAGCCGTATGTTTGTATTGTGCTACCTGCCTCATTTATATGTCACTTTCGACAAAAGCGGCTGCGGAATGAAGTAAATGTAAAACGTTAATATTTGATCCTTTTTGCAGTATTTGCAAGATATGGTGTCGTCCTCTAAAAGTCAGTGCCACATGAATAAATAAATAAACAAACGAACAAATGAATAGATAAAATTATACTAAAATACTGTTATACAGTTCCGTTTTTCTGTCATCAAAGTGAAAAACTACAGTGAAAACACAGCTGTCACGTCTCAGCGCCTGACTCACAGTCGATTTGCAGAAGCATTTAATGGCGCATTTTTTAAAATGGCATTCGCCCAGTCGATCTGCAGCGCTCGTGTAATCGCGTGATTAATGCGCAGCAGCTGTCTGACCGGGGCACAATGCGGGACACCTGCAGCCCAGCGGCAGCCTTTTACTGCGCGCCTGTGCCAAAACAAACTGCGAATGCGAGCACAGGCTGAAACGGGGACTGCTTTCTGTTCAAATATCAGCTGGGTGGGGGGGGGGAGTCATCAGAGGTGGACACCCTGATCTGAGGAGCGATTCAACACACTGGGGCTGTAAAGCAAGTGGGTCTCTCTCTCCAGACTCCAGCTGCTGGGAAGGATCACAGATATGTGTGGCGATCACAGATAAAGATGCTCTAAATTGCCAGAATTCTCTGAAGGTTTGTAGCTGTCTATGAGCCCTCAGATGTCCGTTTCGACTTTATGGGAACAAAAACAGCTTGGAGAATAATAATAAATAAAATATATGTAAAAGGAGATAATTGTCAATTAAACTAAATTGGAGGGGGGGCATTTCATAAGCCATGATGATCAAAAGTCTTCCTCACTTTTTTGACTACCAATACTGACCTGGCAGATTTGGACTGACCTCTGCTTTGGTCATCATGAACCAAAAACAATCTCAATGCATGTTATCCTAATTCCTTGTATAGCCCGGAGTACCCTTCAGAAACCTTCTTCCTGTTTGACACTGATGTTTCTTCAACAACTATAATCAGTTCCTCTACTACAGAGGTCTAATTTTGCAGTTCAGAGCAACAGGGCAGCTGATTAACCCTTCCACTTCATCACTTCAAAGACAAATTTTAGTATCAGCCTATAAAAAAATAAGGCCACACTTTGCATTATCAGTAATGACTCAGCTGTAACACCAGGGCGTCACGGCTACAGATCGCCCAGTTAGGGAATCACATTCTCACAATCTTCTAAATGATAGGTACCACTTTCACCCAAGTGTACTGCCACAAATATTGAGCGTACAGAATTCTATGATGTGACTTTTCACAAAATACACAAAATGCTATACTTGAAAGGGAAAAAAATATTGCTAATTTGGTCATATCTCAGCAGAGAATTACATATTTAGCCAAGCATTTCAACTAGAGAGGGAAATAATTGAGGCTCATTGCTGAAGCTGCATGGAATCATTTATTGAGCAAATAATGTAAACAGACCCAACGCTCAAGGAAACTGAACCCACAAATGAAACTTTCAAACCTGAGCTAGGCTGTGCAAACTCATCCTCAGGAGGCACAGGTGATTTCTATAATTAAATAATCCTCGCTTAGAACGCAATTTCATAGTTTCCTTGCTATTCTGGGAAGATTCTCTAGGACAGGGGTGTCAAACTCACACAGACGGAGCCCTGTGTAGCTTAGTTCTTTCCCTGTTCCACCACAAATGATTCAGCTCAAAAGCTGTGTGGTAATTAGCACAAGTAGTTTAATCTGGTTTGTTAAATGAGGGGAAACCCAAAAATGTGCAGGGCTCCGGCCCCCCAGGACTGGAGTTTGATACCTGTGCTCTAGGATCTCACTTGTACAAGGTGTGACAGTGTGTGCCCCTCTGTTGTCAAATCCCAGTGGCTCACAAAGGTCCAGATGCTCCTGACAGAAATCCTGAATGTGGTCCAAGTCCATGGTGAAACAGGACGGCACCCAGGAATTCTCTTCTAGATCATAGTGCCTTCGACCTCCCGATCTACAAGACACTGCACGACCCACCTGCGTTTTGTGGGAAACTGTCTCCAGACCATGTGGACTGGCCTGCTTACAAGAAAAGGTGAGCAGAGACACAGGAGCTGAATGAAGAGATTGGTCACAATACAGATATGTGAAAGAAGATCTTAGCAGTGCCCACCAATAAGCCATTGAGCTTATAATCCTTGAAGGACCTGTATAGTGAGGTGTGAGTTTGTGAGACTCCGTGTGCAGGGATTGAGATGGGTAATGTACAACTAAATCCATTAATTTTGTCGGCATGAAAGTATATACCTTCACTGATTGGCTGTGAGCAATCCCACGAGTAGGGGAGGCCGGTACACTGATGTCATAGTTATTACCGGTGTGATTGTGCACCACGATATGGATTTTCTATACTGGTAACACACGAGAAGTCTATAGCCTAATTATACAACAACCTGTTTACAAAAAATAAAGCATTTTATTTTCTTCAAGGCTTCAGTTGTAATCTGAATACTTGTCCTTATATGGTATATGAAACCGGTTTATCTGCATTGTGTTATTTTTCTATTACACATTCTGACGGGGTGTCGCGATAGCAAATGAACAACTTAAAAATAAACAGATTTTGTATAGTTATACACATTTAAAAAAGAGCCTGGTTACACACACACACACACACACACACACACACACATACATATAGTGGAAAATTACAAAGTAAAAGATATTCCCCATCTCCAATAACAATGAACATCAAACTCCTTTAACCTCCAAGCAAAACGTTGGTCTACTTCGGCATATGCAGGCCTCTTGTTTGAGCTAATGTGCCATTAGTGTTAATAACAGCCGCGATTCTAACGCTCTCAACCAAAACGCCGTGATGTTCCTAAGAGAGCGGCTGCTCTGTCCTTCAATTGTAAAGCTTAAAAGTTTTCAAACGCAGTTTGTATTTTATAAAACGTTGGACAACTAGATGTAGTTGATTGGTGAGTTCATGTTCAGAGTTTACATTATTTGACAATATAAAGTTAATTATAAAGTTATTTTTTTATACAAATCAACTCAGGTAAAACACTTAATGTACGTTTTCAGGGTTGCAAACTCCCAAGCATCTGGCATGAAAATCACACTTTCAGACTCGCACGCTTATGCAGGAAATCTCACGATAAATCTATAGTCCATTATAAACATAAAATTAGCTACATCAAAAACATGGGGGTAGTTTGCAAACCTTACATATTATTTACAAGGCAATAAAACTCATACATGTAAATGCGTGTGCAGACTCGTCCCGAATTGTAAATCTCACTCCAGATAGCTGACCAAAGTTGGCAACCCTGTGTTTTATTTGAAATGAAAAGTAAAAGGATTGCCTTTGCATTATTACTCTGACAATTATAAAACAAATATGGGAAAACATCACCTATATCACTTTTTGTTTCTTTTCGAAATAAAAATGCCCATACCTAACTGTAATAGCAATTAAAGTGTACTTAGCATATTATAAAATAATTCTTTTAATTTATATAAAGGGACAGGACATACTACTCTCCTAAAACTTGGAAAAGTAATACTTTGATGAAGTACCGTCACCACCCAAAAAGTGAAAAATAATGTGATAATAATTTCATTCTATGGCAAAGAGCTTACGTCAGAGGAGGACACACGCATACATCTACCACTGACCTTTGTGATAAAAACACACCTTCTCTTATGTCAGAGGTGTCAGAGGTGCTTGGCAAAGGTGGATGTTTCAGGTCCAGAATGTAAAAATGACCAGCTGCGTACTCTGTGACTGTGACTCTTTGTGCTCAACTGATTGGTTGAAACAAAATCCTGGTCTGGATTTTTACTTTCTGGACCCGAAATGTCCACCTCTGTTGCCAACCCAATGGGCAACATAGGCAGCCACTTAGGGCGCCATCTTCTGGGGAAGCTCTGACTTTGCAAGCTAGTTTCATTTTGTCTTTCATGGGAGATGTGGGCTGTGAGGCCTGCCTGGACCATCGCATGGTCTTCGACTGGCACTGGGTGTCAGGGGAACCAGTACTGGTGCTACAGTATCAGGGCTTTGAGTGTCTTTGGGGCTTTGAGTGCTTCCTGAGTGGCTGCTGTCAACCTGATCTTTGATCCTTAGATGAGAGTAGAGATGGGTGCTGAAACTACTGTAATTACCGATGTGTCTCCTATAAAAATGTGCAAATCCAGGGAAGCATTTAACCCATTTCTGTGTTGCAGGTCACTGTCCAGCCTGTACCATGACTCAAAGAAACCCAGGCAGAGGAGTTCTGAAAACCCTAAGAAGGATGTGTGAAACATAAGGAACCAGCACTTTTCGAGCTGATTGTCCAGTAGTCATTCTAGAACCTGGTGGACATGCTGATTAGGTTCCTGAAATGTACTGGAGAAAATAATCTAAACACATGAAAATTGGCCTGTTGATTTTGTTTCAGATTAAAGCCTAGAACATAACCAGGCAGCTGGACAAGCCAACGAGAATGAGACAATACTCACGATGGCCACTAGGAGGGGTAAAGGCTGTCTCCCAATCGTCTTCCTCTCTATTGTGTGGAAAATTATAAGGGCTTTGCAGGTCTAACTTAGCAAACAGTGGACACGAGAGGGAGAGGTCACATATTTACCGCAATACTGTAATTTTGATGCAAATTTTGGTGTCAGTGCATGGCCTTAAAACCCCCATCTTTCTTGGGTACAAAAAAGTACCAGTGGGAACAGGTTATTACATTGCATTGATTTAGCAGACGCTTTTACCCAAATCGACATACAATTGAGAAGGCAGGGTCAGCCAGTCCCAGGAGCAATTGGGGGATAAGGGCCTTGCTCAAGGGCCTAATGATCAAATCACTCTGTCGGCCACGAACCGGTGACCTTCAAACCATCTTTGAAGCATGACCACACAGCTTCTAGAGACCTATGGAAAAAGGCAGCATCGGACAGTAAGACAAAGGGTCGATTCAGGCCATTCTGCAAGGCTGCTCTTGTTCCAGAACTCTAGTTCCAGGAACTGATAGCAGGTACAGCCACCTTCAAAGAGGCTTCATTCCAGGTAGAAGGTCTTTAGCACAGTCAATGACTGATAGGGAGGCAGACCTTGAGCTTAAGAGCATACTTGTACAATGCATGTTAGTGTATTTCACAAATAAAATGTGAACCATGAACCTTCTAAAAACCTCAAATATGTCATGATGAAGCTCAGGGAAGTTGCCCGACTTTATCTCTGAAGTCTGAAGACTACTGACTTTCGGACATCACAATACGCATCTCATTAATATTTTAGCCCCACTACTAATCTGCTTACAAATCGTTGCCGTAAGTAAACATCCATATAGTACCAAAAAGCCAGCATCCGGACAAATGTTTGACCCGTCATCTAAAGCCCTGGTGATTATTGCACATGCACCATATAATTGCGGCCATGATCGCAAGAGCCCGCTCACCGCTAAAGCAGTTCCTTTGACAGCCTGGCCCCTACATTAACAGGAGCTTGACGGCTTCCTGCATCACTAATATCTATCAGCAGGCCATACTGTTACTGACATGCCAAGCACCAACCATCTTCTGACAACAGCTCTTTGAAGCACCTGCAATGATTGAGTCCTTTAACATGGCCCATTCAGACTCAATATCCCCAGCTTCAGTTAGCAGAAGTAATTTTTCCAGATGTGTGAGCTGAACTCATCTTGCTTGGAAGCCTTAGCCACATGTTCCAAGCAAACCCAGACTGCTTGTCCATGTTGTTTTGGCTCATCTGGGCTCCTCCAAATATGCTGAATGCAAGTCACTGCTAAATGCAGATCTGTTGATAATTCTCCTCTTCACCACACAAAACAAACATCACACAACTACAAAACTGACTGACCTTTGGGCTGGAGTGTTCTAGTACGGCATACGCTTATGAGCATCTTTGTGTAGGAACATTGTGTCTGTTACGGGCAATGCACAGCTGATTAAGACGTCCAAAACAGTTCATCGCTCAGGATTAGATCTGGGAGTCAATTATCCTCATTGTTCCCCATGTGTGCATTGAAGTCTCCCAATAGGATAGAGTCCACAGGAGGTACCCTTTCAAGTACCTCACCACAAGACCACCTGAGATAAAAATTACATGTTCTGCCAAGTATTTCAAAGGAACAAAGTGAGGGCTATGGATGGTTGTTATAACAACAGGTATCTAAGGAACAAATAATGTAAACTGAAACCTTGTCTGTAGGATGTGACACCCCAGAATTAAGAAATTGTCAGATTAAGTCAGATTACTATTCCTGGTGGTCTAATGTACCTGCTACAATGTTAGATTCTCACTCTGGCCTCAAGGCGTCTTCTTACTTTTATGCATTTCCTGAAGACCATGACTGGCCTTTTTCTACTAATTTTCAGAACTTACGAGGGGTCAGTGGTAAAGCTCATAGGTTTCCTGACATTCTCCTATAAGTCCTACAAGCTCTAGAATATAGAAATATAGAATAACAGCTATCCAACTTGTGCTGACCTCTAAGTCATTGAGGGGAAACCAGGCAGAGTTCCATCGTATACCTCCCTCATACACAGTATCCAATAGGATGATTTAGATTATGAGTCAGTTAATGGACTTTCCACTTGATCACAAAAAAACAGATTGCAGTATCGATATCTGAAGGAAGGGCCACGTTCTCCAGGCAGCATTATTGATGTTGACCGGGTTGCTGCTGTTTCATGCCCTGTCCACCAATGCCTTGTCCTCAATTAGGGCCTCTGCTTCCATACACGCTGGTAATGACCTGCCTGCATGACTTGATCAGACACAAAACCACTTGTGGTGTTGCAGAGGGTGAATTCGAATGAGCTCCAGCGCGGCACAGCTGCAGCTGCTATCAACAAACCAAGGACTTGAGGGACACAACGAGCAAAACTGCGTTTCATGATTCCTGCGTCACCTTCCGACAACAGAGCCACAAATGGCATCGATTGGAATTATGGTGCCACGAAAATCTGGGTACATTGAGCAGCCAAAGCAATTTACTTTAATCTGCACCAATAAGCAGTTTTGACATGACATCTTATTTTTCTGTTTTTTTTTTTACCCCCACATGTTACATCACCCCACTGCTGCACCACGATGAAGGAGGAGGCTTTTAGCCCTGTGATTTTCACACGACTGGTTTCACAGACACAGCTTTTGTTTATTACCTTGCCAATAGAGAAATTACCCGTCGAGTTTTTGAATTCCTCGCAATTATTTCGGTCGCTCACAAAGCACTAACTGGAGAACATTAAAGACAGACCAGATAAAGAAGAAAATTGCTCATGCACAAGATCTAAAGAGAATGCGACTATTTGCCACTTATACAGCTTTTCTTTAATACGGGAATAACAGGGACGTTTTTGATTATGTTCTTAATGTTCGGGGAGAAAACTGCCAGATTCTTTTGCTAGTGGAGCATTACAACGATTTTGCCTTTATACCCACTGAAGTCCACTATCTGATATTTTGAGGAAAGTTCAACATCGCAAATTTGTGCGCGTACCTGGGTTCAATTTGAAGAATGATCTCCCTGTATTTGCTCTTGTAATTATGGCAGATACAGACTCGGTGCGCCTAAGGAAGGGAAAAAGCACACAGCTCTACTATGATGGGCAAACACGATAAGACAGGTCTGATGATTATTGAACAGCATATAGCCTGAGGTTGGTTAATGTGACACTTATTACGTGGGCGCTTTTTCAGGGAACTAAAGTTTCGTAGTTTTCCTCAGGATGCGAATAATGTGTTTTGTAAAACAGGGCTTGTTTTACAAAAAAATAAAATTACGCATAAAAACTTACGCATCTCTGTACCTATCAGGTCACCACGTACGATAAAGTCCCATGCAATCGCTATTTTATATAAAATTGTTTTTAAAATTTCATTTACATATTGCAGTAGCCTATGCTGCATTTGACTATGTTCCTTGTAGTGATTTTACATGCTTAATTTGTTTATTGTGATGCTTATGCCCTGAATAATTGGGAATATTTCATTTAAAGAAATACCAGGACAAACAATAATCTTTTCAATACGCCAGTGAATTAAGATGAATCTCTGAAAAGATGGCTAAAGAAAACCACTATCGAATGTTATATTCTGGTGAAATCAGACCTCTCTGGGACGTAAGAAGGTTGGTGCATCAGTCCAGACGTAACGAATTAATGCAAATAACTGGCATATGCTGAATGGCATTTGTGAAAGTGGCAGGTCTCGCAAATGCACACCTTTCAAAATGATCCAAGCTGCCTCACATTTAAGAGGCAGGTGTCGTGTTCACGAGTTTTGATGGTGTGCAAACATTTAAACGTTTAAGCTAAAAGAAATGTTTATATGAATTTATTTATTAAGGCGTAACGAACAGTGCATGCCAATGTATGGTGTGATTATATATTCACAATAGGCCTACCCGTTATGGAAGCCTGACAGACGAAACAGCCGTGATTTTTAGACAAGGGACATAACAATTCCTGGCATATACAGCAAATTAACACGCCATAATCGTTTAAAAAGCACAATTGCTTTCTCAGTTGTGCAGGACTCGGTTATTGTGTCTCCAGCAATTTTTTCACAAAGGTAATAAATGTCATTCATAACGGATTCCAATATTTCAACTGAAAGATATGATCTTTCTGCTTCCGCCCGTGTCAACGATTACACTCTCGGTGATTTTCCTACTAGAGAAGATAAAGCAAACTCAATTAATTAGTCAGGTTACGGTCCCGTGCTGTCATTTAACCAGCGCATATTTAATTCTGACGTTGGTTCGAGGTGATGAAACTGGCAGATAGATAGATAGATAGATAGATAGATAGATAGATAGGATTGATTGATTGATTGATTTTATGCCAAGGAGAAATTCGTTTGCATAGGGTGTCATTTTTACCTAATATAATAGATTAGATAAAAGTGTAATTCTGGAATTTTTAATATATCTAAGTCGATCTGAAATGCTCTATCTCCAACAGCGAAAAGGACACACGGCATTCGACTTACAGACAGGAAGTGGAGACGGCAGAACTAGGGAGACCGGATCCGCGCTGGGCAAGCGCCTTGCCGAGCTCTAAGCTGTCATTTCCCGTTGCCAGATACCTTGCCCTTCGCGCCCTCTCCGGCGCTCTGCCACTTTTGACAAATTGCACATGTAAAAAGCAATAACACGGCACTCTGCATGATTAGTCATTCCAATTGGCAGCTGTATTTTGACATGTACGAAAGCAATCACGGGGACCAGTAATTACAGAGTGGCTAAAAATGACAAGAAATGGCGCAACAAAAATGGTGTTAAGCTCCTGACCTAGCACATAATGACGCAATAATGTTAGAGTTGTTTATGTGGAGCTTTAAAGGGCAAAGTGGACAGGAAACATCTTTATGACAAAGGGGCTATTTATTAATATACATAGTAATGCAGATATACTAGATAATATGTACAGTATGTTGTATGTGTCTGTTAATGTCTGTTTGTGTAAATGAGCACCTGAATTCATTTATTACTACATTACTTCATTCTTGACATTGTTGGCCCTAGAGCAGTGTTTCTCAATGCAGTCCTCAGGGACCCACAGACATTCCACATATTTGCTCCCTCCCAGCTCTCTACCAGGAGCTGGGGGGGGGGGGGGGGGGGCAAAAAAGGGGGGGG
>JAODJU010000018.1:5659385-5673913 GCA_026776725.1 Gnathonemus echidnorhynchus | reverse complement strand
TTTATTTTTAATTTCACAGCATGTCCTCTTTAGTGTACAACAAGAATAAATATGTTTCCTTACATCAGTGAAAAGATGTAAAACAAAATGTCCACTACAATGGACACTACAATGAGGTTATAGCATATGAAAAGGACACAAAGGGGAACCACAGTGAACACTAGGCTGTGTATCCAGTGCTCTGTGCGGAGGCCTTCTCTGAGGATTCCAGGGCTGACAGTGGAGGTGAGGATCAAACACAGGTGAGGACACTATAGACCCCAAATCAGGGGTCTCCATCTCCAGTCTTGGAGAGCTACAACCCAGTAAGTTTTCTATCCTACCTGGCTGGTAATTAACAGGAACAGGTGTGGCTCATCAGAAGCCAGGTAGAATAGAAAACCTACTGGACAGTAGCTCTCCAGGACCAGAGTTGGAGATCCCAGCCCTAAAACCTTCTTGGGTGCAGTTGAAAGGGCCAAGCAACCCGGTTGCACTTCATAACTGAACTTTGACAGGGATTTCATGGCGTAACTCACTTAGACTGTCACAGATAAACACCTCAGACAAAAATGTGGATAAAAATATCCAGATACACAAGACCTATTTAGTTTCCAACGTTTCTTCCAAATCCAGGTGAGGAGAAAAGGGGCAGTGAAGATTCAGTGGGGGAAACAGGGCAATTGCCCTGCTTCCACTGTGATGCCTCTCCGTCAGTCAACCCTGACAGAAGAATGAGAGCACAGCGCTGAAAGGCTCCACCACACAGCAAATTACCTGCCCATCCTGGGCGAAAATGGAATCGTGCAGAACTGGTTGAGTGATCTATTTAGGGTCAACGTTTAAGGCAGGAATGGGCAATGATGGCCAGTTGTGCTCTGCTGGCTTGTTCCTGCACTTACATGTTATCAAACAGCTGTACAGAGGATATTTATTTATTATGCTGCATCTGGTGGAGGGTAATGACACCCCCGTGACAACGGACAACATTTAATAGCCAGAAGAAAGCCAAAAGATGATGACTAATTAGCCAGCTGGGCACACTGCAATTACCCTGTCTGAAATCTAACAATTATGCAGTAGAAGCTGCTGGGTTCGATATGTGGAGGCTGTAGGGGAAATCAATGCGTAATTGCAATAATTGTAATTTTGCCGTTTTGGGTTTCTCCATAAGTCACACATCGGGGAAAAAAATAAGGAACAATTGGCAGGTTTTGAAAGGCAGCAGGATGTCACCTAACCAGGAACGACATTTAAAACAAAGACGCGCACTAATTGGAGCCACTGGTGAGTCAGCTGAACAGAAGTTTAGGACCCGAACCTAAACCTGGAGCAAAAAATACTTAGAGGCCAGCTTTCTTGCCAGTGCCCCCAGGGGGAGGTGATGAGCCCCCGGCTTCCGTAACCTCTCTGGTTATCCTAGTTGTAAGATCGTGGTATTATTACGTAAGCAATTTTTAAAGCAGTATTTGAATGCGTAATTCCAATACAAGCAAATATAAAACACACGTCATTAAATAAATGTTAAGATCACTAAAATCCTTAACAGCTTGACTCACCTACATCATAGAAAATCGTGAACTCTAGAAAAATATAATTTATACTGATATCATGCAGAAAATTACTGGAAAAACGCGGGGTGTTTTGTACATCTTTGATGCCAGTGTGTTTTACCTCCTTCTGTTCGCCTGTCCTTTCAAATAAAGGGGGGCCTTTTTGTTTCACCGCTGCGGGCTATATCGGTGCTCTTTAACATTTTCAGTCTGTGTTCTGGAGTTATAACCCTTGTGTTTGGCCGAGGCGCCCAGCTCTAGCAGCACTCAGGGCAAAGACTACGGCTAATCACTTTAGTCTTCGTGCCGCGGGGCTGCGTGCATCACATCTCCAATCGTGTTAACCATCAAGTGGTTGTCAGCTAGAGGTAAAACGCCACTTACCGCAGGCTTCCACGTGAATCGCATTTCCAAAGCAGCAACAGGTGAAAGGCTCCTAGTGACTCTATTCTATCAGAGATACACGCGCGTGTTGGTCCCCCTTCCAAATAGAGATTAAGCAGAACTAATGAGTAGTAAGCTAATGAAAGTCCTGCAGTTGTTTACCCCAACCATTTAACAAATGATTTGCTGAGTACAATTATGTTGGAAACAGAAAGAACAACTGAGCAAAGAAAAATTACCTTAGCGTGCTGAAAGTCTGTTTTTATCGCAGTCTTTGTATCCTTCGATTTTAACAATTGTTTTAATTTTACAATGATATTTTATTATATATTTACTTATATAATAATAATAAAAAATTATAATAGTATAGCATTTATGCACGTAGCAAGCGTGGTGAATACAGAGAGCGAACTGTCAGTGATTATAGCTTACATAGCATGAAATGTTTGGCATTTTTGCGGAGTTCAAAACAAAAACAAATCAGTCAATTCTTTGTCAGTAAATGGTGTGAACTGTATTGTTGATGGCAGGTGCATATACCGTATTATGGAGTAAATGAACATTTTACCTCCCATTGAACTACGTGGAAACAAAAAGAATGAGTGATCCAATATAACTGACAAAAGGCTCTTAAACTTTGTGTTACAAATCCAGCAACTGGTACCGATAGGCTGAACAGCATACGCATCCTAATCCGCAATATTGGTGAAATTAAGTTGAATAGAATAAAAGTGTTAGGGGCTGCTTGTTTGTAGATAAGGAAATTGGCGGGGCTTGACGTCAGGAAAGAGAAATGACTTCTATAAATACGGGAGTGGACAGGCGTACGTCGGTTGGAAAGGAAATCTGTGTACACTCATCACTGCAGCCGAGAACAGTCCCAAAGGACTGACGACATAGATAGAAATTAAAAATAAATATATAAAAATACAAAAAATGCCTATCTCGAACAGCTCCACTTCTTCCACAAAGACTATTGGCAGGGCAGGATCTGAACTTGACAGATCGGATTCGATTACGGTAAGAAAAGAAACACTCGCTAAGATAGGAGTCACATCTGTACTTCTATCAGTGCTGGATGCGCAAAAATTAGTTTAAGTCTGCGCTGGCTGCCGGGCGAATTTGGGGTCTTATTGTCATTACGCTCTTTGGCGTGCAGGGCCAGCATTACGCACGGGGTGGAGAGTGTACATAAGTGCGGATAAGCGCGGTCAAGGGATGCTGAAGTGCCTGTGATAGGGATAAAATGCGGGGTCTGATGTCCGCGGCGCGCAACCTTAACACGGCATGCATTCATGTTTTCATGCGTTTTTGGATATGTAAGGCTACCTACATGGATTCCCGCGAGGTAAAGTCCCACCTCAACACACAGAAGCAAGTGTATAGGAAACAAATGCATGCCATGTAAAAGCAAATTAACAGATAAAGCATTGTGTCCCAGCGTTTTCCGTGAGTTTATTTTGCGCCTCGCTCGCCCTACAGTCCCCACGGTTCCTGGGCAGGCGGCAGAGTTTAATTGAAGATGCGAGGAAGGAGCGGGAGGCTGCGGCCGCGGAGACGTCGGAGGCTGCAGATCAGATCGTTTTCGAGGAGGAGGATGGAAAAGCTTTGATCAATCTTTTTTTCACTTTCAAGAGCTCCAAGGGACACGTGCTGTCTCGGGCACTGAAGGTCTTTGAGGTATGTAGATGCAAACATTGTAAAAATCCTGAAATGTATTTCCTCACACACACACACACACAGACACACGCACACAGACACACACACACACACTTCGGAAAGTGAATCACGATTGTCTTCATAGAACTGGAAGTGTACAAACGCGTGTTTAATTTTCGTCTAACAGATGTGTAGCCCAAGACAGAAATAATACAATCACTTCAGGGAAACGGTAGACTTAAGACGTGCTTACTCTAATTCAATATTCTGTCAGATTAGGCAGGACAAATAGATTGTGTTTGGATCGTGTAGCAGGAAAGGTTTTATAAATTACGCGTAAACGCATTACAAGTGTTGAAATAATTGAATTTTAGGAAATACAAAGGAGAGCTTTTGGGGCCATTAACTCATCCTTCGACAAGGCAAATGACCACCGTGAAATTAAATAGGCCTAAATTTATTTTTCTGTTTATATTCACTTATATACTTGGAAATTCTATAGATTAAAAATATTAGTTTCTTTTCAGCACGGGATGGGCTATGTAATGCATTAAACAAATTTGTTTCCGTATTTGGTTGAATAGATAAGAATTTATGTTTAAGTTTTTAAAGTTTTTTTAATCAGTTACAGTAGGCAGTAGTAGGAAAAACTTCAAATAAATGCAGTCGAGCCGATTTTCACTGGGCTGTGATATAGCCTAAGTTAAAATGGCTGGAATGTAGATCGTTATGGGCAAGAAATCTGCAGTAAAAAGTAATTTTATGTATTGATGCATTTCAAAATATCTCTAAAGGTATTTTTGACCAAATTAATATTTTTCTATGTCAGCTGTTATTCTGTACTTGCTTTCAAAACCAATTTGATGTTAAGGCTCACCTTAAAACTAGGCCGAGGCCTTCCTTAAAATAAAGATTAAATAGCTACATAAAGTAATGTGTTTCGTAGGAGAAGATGGCTGTTTTTATAGAAATGCAATGGAGGTGTAAGAAGAATAAAATGAGATTTATCGATAGCTGGCAGTGCGCTGCAGGACCAAAGCCAGACGACATAGCAGAGTGGCTAAGGGGATAGCTTTGGGATGGGAATGTTCTGGGGCTTCCGCTCACAGAAGTGCCCTGATTTAGCAGCAGTGAGAAACTGCCTTAAACCGGGTCATTACCAGTGCTTGAAGAGGGCCAGTACTTACCAGTACCTGGTACCAGTACCTGGTACCAGTACCACTCGGTTTTTCTCTTCAGAGCAGGGCTGCCAACTTTGGTCAGCTGGCTGGTGTGAGATTTTCAATTCGAGGCAAGTCTGCACACGCATTTACATGCATGTATGAGTTGTATTACCTTGTAAATAGTCTGTAGGGTTTGCAAACTACCACAATGCATACATGCATATGATGTAGCAAATTTTAGGTTTATAATGGAATAATACAGATTTTCCGTACGATTTATTGCGCAAGTCACACCAGATGAGTGAGAGCTGGCAGCCCTGTCAGAGTATCAGGAATGTTACTTACATACTGGCTCTTCTTGTAAAATACCAATAATGAATAACAAGGTGAGTAACCAGCACCTGTTTTTTTACACTTCAAGCGCTGGTCATTACAGATAAATTTCCAACGTGTTTGTAAGTTTCTTAAATTCAGAGTAATTACTAGAGAATAATGGCTGAGACTTGGATCCTGCACATTTTGCCTTATGGATGCAGACGTTTGAAGCAAAGATCCACCACCTGGAATCTCGACCTAGCAGGAAGCCCAGAGAGAGTCTGGAGGAGCTTGAGTATTTTGTGAGGTGTGAGGTGCACCTGTCGGACGTGGGCACGCTGATAAGTTCCATGAAGAGGGTCGCAGAAGATGTCCGCACGACCAAAGAAGTTAGAGGTACGAGTGTTCTGTGAGCGTGTTCCTGTACTGTACATCAGAGTGATGTCCGAAATTACAAGAAACGTGGTGGATGTGATGATTCTGTTTCATTTCTTTTGTATTTCCTGTATGCCCAGTTCACTGGTTCCCGAAAAAAATCTCAGAATTGGACAAGTGCCACCACTTGGTAACCAAATTCGACCCGGATTTAGACCAGGATCACCCGGTTAGTAAGCACCGTTACGAATGTTGCATTCTCCTCAATTATTGCATACCCTCAACATTGCATTCCTTGCCAAGAAAGCATTGTATTAAGAATAATATTTAAGACAGAGAGCCATGTGGTCTTATTTTTTTCAATTGAATTACATAGGGATTTACTGACCCCATCTACAGGCAACGGAGGAAAGCAATTGGAGAAATTGCCTTCAGATACAAACAGTATGTAAATTGCATTTATCGTACTCATTCTCAATCATCAGACACATAGCAGATCCTCCATAAAAGTCGTTTCACTGTATTTTTTTTTGTTTTATTCTTCCTCTAGTGGTGAACCTATCCCCAGAGTTGAATATACAGAGGAAGAGATCGGCACATGGTTGGTGAAGCTGGAACCTCAAATCCATATAACAGCAAAGTCTGCAGAGCAGAAATGATTAGATCATCACTGCTAATGTTGCTATTCACACATATAGACAGGAAGGATGATTCCCATCACCAAAAAGATTGAGGCTGAGGAAGATGATCATGTGACCTATTTCCTCCACATCCTACCTTGTAAAACAGCCATTATCTGCCTCCAGCTTTAATGCAATTAGTTGGGAATTATTTGTGTGCTTTTTTTGTGGGATTTACGACTCAGGTCCCTAAGCCCTAGCAACGTGCCACAATAACTCAATCAAGGCACAGCAGAACAAGCGTCAGCGCACTTTGGGGATTAGTTAGTGCAGAAATATCCTGTTTATTGTCTCAGAAAAACACATTTCCGTGCATCATGCTATTTCAGTGAGAACCTGATTCACTCGCATCATAGGAAGTGTTTGGGACCTGAACCTTTGCTCTCCCCTTGGGGCTATTAACATGTCCTGCTGAAAGGTGTCTGTTTCCCTTTTCCGTGTCTGGCGCTGGCTGGGGATTCGTGTGCCTGGATCTGTCTTTCTGACGGGTTTGTGTGTGTGTGTCTGCGTAGGAGGGAGGTCTACACCACTCTGCGGGGGCTCTACACCACCCACGCGTGCAGTGAGCACCTAGAGGCGTTTCGCCTGCTGGAGAGGCAGTGTGGCTACAGCCCCGACAACATCCCCCAACTGGAAGACGTTTCCCGCTTCCTTAAAGGTGATTGGCTGCCGTGGCACCGAGGGGAGGGTGAATTTAAAAATAGCCGACCGCTTCTTGCATGGAAGTGAAGGGATCCTTCCCACCTTGCCGAGCTTCTCTTGTGCTTTCGGTGGCGGCAGAGCGGACGGGGTACCAGCTGCGGCCGGTGGCGGGTCTCCTCTCCGCCAGAGACTTCCTGGCCAGCTTGGCCTTCCGCGTGTTCCAGTGCACCCAGTACATACGACACGCCTCCTCGCCTATGCACTCGCCAGAGCCGTGAGTGCCGTCACCCCCGTCAAACATCACTGAAAAATCACTGATTTAATTACATGTCTTGCAATGACCAAGAACGACAGCCTACAGAGGTAAAGAAATACAATATGAATTAGAACAGTGTCTCTCAAACCTGCCCTCGGGGCGCACTGGACGGATGCACATTTTTGTTCTATCCCAGTTCCCAGCTTCATCTACACCTAAATCCCCCTGATGCAAAGAGATCAAGCTCTGTGCACCATCGCTAAGAAATTTAACGGCTGTAGTCTTTTATGCTGCCAGTGATTGATGAAATGCTTTTCTGTGCCTAGTTTTCATATGACTGGGGGTCTGCATATGCATTTTTTTTCTCAAATCCCATTTATAATCATGTTTAACTCCTTCCAACCACAAATCCAGTAAGGAGAACCAGAAGCCCGTTTCAGAGTGTATGGGGCATGAAGCAGGGTGAGCCCATCACTGTGATGTCTGTCCATCACAGTGATGTCTGTCCATCGCAGTGATGCCTGTCCATCGCAGTGATGTCTGTCCATCGCAGTGATGTCTGTCCATCGCAGTGATTAAATATGTCTTATGTATGATTAATTGCAGGGATTGCGTCCACGAGCTTCTAGGTCATGTTCCTATGCTGGCTGACCATACATTTGCCCAGTTTTCCCAGGTAAGGCCTGAGTATCATTGTTGTACAGTACTTTGCAAAAGTCTTAGGCAGCCAAAGAAAATGATGTTTAAATGATCAGTAACCTTTTGGACAACAGAAGAAATTCTTACTAGTTTTTGTTGTTACTCGTAATTTGCATATGTTCTGCTGTTAAATTCTATTTTTTGTTCTGAACAAATGTGCACTTACTACCTTGATAAATACCGTCAAACATTTCTTTTGAGTGCCTAAGACTTTTGCACGGTATTGTACATAAACTTTGTTTTCACAATGGCGCACAGTTGTGCTGTGCACGAACCCAGCCTCATAGACCATTTTAGACTTAGATGGCTTCCCTGCTTCTAGAACATTGGCCTGGCTTCCTTGGGTGCTTCTGAAGAAGACATAGAGAAGCTCGCCACTGTGAGTCTCCCAGCTACCCGTTCCCACGTCGACGTCCTTTGTTCACATAGTCTGCAGCCGTGTAGAATTCGAAGCCTAAACGATGCCTGTAACTTTACCTCCTGAAACATTATACAGGACTAACCCCTGATTTTTTTTATCAGCTGTACTGGTTCACAGTGGAGTTTGGCCTCTGCAAACAGGGGGGTGTAATCAAAGCCTATGGGGCTGGACTCCTGTCCTCCTACGGAGAGCTTGTGGTGAGTATCAGACATCCCACCTTAGGGACATTCACTTCAGGGAGGCAGATGAGGGCCACCCAGGAGGGCGGGGGGGGGGCTGACCAGTGCTTGGCTAGTATTACAGTAATACCGTACGTATATTGCCAACTGGGGTGAGGGATGGTGGGCAGGCATGTGCTGATGCAAAGTGCTAGAGAGTGGCGGGAAAATATGACGCGAGGTTGCAGCAGCAAAACGTCTTGCTGGCAAATTTTGTCACCGCTAAATAGCGGAACGGCAGATTTCCGGGACATTGTGGTGATCATTTGTGGGTGTGAGAAGCTGCTGTCAATTTGCAGGAAACTCCCGGAACTTCTGGAAGAGGTAGGGTGACTGCCTTTCCTTTCTATCCAGTGGAGAGATGGATGACAGTGAAATGAACTGAAGGATTATAATCCAGATGAAGAAAAAAAAATTATCCCCTGTGTGTCTGTGGTGTGTGTTGACACACCACAGACACACAGTGCACAACAGCAAAATGCAGCCTCTGCATTTAACCCATATGTGACATCATGACATAGCAGGGGGCAGCTAATTCAGCACCCGTGGAGCAGAGCTTGGGGGTGGTACCTTTCTCAGGACATCTCAGTGGTGTCTTGCTGGCCGGGGATTCGAACCAGCAACCTTTCAATTACAAGTGTGCTTCCCTAACCATTAGGCCAAAGACAAAAGTCTGCATGCTCCTGGATGATGTTTGAATTCACCACCTCCATGTGCTTCGTGTGTCCTTGTCTTCACCAGCACTCCCTGTCAGATGAGCCCGAGAGGAGGGACTTTGACCCAGAAGAAGCGGCCGTGCAGCCCTATCAGGACCAGAACTACCAGCCCGTCTACTTCGTGTCTGAGAGCTTCGCAGATGCCAAAGAGAAGCTGAGGTAGCTGGGAAAATGGAAGATATTGGAGTGGCAGAGGGCATGAACGGCAGAAGCGCTATCAGCCCAAAATAAACTCGGCGTCTCTTTCACTGAGAAATCCCTGCAGCGCACAATGTGTTCATTCTCTCGCCCTATATGCACCAACACGTTGAGGTGACTCTTGATGAAATCAAGTCAAGTCATTTATTAATACAGCACTTTTAAAAACAACAGGAGTTGGCCCAAAGTGCTTTACAGTTCAGAAAGAAGTAATTAAGAAATGCTACATACAGAGTAAAATATATAAATAAAACAGCATGCATAACATAGGAAAATATATAAATAAAAAAGCATGCATAACAGGAAAATATAAAATATAGAAATAAAACATCAAAATACACATACAAGAATTAAGAAAATAATTCAAATTAAAGGAAATGTAATGCAATAAGCAACAGAATGAAAGTAGAGGGTAATTAATTAAATTAAGTGGACTTGACAAAACCCCCTAGGAAAACCTCAAACTGAGTTCAAAGCAAGAGAAAAAAATGTGGATGTTTTATTTAGATTTAAACTCATCAATAGTAGACCAGGACTTGATGTTGGGCGGGAGACTATTCCAAAGTAGGGGACAGCTGCAGAAAAAGTTCAGTCGCCTTTGGTCTTGAGATGTAAGGAACTTTCAGGATGAAGGGAGAATGGGAAACTCAGGAGGGGATTGTTGTTACGCCTGAGCAATTCATAGGTGTGAAAGCGTCCTAAATAAGCTTTGTCTGCCATTCTGTGTGAGGATATTTAAGCTAAGCAGGTAGAGGATTTCATGTGGTAGTATGCAGGCTTCAGGGATGTCGGCTGACAAACTTGGATCACTTGCTGGTCTTTCTCCCTTGTCTGGAACAGGGCTTACGTTGCAAGAATCAAGAGACCGTTCTCGGTGCGGTTTGACCCGTTTACCTGCAGCATAGAGGTACTGGACAGTCCGCTGAAGATCCGAGGGGGCCTGGAGTGTATGAAGGACGAGCTGAAGATGCTGACAGATGCTCTTAACGTTCTGGAATAGTGTGTTACTTATTCTACCCTCGACTTCTTGCTTGTTTGAGGTGTGATACTATATAGATTGCTGTGTGTTTCTATGTACTTTTGCTGCTACCGGGTTTATTTAGAAGCAGCTCAGTGACCTCCTGGAAACGATGTGCTAAGTATGTTTAATAAAGGTCTGACAGGAGTGATTGGTTGATTCCATAACATCAAATATTTCTTGGGGAGAAAGTATATTGTGACCAAAGGATACGTTGCTATTTCAAAGTTAAGCACGTACCAAATTCAAACAGGCTGTAATATGTCAGATAGTTTAAAAAACGGATGTATTTATGTTTTCTAGAGGTGGGCATGTAATGTGTTAAACTATGTGCAGTTCTATAGTACATTAAAATCTGTATTTTAATCT
Organism: Gnathonemus echidnorhynchus; assembly: GCA_026776725.1. NCBI lineage: Eukaryota > Metazoa > Chordata > Actinopteri > Osteoglossiformes > Mormyridae > Gnathonemus > Gnathonemus echidnorhynchus. The sequence continues at coordinate 5,663,268 of JAODJU010000018.1, read as the reverse complement.
GGTACACAAAATTCCTGTGTTAAAAGTTACATATTAGATACAAAATAACATACAGTAGGTCTGATTTGCAATTATAATTGTAAGCTGTATGCTACTTGCTATGTATTAACTGAATAAAAAACATATTGTCCGGCATGGAGTTTGATTGTGTTAAATATGAAACCAAAGAAACGAGCTTGTTAACCGTTAGTATTTGGTGTTTCATTCAATGACTTTAGACAGCACTGGACTCATGTACTTATAAGTCTAAGATCATTATTATGCAGTATGTGTGTGTGTATATATATATATATATATATATATATATATATATATATGACACATCTCATAGTTAGTATTCACTGAATTGAAAGCACAATTAAAACAGCACGAACCAGGTGATTCTGTTAAGTTCTAAGAACGAAACTTTAAGAACCTTTGCACACAATAAATGTGATGTGTTTTTCGCAGCGGCACTCGAAATGGGAGGCAAAAGCAAGCGATTGAATTAGACCCATATCTGAGTCTGATAGGCCTAATAGTTTTCAACGCTGTGATTTGTTTGATATCGCTGTCACACACCCATCACAGCGCAAGGTTTGAAAAGCTGTAATTTGCCTGTATTTTTCTTCACAATTCTCAAGGTCGCTGGTGAAGAATAGGGGTAAATAATAATAATAAAAAAGAAAGGACCCTGCCTGCCAAGAAACTTTCCGGTGAACATTACACCGAATGATGCACGTAAATCGCAGCGCGCACTGCGTTCTTGCAGTGTCCGGTAGGGGGCAGTATAAAAAAATCTTCAGTATTTCGGAACGCGCCAGAATGCTCTTTACTCTGTCCTTCACGTGACCTTTAGCGGAAGGAACCCACGTGCGTCGCTAGTGTCGTAAACACTCGCTTCATAACAAAACGGCAAAGGTGCCTGGCACGCTGTTATAGCTGGGTTTTTTATTTTAAAATTTCTTTTTACAATGGCGAGGAGGGTTCTGTAAGTATTCATTTCGATGTATTCCCTGTTTTAAATCCGTATTAGCGTTTTCTGGTCATGTAGGTGTTAGCTAGCAGGCTAGCTAGTACGGCAATATAATTTCGGTCAGTTTCCTTATTTGTCTTTTCGTAACCTTGGCGGTCTGTCAATGAATAGTCCGTGATCCTATCAAAACTCCCCTGGTCGCTGCTGTGGGTCCTTTGTAGGTGAATTAATAGGGAATGAAGTCGATGTGTCCCCCTCTAAAATAACTGAGGGACCGTGGTTCCGAAGTCAAGATTGCATGTATTAAATACTCCGTTATAAACAAAACATCGAGACAGCACTGCGCTTAAATCAGCAGCCTGATTTTTTTTTGTCCTGTTTTGAAAGACTTATCTGTTTTTCCGGCTCAGATATCCTTTGTATCAATTCGGGAACCCACAGCTGAGGATCTTCCGGCCCAACTTCTTTCTTACCCTTGTGAGACCTGGCAAGGAGCAGCCTCCTGACACCGTGCAGTTTCGGATCCCGATGGAGTAAGTGTTCCAGAGTGTCTAAAGAGCGAAAATCTGAGTATCATAAATCAGAGAACATCACATAAAGGTTATTTAACAGGAGCACAAGGATGTTGTGTCAGTTCCCAGGGCTTGGAACGTCTGTGAGCTGGATTCACACAATGAATTGCCTTGGTTAACATCAAAGTGATGAAAGCAATTTTCCATTGTGATTTGTGCAGGTGACCCTAGATATAGAATGTCTGCTAAGCATGTTAGTGCTTTAAAAATTATGCCGCTGGTTAAATTTCAAGATGAGAACTAAAATGTATTTGTCATTATGGCCATTAACATATACAGTGTCACTTGCTGTTGGTGGCTCTCCAAGGCAGGATAATGCATCCACATGTTTAAAGTTTTGAAAAATGATCCCCCATTATAACCAAGCGATTATGTTATACCATGTCGGCATGGTTTAGCCTTTATACCGCCTTTTTAAAAGTTATTACGAAATGATTACATTTTAATGACATGCCTGGAGTGAGGTGTGTATTTCAGTCAACTGCGTAGCTTAACTGCTACCTCACACCTCCTACGGCTCACCACTATTTTAGCCCTAAATTGTATACCACCAATCAACCAGATGCCTAATTAACTTTGGGTTTATTTGTGAAATGTCGTTAAGGGGAGGTGCCTAAACTTAGCTTGTGGTAAAAATACACCACAGAAGACAAGCAGCCTGTTTTTCATTATTGTTGTTTTTGGAATTTTTAAAATTGTGAATCAAAATAGCTCCGGAAGGCTTGTTAAAGGTGTGTCACACCACCTTTGGAAACAGTATTTTAAAAGACCACATTAAGAGCATTTTTCTAAATCTGTTTTAACAGCCTCTTAAATGTTGCATGTTATTGCTTGACAGCTTCTTCGATTTTTATTTTTCAGAAATCCTGCTTATTTGCCTCGTAATCATGGTCTACTTGCAAAATGATTGTTCTTATTACATTATTGTATAGAATGACTTTCGAGGAATGTATTAGGCAACATTAATTGCATGTTATTACAGCCATTTGCCAATAAGTGGCAGTATGCTTTCAAAAGTAGCTAATGCATGAGTTTTCAATGCAAGATCTCCCCCGAACACTCAAGGGCCGCCACCCCTGTGATGCCCTGTGGGGCTCCAGCTCTGGTCTGTTTTCTTTTTGGGGTCTTTGCTATAAGTAATGTTAACTCCATAGCTTACAGAATCTGCGTGGTTAGTCCCCTCAAGTGGCTGGGTCTTTAATCAACGAAGAACACTTTATTCTTGTTTCTTGCACTAGAATATCAGTACACCTCTCTCACACTCTACAGTTCACTTTATGGCCACTAGATGGAAACCAAGCACCAGGAACCCCCAAGAGGTGGCTGATAAAACGTATGTGCAGAGGTAACCATTGTGCCGGGCTCACCCTGCAGGCTGGGTTTGCAAACTAGCATCAGCTCAGTGGCATGGGGGGCGGGGGCTGCTGTCTAGATCGGCATTAACGGCTCAGCTCTGTAAACCTGCCTGCGGTCTCCTTGACCTCGGCGCCCCCTGATGTCCCATTGGAGCGCGTTGGAAGCATTGGTGCTGCCCTCCCATCTGCCTGTTGTTCTGCTTCTCCACATTTCTTGTAAAGTTCCTTCGTATTTCCTCTCCTCCTCCTGCGATTTTGTTTCTCTCCTCTAAGATGCCTGCTCTGATTATGTAAGTTTGCTTTTTTTTTTTCCTGAAGGCCAAGAGAGGTGGATGATTCATATGCTTCTTCTGAAATTCCACAAATGTTTACTGCCTCCCCCCATCCAACCTCCCTCTCTGTTTCTTTCACCCCCCCTTTTTTTTTTTTTTTTTGTTCTCACGCCCCACGCGTTCTCACGCGTGGCCGTGACACACGCAACGGAGTTGCCGAACACGGCCCCCGCTCACTTTTTCACGTGGGAAGAGGCCAGTGTCGGCTTTGTTGTCCACGACGCCCCCAGGGCGTACATGAGAAATGTCGACAGCTCGGCTCCGCATCCCGTTTGTTCGGTTCGCGAGACGCTCCGGAGAACACGGGGATCTCAGCTTTGTATTCTTGCTAAAGAGCCAGAAACGCACGTATATAATTTTTTTTTTTTTTAACCTGCAGCATTTTTATTGTTGTTGTTGTGGTGTCAGGTGTTTCCTTTTACCTCGGCAACGTTATCAGATTTCACAGCCCGTGTTCACCTCAGGATCGCTCGGGAGCGGTCCTTTAAATGCGCTTTTCCCCCCTGACATTTCGCTTGGCCCAGGAGCGCGTCGGCACGTCCAATTAATCGCACGCACCTCCCGCATCGGAGTTCCTCCAGGGTCCTCTGGACATTTTGCTTGGCTTCGCTTGTTAGTGCGGTCGATGGAAATACTTGGCATATGCTCCCCCCCCCCCCCCCCTGGGGG
>JAODJU010000018.1:5616207-5627125 GCA_026776725.1 Gnathonemus echidnorhynchus | reverse complement strand
GCCCCCCATTCTAAACTCACCACCCATTTTAATTATTACTTCTCCTCCACTGGAAAAGGCAGGATCGAAGATTCCATGCGTGCCGCTTAATTATACAAAATTCATTGTGGGATCTGTCCAGTTTTGTTTGCTTTCAAGGCTGAGTGTTTGGTCAGGGCTGGTCCGATTGGATGGAGAGGTCTGTGTGGTCCATCATCCACTTGGTCTTGTTTTGCCTAACCTTCTGAGGAGTCCCGTCTGGCTGGCCTGGCCTCTCCTCATCATCGCCAGCCCCCCTGTCTTCATCATTTCCGATTCTGCATCCAAGGAAACGGTTTTGCTGTCACCAAAGGGTCTCTCTGGGGAGCAGAGGACAATGCGTGTGTGTGGGGGGTCAGAGGGGTCGTGGGTCAGGGTCTGTGGCTTTAGACGGTTTAAGAGTCTGGGCCCTCAGCCTGCTTGACCTCCAGTTGGTGCCACGCCGCCTCACTGCATGCCAGTGTAGTCAATGGTGTGAGGATCACTGAGTCTGCTGGAGCTGAAAAAAAAATGCTCAAAATAGAGCGACAAGCTGAGGATAGATTCTGACTCAAATGAGCTGCACAGGCTGCGATTGCCTCTATACTGTCTGCTGTCTACTGTCAACAGGAAACGGGGGGTGAGGAGAGGACTCAAAGGGAGAATTTCCTCAGATCCCAGATGTCATGTATAAGTGGTGCCCTTTATGCAGAAGTGAACAGGAATTTAGCTCAAACTTCCCTTTGGATATATTATCACTCATTTTGATTCTTATTTAGAAATAGTTAATGCTTGATGTATTGGGGGAGGGGTTTAAAAAAAACATGCTGTAAAAACTCACTTTAGTGCCTGAGAAAATTGGGGGTTTTGACCTAACTGTCCCTGTTTAATGCCATTACACATATTGAATCCCTCCGTCTCCTTGCCTCTGATGTCGTTCCAAGTTCTTGTCTTGTTAATCTGTGTTTCTTAGATACAGATGTTGCTCTGTATGGGTCGGACTGGAAAAGTGTGTAATTATTCAAAAAGTAGGACTGTTGGTCAAAAAAAGCAGAAATAAAAAAATCATTTCAGGGTTGAAATAGTTTCTCTTTTGGGTCCCGCATGAGACTGCATTGCATTGCAAGGAGCAGCTCCGTACTTGTTGTGGGCAGAAATCAGGAACTCGAAATATCTGCGTAGGATCTATAAAAGCTTCACACACTCTACACCAGTGTTTCCCAGTCCGGTCCTCAGGGACCCGCAGACAGTCCATGTTTTTGCTCAGGAGCTGGGAGGGAACAAACAATATGGACTGTGTGGTAGGAAGCAAAAACGTGGATGTGGGTCTGGATTGGAAAACACTGGTCCAGACAATGGTCTTTCAATGAGGTACAAGATGGTAGGTAGAAAAACAGATTATGAAAATGAGTAGCAATTTTATTTCCCTCCTGTAGGAGGCAGTGCAGTAGGTAGGATAAGGGTTTGGTTAGCGAAGCAACCAAACCATCCTTGAGGTTTACTGTTATATAAATGAGAAAAGTACCCAAACATATTACTTCTGTAAATACCCAATCCTAAACGTAATTAAGACCACGAACCTCGTCTCTTTGGGTAAATCATGTCTGCTGGGTAGATATCACCAGCTGAGGGGGGGTAATGTTGGAAAAAAACTGGTAAGTACTGTATGTTCCTGTCCAGATAAGCTGGGCTACACACTGGAAACTGACGGTGTTGAGGTAGTCATAGATGGGCTGCTCCGAATCAAAGAGGTTCACGCGCCCCTGAATTTAATCGCGTTAAAAAAACCCACAAACAATGCATTGAAAAGAAAAAACGGAGGAAAAAAATTACTTTTTTGCCTCATTAGTTTCAAGTGAAACCAGATTGGAAGAAAAAGGTTGGGAGGGAGGACAAGGAGGGGGGGAAGTTAGGAGAGCAAACGTTAACCATAAACCCACTGAAGAAAGTAAAAAAAAAAAAAAAAAAAGCGAGAAAACAATGACGACAAGAAGCGTTTTACAGTGTTGTCTGGAAATGGCATGAACGTGATCCAAAACCACATCGGTGCCGGACAAATGTAGGTACGGAGGTGCTGAGAAAACAGCGTGTGAGTCACTGGATCAGGCAAGTCACATAAACGCAATCGGCCTATACAAGACTCATTGTCTTTCCTAGGCCAACCCCTAGTGCTGTTTTTTCTACCCCCCCCCCCCCCTTTTTTATTCTACAATTAGATAGAAATGTTTTATGAAACCCAGAAGACTAACGTCAAAATAGTCACTTCCTAGGCAGAATAGCTTAAGTGTAACTGTTTCCACACGGCCATTCCTGGCTGAATAAAGGCCTTTTTTGGGCCCCTGGACCAGCAAACATTACCCAGAAGGCAGTGGGAGTTGGTAGCAGAGTATCAAAAAAATACACTGTTTTCGTAGCCACACAGTGTAAATTTCATCCCGTATCTGTCATTCATGATGAAGGAAATGAAGAGATTCCCTTTCAGATGCTGGATACGTCTACATGCCACTAAATCTGAAGTCTTTACAATTTATTTGTTTTGTACGCGTGTGTTTGCTAACTTGTACTTAGCTTCAGGCTATTCAGAAAAACATGTTGGCATGTTTTTTTGCTTGTCCTTCCTTTATGGTTTTAAGAGAGATCCTGCATTTCATTGAGGATATAATCTTCTGTTTTTGTATCAGTATTAATATTCTTTCCTGGGCCCCTTAAGCTAGTCTGCCTGTGGCCCCACTGGGCCCTTCTGGATCCCAGTGTTTCCAGGGGATTTCCTCTGCAAAGCCAGCCTAGATGTTTTTTCCTTCCTAAAATGGAGTGTCGAACTAAATATATACCTCTAAAGCAGCCACTTTATGAGGGTACACGCTCCAAACGGATTTTCCTTTATGGACTCACAACAAGCTGCTGTTTTTCGGTAGCAGCAAGTGAGAATTTCTCAGCATTTTCAGATTTGGAGACAATGAGTGATATATAGTCATCTACTTTGTGATTTTATCTTGAGTGTTTGGAGTGCAGACTCCGTAACAGAAGCTAAAGAAATGCAGGTGTGAAAAAACTGGATAAAAACACATTAAAAAAAATGCAGTAGTACACCCTTACTTAATATATTAATTAACCAGAAACTAAGTGTTAGTCACCTACTGATCCCATGTTCATTCATCATCAATCAATCGTATCAGGTCATGTATTTCATGCAGTAACTATATTTGTTTATGATTTGTAATTGAGTAATAACTAGGTTAATAAGTTACTTGTATCCCCTCACATAAAGTTTTACCGAATGTTATTCTCATATATATGGTCATTGCTATCATATTTTACGAAGATTGATACTGGAAAAATGAAAGTTGAGTGAAAGACAAAAATATCTTCTCTAAACATTTTAGCTGTAGGAGATTTAGCAGTAGGAGATTGTCATGGTGGAATATGGCAAACATGCCGGACCTGGTCCTGCTTGACGCTCCCGTGTTCCCCATGAAGGATGGTGTTCATGTTCTCATGGCGCGGTGACCCAGAGAATTATCCAAAGCCTGAGATATCATCATCTCTGGGAAGGCTTCCTTGTTCATTTGGCTTCCAGCACCCGCAGTCTCTGGGCGTGTTTGCGGTCTGCCTCAGATCACTTATTGCATTCCCCGTTTTATCACTGATATTATTCTTGTTGTGTGATTTACTGTCATTCAACTTCCCTGTAAATTGTCAGTCCAATCTTGACCACTAAAGCGAGCTGTCTTGTATTCCGAGAGTGACTGTTTTTAAAAATGACCAAAACATACTTGTACTGATGCACCTATGTATTAGTCTGCCGTGCACTGAGTACTAATGTTGGATGACAGATCGTTATCATGCTCTTGATGGGACACTATGTACCTCAGTGTATTAGGGTTCTGTGCTTGTGATTGAAAAGTCACTGGTTCAAGTCCTATGGTCAGTGATGTGAAGCTTTTTTTTTTGATCCCTGGGCCGTTAAGAATACTAATAATCAACCCCAGTTGAATTGCAAAATTCCAAATCTCACTCAGCAGACAGGGTAAGTACCATTTCTGTGGGTATAGTGAGTTTTGGAAATATGACGAAGGTTCTTCATTACATTACATGAGGGCTTAGTGAGACTTGGTTGCCTGTCCTGTAATATAATGAGGAAGCCTGACTTTAGGTCATCGGCGGTCTCATCTCAAAAACAACAGAAAATGGACTGAGTTTTGGAAATTTGCTCTTCAGTCGCTCTAGTGACTTTCTGACCCTGCTTTCTCAAATGTATGTCACCAAGGACAATCGCGTCTGCTTAATAAAATGTAAGTCTTGCTGTCCCTCATTACCTGGTGCAGGGACTGTGCTTTTTCTGTTTTCACCTGTAACACTTCTCTTCCTTCTCTGCTAGTCAGATGTGCTTGTTTGGAGGAAATCTGTTTTAGATGTAGCACCCGCATATGAAAAACATCCGCAAAACAACCAGCACTAACTCTCGGCGGATTGCCGGCTGATGCCGGGACTGATTCTGTGCCATGTTTTATTTTTCAGTCATCTGAAAAGATTCACTGAAATTATTTGCATTGGAGAAAACAATGGCATCCTTTATGTAAAGCTGAAGAGACGAATGGATATAATGGATGTTGTATTTGTTCTCGGAGCAGGGTTTGCCGAAGCCACCGGTTAGCTTAAAGTGCTTAGGAAATTCCATGGAGGTCCAGCTTGCTTCAATTAAATGTCATAAGAAGCTGGATTTGATCAGAATCCTGGCAAAGTCAAGGTGATTCCTTCCCTGATGTAAATCAGCAGAGAGGTTCGACACAGAACGTTGCTTTACAGAGAATAAACCGTCCCACTTGATTGGCTATCTTCTGCACATCTCACTCCGTAAGGAACTTCCTTCCTTGGGGACTAAACGCAGAACACGGCAGGCTGTACAAACCGAACGTCATCTGAGGTGAACTGGAAATGCTGGAGATTCGTAAGCTGGGCTGCCATCAGACAGATCCCTTTCATCTATCTTGATGCTGGTGGTTTGGGGGATCGATAGATTTTTTCAGTCTTGGAGAATAAACATGATGCGTTGTTGTACTACAGATTATTATGCCAGGTGATAACAAATCCAGTCGGAGTTTACGTGCAACACAACCCTTCGCTGTAGCCTCTATTATTTATTATTTTTTTAATACCAAGACAGGTTTTTATTCTATGACCTTGACTTGTCAAGCGAATGGCACAAGAAGGGCTTATTCTGGAATTTGTAGTGCTGCACATTTACCCATATGTATCCAGATTACCCACCAACAAGCAACCAGCGCAGATGTGAACCCATCAGATACATTGGCAGCATTTGCGCAAGAACCACCAAAAACAGTTCTGGACCATTCAATATAGCTAAGAACAAGTCCACCCATCCATCACCCTACTGCTCCCAACACAGTGAGAACAGGTGGGAGTCAAACCCTCAGAACACAGGGAGAACGGGTGGGATTCAAACCTACAGAACACAGCGAGAATGGGTGGGATTCAAACCTACAGAACACAGCGAGAATGGGTGGGATTCAAACCTAAGGAACACAGAGAGACAGGTGGGATTCAAACCCACAGAACAGAGGGAGAACATGCAAATTCCACACACCCAGAGTGGAGGTGGGATTCAAACCCCCAGCCCAGGAGGTGTGAGGCAGCAGGACCACCCCCCAAGACTGACTAACTATTTCAAAACAAGGAAAACCACCTTCAAACTCAGTGTCCATCAATTATATTCCATAACCACACTACCGCTGAGGCCTTACATGAGGTAAGGATTATTAAGAAAGCTCAATCATTTAATGGGTCCATTGTACTTGTCACATCTTTTTGCATTTATAGTCAAGTCGTAGCCAGGATCCTGTGGTGTTTGGCTCATTGCTCAGCTTAGCGCTGAGTGAATTACAGTTGGCAGTAAATCAGCGAGGCTCCTGCTCTGCCGTTTATTTTTGTTTGCAGACTGGGGAGCGAAAGCAGGAAGTGCCATTGTCAGGCACTGTGAGATACCGAGGGCCACAGACGAGCAGGAAGAATGCTAGCCTACGAAGGACAGCTTCCAGCAGCATCACCGGAGCCCGTGCTGAGAATCGGGCCCGTCCAGTGTCAGGTCTCACCCCCGGTACAATCGGGCGACCCTTCAGCACCAGCCTTCTTTTCCAAGCAATGCAGGGCGTTAAGGTTTTGGGTTAAGGCTGCCTGGATGGCTGCAGAGGTATCCAAGCGTATGTCTGTACGCTGGCCCTCATACAGAAGGGGAACGCTGAAGCTCGCAACAGGATATAAAAGAGTGAGAAAGGAAATATGAATATTAAAGATGAGAGTGAGAGGGAAAGAAAGTGACACTGATGGTTCTGAAAGATTAAAATTGTTGTAGCAGGAAACAGATATGACCTTAGATATCCCTAGATGAGAAAAACCCTCCAGTCTTACGGTTGTTTTTGCTATGGTTCATAATTACCTGCAGGCCAGCAATAGGTTGAGTTATGATTTGCTACATGATTGATGGTTTCCTGATATAACGTTTTTTATATTTTTTTTTTTCTCTTTCTCTATCTCTCTCTCTCTCTCTCACACACACACTCTCTCTCTCTCTGCTTCTCCCTCTCTCTACTCACAGTTGATGAATGAGTCTTTCCTTGTGGAATGTCTTGCCAGATTCTGAATGTTTGCCTGTAGGACGAATATGAGGCCTTATCAGGTCAGAAAATCAGCTAACAGTTGTAAGCTTAGCCCGCTGGTGTGCAGCATTTGTAGCTCGCTACCTCCTTGCGGTCAGTGCTGGATCAGCCTCTCTGTGTGTTTTGCAGTAGCCATGGGTACAAATACGGTAAAATGGATTTCACTTTTCTGCCCTAAGATAACAGACAAAAACTGTTCATTGCATCAAGTATGTATTGATTTGAAGGCAGTAAATATTACAGATTTGGCTTCCAGGTTCTGTGTTTAAATGCAATGTGTTTTAACCTTATGGTTTCATTAGTAGTCTTCATTCTCTCTTCGCACTGTGGAAAAACACGTCCTTGACTTGTGTAAGAGTCTAAGAAATCCAAACAGTCTACATATCACTATGGCCCCACAGATGTTATTCCTCTAATGCAGTGTTTCCCAATCCGGTCCTCGGGGACCTGCAGCAGTCCACATTTTTGCTCCCTTCCAGCTCCCAGCCCCCAGCCCCCAACCAGACAATCCACATTTTTGCTCCCTCCCAGCTGCCGGAGGGAGTAAAAACATGGACTGGCTGCAGGTGCCCTACTGTAGGACCAGATTGGGAAACGCTGCTCTTATGTATGTGAAGCTGCCATAGTGAAATTCCTTCTCCAGAGTTTTATTTTTAAATTATTTTATTTCTTTAATTTTTATTTATTTATTTATTTTTTTTGGTGTTTTATTTGCTCATATTAAGACTCAATGTCTCTCAGCAACAATCGGCTTCAAAAAGTGAGGAAATTATACATACAGACATTGTACACACAATTGGTTTTTAATGTATTTTAATTTGTTTTGACACATTTCTTTAACTTTCTTCATATAATACACTAAAAGTCCAAGTAGCTCTGAATGATCTGATGTCTTTCACGCTTGGTTACCTTGGCTGGGGCCGTTTCTGCTGAATCTGATATTTTCACTAGCGTCTGGTTTATTTTTTGTAAAATTCCTTTTAAATATCTGGATCTGGCCTGAAAACAGTTAACTTGCTGTTGGGCTAATTGGAGCCGTCCCCCCTTGTGGGATGACTGATCATAAAGCAAAAAAAAAAACAAAAACATACACAATAAAGTAAAACGATCTCAGCGGACTGTCACACCCAATTATATGTGTGACGTTTTAAAAATAACTGACTGTTAGAGAGTAGCTGCCCTCTGAAATCAAAAACTACGGTTTAGGTTATGAACTTTTTTTGACCATTGTCCTGTTTCTGATGATGTCAAACAGTACAGACGCCAAAACATTAACAGCACAGACCAAAAAGAATTTATACCCTCTTTGGAATGCTTGCTTCCTGTGTGATTTGGTAGACGGGTGGTTTTACTTTTATTAAAAAAAAAACCTTGTTTTGCTCTGTTAAAGTCTTTGCAGACCCTCTTTTCAGCTTTCCTAGTATGTATAACCTTATAGATTACATTGTTCTATCACCACGCAGTCCTTCCCTTACAATTGCTGAGGAAACTGCCTCTTCCAGCCTTCCTGTAATGTCCATTTCTGGGACGGACACATGAGTGACCAGTAGAGAAACCGCAGAGGACCGTGCAAGGAAATGTCCTGTTTTTACTTAGCAAAGAGTCCAAATAGATTTTAAAGGCTTGATTCATGCGTCGTCGCTTAAAGACGCGCATGCCAATGATGAAGAATTAACGAGGAGGGGCACTCTGGGAGACGAAATGAAACGTCGACGTGAAAAATTCCAAAAAGTATGAGAATGGCCTGGCTGGGGAGCTAGGCCCTGGGTCCTGTGTGTGTCCAGGGCAGGAAGTCATTGGGAATTCTGTCTGGCAGTGAGGTGCGAGAAAGGGAGTTTTCCATTCCATATGCAAAGCAGGGAAACTTCACCAGCAGCTGTTCCGCGCTTGGACTGACACCCCTCCGGCATTCCGTCTTCACCGATTGTGCCTCTTAGAGACTTCATTTAAAAAAAATCCACATTTCACCACTTCACTGTTTGTACTTTCACACATATTTTTTCCCAGTTTGTGCTGTATGGGATTATTTGACCCATTACACAAAGCTACAAGTCGTTTTTATGAGGAAAATACTCTGTAGCTTTACAACAGCAAATGGGTCCTTGAGGCTGATATGAAGAATGATATTCATATGTTCTTTACAAATATCTGTAGTAATATACAGTATTTCCTGTAGTGGCTCCCCACTCCTTGCAAGAGATAAGAAACTGAAGATGATGGATGGATGGATATGTGGGTATGTAGTTTGTATAAACATATATCTGAGAAGCGTTAGGTATTCAATATTATTGCTTATTTTCTACATTTTCCAGGAATATAACTTGAATGATTTCTATATATGGGCCATGGAATTATTTTCACTTTCCCAATGTTGTGGTCTCTTATAATAATGTTCCCTGTAAAATAAAACATGAATCATTGAATGATATAGCCAAGAAACTGCACAAATGCATTGTTTTGTCCCATTCTGGTTGCTGTTGTGCATGGATGAACTAACATAGCAGCCCTGCATCCCTAAGAATCAGACTAGACCTGGTCAACAGATCCCAGGCCAGTTTGGCTGTCTTCAGACTAGAGCCGCACACTGACCGGATAGGCCTCTATTTTTTCAGTTCCTGGAATGCTATCAATTGCTGGCATCCTTTGATTTATCATAGGTAATGGATGGACGGAGTGAGAGGGCAGAAAAGGCTTAGGGTGAGGGTTGCCTTCTTAACAAACAGTAATCAAAGCAGTTTCATCAGTTCTATCTGTGTTCCATGATGGCTACATAACCCAGCGTCAACAGGAGCACAGTACGTTGGAGCCCCATGGTAATTAGCCCCTTCACCACCACCCATCATCTTCAATGGATTTTCAGCCCCCTTTCCACCTTTTTTGTGCCTCAATCCACTTAGTTTCTCTTCTGTTCACAGAGTTATATTTATATTTTAATGTAAACTTCTGGGCAAAACAATAAGTCAAAGCTTAATGAATCTGGGTTTGGCCCACTTTTTTGCCCAGGACCGAGGTGGAAATTTCAGGTCCGGAAAGTACAAATCCAGACCAGGATTTTGTTTCAACCAACCAGTGGAGTACACTGTAAGTGTGACTCTTTATGCTCAACTGGTTGGTTGAAACTAAATCACGGTCTGGATTTGTACTTTCTGGACCTGAAATTTCCACCTCTGGGTAAATGTATCTCACTTTTTTTTTTTATTCTAAAAAATACACGAGATATTCAACACTTTATTACAAAATGGGCAAAATCATTAACAAAAAAGCCTAACTGTAGACTAATGTAAGTATGTTTGAAGTATTACAGGTTAGGCTATGATGTTTGTTAGGTTAGGTGTATTGTATTATAATGCATTTTTACCTTATGATATTTTCACCTTATGAGAGGTTTATCTGAACGTAACCCCTTTGTAACCCGGGGAGAGGCTGTACGTACATCCGGGATGTACACCCCCATATAAAAATGTGGACCAATCACAGTTCCCGCGCGTGATGTGTAGTTACATTTCTGGGGAGCCGCATGTCAGGCTACGGTGAAGGGTCCCCCACTACAATGTACTTACAATGTGGAGTAGATGCAGGAGTATAAATCAGACTATACGCTCATGGTCTCTGGTTCAAGCCAATGTCTGTTCTGTAATTTGGAAAATGATGTGCAGCTCAGTGGTTTAGGTATCTGTAATCGGAAGGTTGCTAGTTTGAATCTCATACTTGGCAGAGTAACCCCACTTCTGCTAGGCCAGTGAGCAAGGTCCAGGGGTGCCGACTGACCCTGTACCCCCACCTCTGTATGTTATTTTTTATTTATTTAGCAGAGGTTTTAATCTAAAGTGACAAAGACTTTTTTGAGACAGGGTTAAGGACCTTGCTCAGGGGCCCAACAGTGACATGTAAATTTCTCCTCTCCCCGGAACGCAGGTCAGCCTGGACTCCCGGGTCCGAGAAGTGATCAACCGGAACATGCTGGAGCCCTCGTCCTGCACATTCGACGACGCCCAGTTTCAGATCTACACCCTGATGCAACGGGACTCGTATCCACGCTACATGGCCTCACCGGCCTACGCTGACCTGCTCCAGGGGCTCGTGGAGAAGGGGCCCAAATCGTAGGCCCCGCCTTCTCTCACTGGCTGTTGTCCCTAACTCTCTCGGAGAAGAATGAAGGCCCCGCCTTCTCTCACTGGCTGTTGTCCCGAACTCCCTCGGAGTAGAATGAAGGCCCCGCCTTCTCTCACTAGCTGTTGTCCCTAACT
>JAODJU010000018.1:5526802-5552271 GCA_026776725.1 Gnathonemus echidnorhynchus | reverse complement strand
CACAGACATCCAGCTCAGGGGGATAGAGATAGAAGGCTTGGGGGAGGAGCCCAGAACGCAGACGGGGAAGCAGCCACGACACCCCAAAGCCTTCGCTCAGAGAGCCTGCACTCTCTCCACACAGATTTCTGGAGGGAAAGGATGCACTTGATAGAGTACGACGAGGGCATTAGGTAAAAGACTGTATATGTCAGCCAGGATTGAATAATGGATCCTGAGTACAAAGGCCCTGTTTGTTGGTGGGAAAGGGATGACAAATATTGAAATACTTCTTTGGCTGGACTTTTGTTTGCACAGGGCAGGGGGATGGGCAGGGGTGCAAGACAGGAACCGGGACACACACATGGAACCAACCCACCCCCCCCTGGAAGAGTCAGGAACAGCTGAACAGATATCTCGGCCTAATCCCCTTGAATGAAGTAATTATTTCCCCAGATTGTTGCCCATCAGCTTTAACAAGCCGTCTGATGCTGTATCACACTTTTCTGAGAATGTAAACCCAGACGAAATGAGTGCATACAGACATTTCTGCTGTATATTTTACTGGGAATCATGCCAGCTCGACTGATTCTCTATTTCGACAGCAAACACGCGGAGTAGTCGGGGATCGTTTCTGAAGCGGTGACAGGAATGTTGCTTTGGCTCTGTCACTTTCCCTGGAATCTGCAAATAACAGCCCGCCGTGGCTCCTTTAGCGTAGCCTTACGCACTTCCTTCGTGCGTACGGGAGATTGGGGGAGCGGACGGTCTGCTCAGCCCCACCGCAACGCGCAACAGCTGTCCATCTGCAAGTGTGTACTTGAATACCTGCATGCCAATTCTCAGCTGTACTCCGAATCTCCCGCTCCAGCAACCCCCCAACCCCCACTATATGACCCACAGACACCCAAAAAGTAGGGGGTCGGGGCTTTCACGCGACCGGCAGTCTTTTTTTGTTTTGTTTTGTTTGTCGTCTACAAGTCAACAGACAGAAAGCTTGCAGAAAGAAATTCATAGAAAACCAGATGTTGGAGAAGCGCCTTGGTTAAATAAGGACAAAAACCGACAATTGCAAGTGTGATGTTAGATGAGCGCAACAGACATGCCGAAGTGGTCGCGGATGAATAAATAAATATACGTACTGAAATAGAAACCTCTGTCTTCGCACACGAACTGCAGGGCATCCACCAGCTCGCCGCCGCACAGAGTCTCGGCCGACGCTTCCTTCACGCTGCAGCCGGCGAATACAAAGACCGCCAGTATTTGAATCCATCTGACCTGAAAGGGGGAAATATGCCGGTTAAGGAAATTGACTACTAACACTGCAGCTTAGTCATCCGGGAGCGTCGTCAGTACATTTCGCGACTGCACTCTATTATACGGTTCATGACAGCCCTCTCAAGACCTATCTAGGTTAGATCTGTACAGATCTAACCACGCAAATTCCAGTAGGGTGACAGAAAGGACATTTAAGAAAGATAACGAAACAACTCTTCAGTCGTAACAAAGATCGAATGCTATTGCCTGTCAGCTTACTCCAAACAGAAATATGTACCAACCAATGATATATTACATTAACGAATTTAACAATCTTATGTCCCTCTTCTTGCATTGCTTACACTACGTACGTTTATCATATCCTTGCAGCGCTTACACAATGTGTTACAAGTTGCAGAAATAGCAGCTCGATACACCTATCTGAAATCAAATACTCAGCATGTGTTACAGCCTGGATCGCCTGCAAAGCCCCGACGGGGCTGCAGTACCGTCGCCCCCTGGTGCTGGGCACGTACGACCCCGATGGATGTGTTTGTCCGGAGTTTAAACAGACGAGCACGCCGATAACACAACTTAAGTTATTAATTAAAAAAATAACAAAACACCGGAGGTGCCATATGCATTTAAGATAATTCCTCCATTAAATTCCATTGGCGAACTGTTTCATTTTACACAACCACATAATTTACACAGTTCAATTTCAACTATTTTCAGCGGCGTTAAAGTAAAATCCATTACTGGAGGCGAAGAGCGTTTCCTCTTTCAGCAGTTACAACATCTGTGAATGCCGTCAAATATTTCTGAGCACACTCGCATGCCTGACTTTTTCATGCAGATTTGCAGCCGATCACTCTGTGATTACCTTCATTCTTCTGTATTTTGTTTTTAAGCAGGTATGACATGAGTGGTAGCCGTGTCTCTGCTTGTCCTCCATATCTGTGGTTTCTGCGTACGTTTAATGTATTTTGGTAATGAAAGTTGCAGGTAAATTAGGTTCCCCGGTTTCTGCGGCTATAGAAATGTTGTGTGAAGCTGTCCCAAAGCTCAGGCGACAGGCAAAACTTCTCAGTGTGAAGTAATTTATACCAAAACCCGCCCATTACCTCCCCCCCTCCCGCTTGCCCCTCGCGCATGTCTAAAACCGAAAAGGCAAGACAGACAGACGGACAAACTTGGAAAAGTCATTCCTGGATTCAGAACAATCGGCGCACAGTATTTGTCCTTTCGTGCATTTTTCCAAGTTATTAACCTTGAGCTTTCTGTTCCACTTCATTTCCAGTTGTTTTTCTTTCCTGGGATGAACGAAAGCGCTGGTGTCTATTCTTCTGCATGCACACAGACTTAACTCTAGTTGGATGCATTCGCTGTCAATGTTAAAGAGGATAAAAGTGCACAGATTGCGGGATCCATTCTGTAAATTAAAGCAAGCTAATGAAAAAGGCTCCCGCTTTCTCTTATGCGGCGTGTTTTGGTGACACTTGTTATCCCAGGGAGTGGGCTTGGGGGGTGGGGGGTGCTTTGTTGCTTGTCATTGCTCCAATTCACTTAACAAGAAGCAGACGTAAAGTACGATGGCGAACCTGTGGCCTTTCACAATTAAACGCGTCCCGGTGTCGCATGGACAGTGTCACTCGGAAAAGCCAAAACATAGACCGTATCATTCACATGGTGACTAGTGGGGGAAAAGTTTTGATAGTCTTGCTGTCTTTGCCCCCATACGCTATGCAGAGTCAACTGACCAACAGTGCTCAAAAGAATTTTAATTGATGTGACATTCTTGCTCCTGGCCAAAACAAAAGTGGTGGTGGTGTGTGTGTGGCGCGGAGGGGAAGGGGGTTTACACATTGCAAATAGGATTCCAAAAGGTGTTTACCAACTCGTTCACTTTCCACGGTAATACTTGTTAAGTCATGTTGCAAGTGTCCATAGTCAGCCAAGACGATTTCCAACTTTATAATCAAATACTTATCCATGTCCACCACACACACACACACACACACACACACACACAGTTTCCCTATATGGCGGTGTTCATTCATAAAGGACATTCGGCGGACTTGAACATGAATCCTTCTGGTCACAAGTGCAAATCAGTACCTTAGTCATGCCACGGCTCCCTTTTTAACGTGATGGGGGGAAGTCTTAAAACAACGTCTTGATTCCTAGTTGACGTAAACATACTGTAATATAAAGCTGAATATTGCTCTCCAGACACCGGGATGGAAAAAGCGGTGGTTTGGCAAGTTGCGGTTATACAATCTACAAGTAATAGCAGACTACATGTCGGCACAATAGCAGTTCTTATTTAAAGCTTATTTAAATCGTGTTCTGAAGCAGGAAGAATCGTGGTTAAGGACTCGAGTTCGCAGCAAAATAGGACTGCTGCTGTACACTTGAACTTTGATAAGCTCATTTGAGGCACCTGAGCAAAATAAGCGTCTTTAGGGGCAGCCCATTCAGACAAAACCAATCATTTCCCCGCGTATCAGTTTTTTAAACAGAGAATTTCACCACTTTCTTGTTATTCGCTTAACATATCTGAAAATGTAGCATTTCTATTCGATGAATACTTGTAGGTCTGCAGACCTGTCTCTGTGTTGGCAAGGTGTCGATAATTTCCCGAAAGTATGGTGCCTCGTGTTCTTTCGCATCAGGACAAAGCACATTTTCCAAGCATGCGTGTGTTATCTGGAGCTCTGTTGGACTGGGAACACACCGAGATTGTTGTAATGCTTCTTCGTTGACAGGAAGTAAATTATCTTTAGAGAGCAGCTGTGTGTTTGTGTGTGTGTGTGGAATAGGTTTATATTACATTGTGGGGACCAAATGCCCCCCACAGAGTAATACAAACTTGTTTTTTACGTCGTGGGGACAATTTTTCAGGTTAAGGTTTATGATTAAGGTTACGGCTGGGTAGGGGTTAAAATCGTCAAGTTGTGATCAGAGTTTTCCCCATAGAAATGAATGGAGAGTCCCCACACAAACCTGTGTGTGTGTGTGTGTGTGTGTGTGAGTGTGTGAGTGAGTGAACTGATAACAAGGAAAAAGGAAAATGAATAAATCCGATAATTGCTAAAGGACAAAAGATTCTGTCCATGATCTGGACAAAGTGTCCATTTTGAACAGGTACAGTGGATGTTATGAAAACTTACGAAAACAAGTGTTGGCCTGTCATGTAAAGAATAAACGCAGCCAAGGCGATGTGATAGGTTACCTATCATTGTTGAGTAGTGTGGAGCGCGCACTCTGGGGCTCAGGTTCTGGGGTCAAATTGGCACCTTGAGGTGTGTTTGCAGCCCAGAGGAGACAGACATGATTGCATATTAGTGACTGGAAAGTACAGCGGTTACAATTAGGAGCAGGCCGTCTGAAAAGTAACATCCTACTTGGCCGTCCTTGTCAGGCGACTGACCCCGCAGTAAGTACAGGAGCTGGTCTTTCGCAGGATTTCTTTTAAATCTGGAAAAAAAAATATACGGTTGAATTCGCCAGCAGGTGCTGGTGTTGTTACGTGCGCTTGGTAGTGAGGAGCAGGGTGTGTGTCCGTTCCCACAGGGGCCCCGATGCCGTAGAGTTCAGCATGATGTTTAGCCTTCGCAGGATCACCAACAGATAAATACATAAAATAAAGATTGAATAACAGATAAATACATAAAGTCTTTTATGGGTTGCGACTTTTTCAGTGCTGAAAGCCTGGTTGATAGAGTGATTGTTATGATTGGAAATTCATTACACTACACGGCTGCCTGCCCCTTTTCAGTGGCCCTAGGTGAAGCCTTACTCTACTAGGAAGCCCCCACCCCCCACCGAGAAAACTGATGATCATTTCACTTTCTCTCTGCCTCTACATATTCTGTCTATAGCTACAGCCATCAAAAACATGTATGCAGGTGACTACTACCACCTAGTGGTTTAAATAACACTCAGCGCAAATTCATGGTGCCCCACCTCTCGCAAGCTGGGATAATAAACAATATTATATCATGGCCAGCTGACTTAACAACAGTAATTCTCATTGATCTGAGACAAGACGAACCTTCCTGAGCTGCATATCAGGGATCTCAGTGAAGACTTCAGTCCATCCCTGTGAGATACAGCAAGCACCATAACCTTGTAAACAGGCCGCTGGTGTCCACCTCCAGGTAGATTTCACTCCATGTTGCCGAATGGGTACAGTTTCTGATGACGAAGAGGCACAATTCTCAGGCGAATCTGTTCTATTTCAGCGTTTCCTTTCATACGTTTCCCGCCTCTAGCTCCCCTCAGTAACACGTGGCACTAATGATGCAAAGGTCATGAGTTGAAATCCCACAGAGTGCCTGAAAATTGTAATCCTTCCCTCTACTGTAAGTTGCTCTGGATAAAAGCCTCGGATAAATGCATGAAGAGTGGGAGACTTTCTCTCACACACAGGATGTCTGTATGATTACCTGACATGGGAAGTCTATGTATGCTGAACTCAATGTCTTTCTCCTATTGCAGACCTCTGCCCTTGGACCACAGCACACGTCCTGTTTTGATCCCAGACTGAAATTTTGGGCGCGGACTGGGTCACCTTCTCTTACCTTCCTTATATTCTGGCCTGACGGACATGGGTTTGTTTCTGAAGCATCCTTCAGGTTGCACATCTCATGTCATCCGCTACCCAAGAGCTGCTTTGCTGGCAATTCTGTTATTGACTGAGGGGTATTTTCATATGTAAGCGAGGCCCTTTGTTTCATTACTCTCACATGTGCTTTTTTTCCGTCAGTCCCACGAAGGTCTGTCATGCTTATTTCAGCTTGTCACTCAGAGGGTGTAATAAGGTACATTCCCAGCTACAAACTCACCGCTGACAAACCAGACACCATTGCTCAACAGTGCCGTCTCATACATACCATGCTGACTGAAGCCTTTATCAAAGCATTCATTCATTGCCCTTCCTAGCTGATGAGCAGTTAACGCTTCTGTCCACTTGAGCCGGTCGGTCTCCAAGGACCCACAGCTGGTCCACGTTTTTGCTCCCTCCGAGTTCCATGCCAGACGGTTCTCATTTTTGCTCCCTACCCCGGGAGCTGGGAGGGAGCAAAAATATGGACTGTCTGAGGCTCCCTAAGGACCGGATTGGGAAACCCTGCACTTGAGCATCAAGAAGAATGAGATATATTTCCCATTAATGGTCCTAATCAATATACCCTCTTCCCACTGTATTTTCCTTCCATACATGCATGTGATTAGAACCCAGATCATTGACCGAGTCCCATCATTCTAGTGATACCAAAGTGTGACCAATGATTTTATATTATTCCTCTACCTGGCAGAAATAACAAATCTTGCAGCCAGCAGCATCAATTCATCAGGTATATTGAAATCATGCTGCTTTTGTACACAGGTAATGTAGGTAACATTTCTGTCGGTATTCACAGACTTGAGAAAGCACAACATCCTCATCTGTCCTTTTCATAATTTTCCCCACGGACACCCCGGCAAAATCCGAGCAACCCAGTTAGAAAATTCCCTTCCCCGTGATTGGTCGTTCCAATTCATGGCAGTTAGATAAGAGCAGCATATATTAACAGTCGTACTTATTTCGAGTCCACTTTTAACTCATGGAACAGTGAAATGAGAGGTTAGTGGTCCGTTACGATCATAAAAATCCCACTATAGAGTTAACTTCGAAACTTCTTTGGTCTCGAGATTACTGGAAGGTCGTCTTTATCAAACTGAGACTAATTATTTTCAGCTGTGTTAAAAGCTCTCAACGCAAACACAATGGGTCTATCAGAGCTATCAGACATCCTGTGTGGGAAGACTGCTCCGGCATCACATGGGGATGCACTGCTGGCTCAAACGATTTCTTTGTCTCCGTCACCGTGGACCGGCACTCAGCACGATCGCATGTGCCTCCTCAAAGGAGCTCTGTTGCTCTGACTCCATTTTCATTTTACATCCTTTCTCAATAGCTTGTGAAAAGGAGTTAACAATGTGGACAAAACTGGTAAGAACTTGTCGTGATATAGTTTCACGGTTCCAGGTACACTGTGTTACAGTACTGACTGTGAGACTTTTTCATAGTCTGTGCTTTGTCACACACAAGGTGTAACCCATAGATTTAATAATTTAATTTAACCATTTATCGTGAGAACACTGTGTTGTTCCCGAAGAAGATACATTTGCTCTTCTTGACCATTAAGCTACTGTTCCACCTCTAAGGATTACTGAATGGGATGTTTCCTACACACACTGTAGGTACAGCAAGGACTCACCTGTTTAATCCCTTCCATTGTCCTCTGGGCAGGCAGAAGAGCTGTCGAATAGGTGATTTGAATTACGTATAAAGTTCCTTGTGTGTTTGAAATGCAACACTATTCTTGATATATCTCACCTGTATAATACTCACCTGGTTCCACTTGTTCAATCATCATTTCTTCTTATAATATATTACTATACTTCATCACTGCATAGGAAGTAAGTCTGAAGTTTTTCTCGTACATTTACTTTTTATTTAGATGATTCTTTTATCCAGAACACCATACAATGAAGAGAGCATGGTCAGGCAGTCCCTCAAACCTTGCATAAGGGCCCAATGGTGAAATCACTCAGCTGACCTGGGGATTTGAACCAGCAACCTTCCACTAACAGGTACTGCATCTCAAAATGCCGAGCCACACACTACTGTACGTTAAGGCACTGTTCTTGAGATTGTCCATCTAGTTTTGTTTAAGCCTCTGGATGTTTTAATACTCATAAACCAGGTGACTGCTACTCCTGAGTGAGTACTGACTTAGTATCGCGTTTAGGGTACTATATATGTGAAAGCATCTGCTTTTATGTAAACAAGCATAGCCCTGTTAATGGGGGCGGGTGGTTGAGCACAGGTACATTCTCAATCAAATGCTGCCCCTAGTGTTCAGCCGTGCAATTACATACATATTAGCCGCCCACCAGGCGAATGGGTGCAACTCTAAGAAAGACAGTGACTTAATGTTAATTGAGGAAACTAACTGGATTGTTTTTAGAATGGGAATTTCTAGTGTTTAGCGGTAAAATGACATCTACGCATGAGTAGGAAACGCGCATAGGATTATATACTATAAAAGCTTCGGTACATCGTGATATAAGCTAGCTGTAGAAAATTTACGATAAGTTGTCTTTCTTTTAAAACAATTCACATTTAACTCAATTACATGTTCCTTTGACCATTCATTCATTCATTCATTCATTCAATCATTAATTTATTCAGACTTCCTTTCTTTATTTATTTCTCTCCCCCCCACCCTTTATACACAGGCCCACGTTTTTTACATACATACTGGTTCAGTGCTGCAATACGACTTAACACCGAATATTATTGTATATTATATCGCTTTCAGTTTGGATATGACCGATATCAGTGTTTAATCATGCAAGTCAGCTATATGTTCACTTATGACAATAAAACTGAGACGTAATACGGTAAACGAATAGTTTCATGGACAGAGTTATTTCTGCAGATTGCGAATATATCGTTTAAATTAATAAGACGGCAGTTTAAGGACATTTGATTCTAAGAAGGGCAGAAAACTTAATCTAAACGCATGTTTTCGCATGAAAAAGATAGATAGATAGATAGATAGATAGATAGATAGATAGATAGATAGATATGCGTGAATGAACGATATCTGAGAATCGTAGTTGGAATTTGCTGTTGATGAGTGACATCTTGTGGTCACTTTTTGAATTACTTATTTCCCTCTTCTCATCGTAAGTGTGGCATCAAATTTACCTTGTCCAATTATTTTCTTACTATTTCCAGTTATTTTGTTTCCCCAATGTAGAAATGTTAAATAATTATTTTTGGGATTTTTTGACCTAACTCAGTTTTACTTGCTTATAAGCAAAAATGAACATATTTCGTTAGGCCTCAAAAGCAGAGCAATGACAACTAAGACAATACTATACTATTTAATCATAGTAGTACACGTCAAAAAGTTCGTTATCTCTCATTATAGGTAGATGTGTTATTGTAATAACACGAGGTATATTGTAATACAGTAATCTTAAGATTTACTATAAAACTATCAAATCTAAATTTTGTACAGTGATTAATATAATGTAGGCTACAAGTTAATATTTCCTGAAGCGAGCTCAAAATGACAAAATCGTTGTTTATTCTAACGATGCGTTAATAGTCCGAACTGAAATTCCATGACAGAGAATGTTAGCGCAACTTATCGACAGATAACTCAAAGCGTTATAAAAATATACAAACAAATTAAAAAATGAGAAAAAAACGTTAAGCCAAAAAAAAAAAAAACATTAATTTCAAATATGTGGCAACGGGCTTGTGCGCGCGAGTAATACATAGAAATTTAATGTCTGATTTGTAATAGGAAGGTTATTTTTGTCGGTTCTGCTTCACATTCTCGTACTGCTTGTTTTTGACAAACAGCTTTTGATGGGGCCACAATTTGTTGGACAGCAGGACTTAATTTTAATGTCAATATCTTAAAAATAAATAAATAATAAAAAGTTATTGATACTGTCCCCATCTAAAATCTAAACGTCGGTACGTCGACTAGACTACGGAAAAGATGGAATTATATTTTTTAATTATATTTTATTTGCCTTTCAAATTAATTTAACTACCAAAATGACTAATAATTGCTCCGCTTTTAACACAGCTGAAAATAATACGAACACGATGACTAAAAAAATCTAATCAAATGATCAAATTTAATGCACTTGCCACATGTTGTTTTTCAGTTCAGGTTGAATCATGTAGAATATATATAGACAACGCAAAGCAAACAGTTTTTATTTGGGTACTTTTTTGTTTTTTGCTCGCCTTGGTTTAGTAAAGGCCACCTCGAATCACCTCAAAAATCTCAACAATGATATACATTTCCAATACGTCTGGTACGACTTCCTCCCGCGTAACAAGATATACGCTGCCCCCCAAAGTGAGTCTTTCTGTGAGCTTCCCCCTGACTTCTAAAGGAGCCCGCGATTGTGGGACAGGGACGGGCGTCCGGCGCGCGGACGCGCACCAAAAATACTGGAACATTCCGAGGCTGTAGACACGTGAAGGGGAGACGTTGGGTATACTGTTACTGACGGCATAAAAAAGACTAAGTATCTCCTGAAAGCGGCAGTTGTCACTGCCTCAGCTTTTTTGCTTGGGGTTCAAGTGACTGATTTACTACTCAGATGAAGAACATGCCATGTTAAAGAAATTGGAATGGATGGATATTATTGGGTTGGGGGCGTCAGGGTCATACGTAGTCATAATTGCCCAGCCATCCTTATGGTGGCAATACACACTGCCACTGGTTCCATTGCCACCCACTTGGTAAAAGCATTAATTCCTCTCTGGGTCGGTTAAGGGACAGCTGCAAAATATACCCTATCCCCTCTCCCCTCACCCCAGGCTGATAATAAGGCAACAGCGGCCGAGAGCTTGCGGTGAGAACCAGCTCAGACCCGTGCCCCCGGATAGGACCCCCGCGGCAAGCCGCCAGCGTCCAGCAAAACGTCTGAGGGGAACTCTGTTGAAACTGGAGCCGTCCGCCAGTGGATCTGCTCACACACTGTTGTCCAGCTCTGCCATTTTTAGATTTCAACGTTCAGTCCAGTTATACTATGAGCCGTCTGTCTTATAAAGAGGCGGTAATGTGCCCAGAAATATACCACCACCGAACATTTACATAGCAGGGCAATTAACACCACAGTGCACAGCACCTAACTTAAATCTCTTCTGTATCCATCTGTGAAAACTCCACATGTCCAACTTTATATACTACTAAAATAAAGGATAAAAACACTAGCAAAAAAAAAAAGAAATTATTGAGAAAAAAATACAGCAATCTACGGAAGAGGATTAGGGCCACCATGAAAATATTATTTGAATTCTGACTTTAATGTCAGAATTATGAGTTGAGAAAAAAAGTCAGAATCCAAATAATATTTTCATGGTGGCCCTAATCCTCTTCCACAGCAATCTCCCTAATGTCACTGAAGTCAATATGAATGCAGCTAAAGGCAATATCTATATATGTACAGAAGCACATGTAGTTATGTGTAAGTACAACTTAGCCAACCAACTCTTATGCTCTTTATGCAGGTTTTTGTGGATGTGTTTTTTTTTTTTTGCTTTATTCCAGAATGAAATATATACAGAATAGTAAAGGAGTATTCCATTCATTGTTGTACCTCCCTTTGGGAAAACAATCACTAGTGTCAGAGCAGTATAGACCACACACATATTTACACGTGTATGCACATAGCCTAGGGAGGTCATTTGTCATGGAAGCATGGGAAGTAAGTTTGTCTTTGGTCTGAAGACCTAGCAGTTCAGTCTGGACGGCACTGGGTCTGAAAATCATAAATTTGGGGAATAGGCAGTGCCACTCAATAAACATTTTGGGAGACAGTCACATCCGTCGCGACAAGACGTAATTTTTCTCTGTGATTTGTTGTTTATTTCCAGTCACAAGTTATGAAACACATTTTTGAAACCCCAGCAGCTTGCGTTTCTAATAACAGTCGATACACAGAGTGTACGGGCCAGGCTCAGATTTAATCTAAGTCTACAATGCTGTGCCTTTCCTAAGCGGAATGGACTGGACAGCAGTAAGAGGTATGAGGACTGAAGATCTGCACACGGACTGAACAGGACAGAGTGAAGGAAATGGGTCAATTTAAACTAGGAGTCCTGTTCCAAAAAAGGAGCCTTAGTGGAGCTGCAGAAACGTTTCCCGGCCCCCTCTGCTACAAAGCTGTGTGTCTGGGGGGGGGGGGGGGTATCCTTTGAATTTGCAGGCAGTGAGATGGAAAAGGCTGTCAGTTGGGAGTCAATGGTTTTTATTACATTTGTCAACTGGCAAGTACGCTTCCTTGAAGGACACCTATGCTGGACTGTTTTGTTTGTTTCTCTGCAGCTGGCTGTGGTCTGTAGCATCAGGCCTCCCTGCAGTCCAGCGGCCCAGAGTGATCAGGGGATTCCCAGCCTGCATCCCAGGGGCCCAGAGTGATCAGGGGATTCACAGCCCGCATCCCAGGGGCCCAGAGTGATCAGGGGATTCACAGCCTGCATCCCAGGGGCCCAGAGTGATGAGAGGATTCACAGCCTGCATCCCAGGGGCCCAGAGTGATCAGGGGAGGGGGACAGGCTGCATCCCAGGGGCTCTGAATGATCAGGGGATTCACAGCCTGCATCCCAGGGGCCCAGAGTAATCAAGGGGGTCCTAGACTGCATCCCAGGGGCCCTGAGTGATCGGGGTGGGGGTAGGCTGCATCCCAGGGGCCCTGGATGATCAGGGGGTTCCTAGCCTGCATCCCAGTGGCCCATAGTGATCGGGGGGGGGAGGAGGCAGGTTGCATCCCAGCGGCCCAGAGTGATCGGGGGGGGGCAGGCTGCATCCCAGGTGCCCTGAATGATCAGAGGGTTCCCAGTCTGTATCCCAGGGGCCCAGAGTAATCAGGGGATTCCCAGCCTGCAGCCTATGTCAATCTGTTCATTAAAGTGAAAGCTTGCCAGTTGGTTGCTCTCCTGATGTGAATGCTTTTGTTTGATAGGGTGTCACATTCTCTTTAATCTGTATAGTTAATTGTAGTATCATTTTGGGGAGTGTGGGCAGAAGAGGGACCTACGGAAAGCATGGCCTAGGGACCTCTGATCACGTTAATCTGCCACTGGCCGTAGGGATCCCCATACACCTTTGACCCACCCAGTAGAGCACTGCTGGAGCTTATGCAGAATCCACTAAAACACGCACTCATGTTCATACACACAGGTAAACAGCCCTGCAGTCACACACACACACACACACACACACACAGAAACAGACCTGTACTCATATCATTGTGGGGACCATCCATTCATTTCTATGGACAAAACCCTAATCCCAACAATGACAACCGTAACCCCTACCCAGCCCTCACCTTAATCATAAGTAACCAAACAAAATAGAAGTCTTTTGGCACGTTTAGTTTTTTGATTGCATACATTTGATTTGCATACATTTAGTCCCCACAATGTAGTGTATACCTGGACTACACATACACATACACACAAACACACACACACACACACACATCCGTGAGGGTAACCCAATCAGTGAGGCAGATCAGGTGAGCTTTGCTGTTACTTCTTACTTGGAAGGTTATTAGGCAGGAGGTTTAACAGGGTAAATTCACACAGCCTTATCCAATGACATTCCTCAGCTCCCACCAGGGCTAAGCCGGAGATCAAGGGGCTTGACGCAGGGAGCGGCAGTCCAGCCGGTGACTGGCCCGGACCTTTATTAACAGTCACCCTCTGGCTTCATGGCTGCAGCTCCGCTTGGTACAAATTCGCCACTGAATTTCTTGGAGGAGCCGAAAGCAGATTGCAGACCAAACACTCAACCATGTGTACAGACACACATATCCCATCATGCACAGTGAGTCTTTCTTGATATGGACCCACAGCATAGTAAATGTATTTCATACCCCAAGACCTGAACACTTCAGTACCTGGTAAAAGAGGCTGCTATTCGAATGCTTTCATAAACAAAGACAGTAAAAGCCAATGTTCTGTCCGGGTCTATCAAACTGGAGTTACCAGCATCTGTAGTCCAATTCTTATTAATTGCTTGATTCTCTTTAAATATAAACTATAGTTATGAGAGTTTCTCCAAGTTATAGACAAGTTATAAGAATTTCTCCGAAATAAATGCGGATTTTCTTCAGCATGAATATGTTGTGTCTCACCGTGTAGATCAGCACCGGAGTCGACCGTCCCTCTGCATCTGCAGTGCAGTAAAGTGAGCAGTGATCTTGGAGTAGGACACTGTTTCCCACCCCGGCCCTCAGGGACTGTCCACGTTTTGGTCCCTCCCAGCTACACTGCACCCTCCACCAGCTGGACTACATTCAGCTCTTGATAAGTCTGGCTGAAGTTGTAGGACTACAGGTTCAGTCCAAGGACCGTTGACTTCATACTTCATGTGACTCGGTATCTTAATAACGGGAAGTGCCAGATTCACATCATCATTACCCAACACGTCAATTAGCATCGATGCGTAATCAGATATTAACTATGCCTGCCCACTTGGCAATATACTTCTTTTCCAACTGAGTAAACAGCCTGGAAATCACCACCTCTGTCATATTTACATTAAGAAATTCAAACAACAGCCAAATAATTCTTCCGTCCCTTTTTCTATAACTGCTTATCCTCTGTAGATGTTTTTCAGCCAGTTTTCCCAGGAGGCACAGGGGACAAGGAAGGGGACACCCTGGACGAGATGCCCGTCCCTCACATTCACTCACATGCAGTTTAGAGACGGCAAATGATTTTAGACTGAGAGAGGAAACCAAGAAAGTTGGAGAGAAGGGATGCAGTCAAGCGGAGAACAGGGAACTGAACTAGCAGGGACTGACCCCACAGCCAAAGTGCTGCCCACTCAGCTCACACATCACTAAACATCACACCATGAGAATATGCAAGGAGAGTTCATTTCACTCTTGGGGCTTAGATACAGTTTAGTGCTCTGGTTTCTGGTCTAAAAAAATTCCGAAAAATAGTTAATTACCGGTTGAGCTAATGAGCTGCCCTGACCATTCTCATTATGGTCGGGTTGGGGCAGCATTAAAATTAAATTAAGAAACCGATGACGTGCTGAAAGAAATCTAAAAAATTTTATTAGTTTGGCGCCGTGAGCATCAGTAAAAGTTGTGGCAAGTTCTGAGCCGAAATGTTTGGAAATTTTGGTTTTCTCCAAATAACCAGAAACACGACTGCAATACACAATGTAAACGCGCTCATCAGGAATCAGAAAAAACAAAAAACAGAAACAGAAAAAAGAACTGTCAGTTTTAAAAACTAAATAAAGCTAAAACATGGAAAGAAACCAGTACTCTAAAATATTTTTATGTTTAATAAACACCTTCAGAAATAATCGTTATTAGTTCAATTCCTTAAAATTGACTAAACATGACTAAAACGAATTTTTTTAAATGCCATTCAGCAAAACAAGAAACAATGCATGTCAGTTGGGTCATATTTATCTAAAACATGACGAACAAACATCGTCTGATATCAACTAACAAACAAAACTGCATGTGACTGATTCGATTCTCATCATGATTCAAACTTGATTAGAATGAGAAGTGATTCTTTTTTATACTCAGTGCTCTTTTGGTGGGTGTTATAAATGATACCTCCATTGGACATACGTGTATCAGGTTTTCATTTTGGTTGCACAAAAAATTTCTTTTTTTTATTTGGTAAAGCACATCTACGAGGAAGCTACTACGTGGTAAAGGGGATTCGCAATTTAATCCTCAATAATGAAGTTATTGTGTATGCCTATTGGCAGTCCATGTGAAAACCCATTTCCAGCCTCCCCAATTTTATTATGTACTGGTGCATCAGACAAAGTCAAATGCCTGTTTAGTTTACCGCAAGAACCAGACAGAATAACTGTTGACAGACAGCATGTGCCTTTCCCTGACCCCCTGACCTTGAATACTGCTATAAACAGCATTCCTACCATCAATGGCTGGCAATTCCTACCACCAACACCTTCTACTGACTTTCCCACTCAAACCACACATTTCAAAATCTGCTCTCTGCTATTCTTTCCCGCCTTGCCTATGTCCAGGCACGATTCATTTGGTGATCGTAGCTCAACCTGCAAATGGACCCTGGAGGTGAATATCTGAAATATCTGTGCATTGAAAATACATTTTAGTTCAAATCAATGGAGTGAAAATAGCACTCCATCGCTATTATATACAGAACATAGGCTGACCTCTTATTATGTTCACAGTAAACGTGCGACAAGCAGTGAGCTATATTTACTCGCGATGTAAAATGAACCTGTCACTATTAAACTAAAATGTGTGTTAAGGATATAGATATTGTATTACGCGATAATCGCAATGGAAGATACTTTCTATATTCATCCCTGTTTACTAAATGACGGTGTCATTGAGACGGTTTCACATTAAATGGAAATGCAAGATAAAACCGCTGCGTCTTTCTTGACAAAGACGTGTTTAACAGATCCATTGATTATTAAAAGATAATTGTGTTCATAAATGGAACTGGACGTTTTGCGGAAAATAATTTATTTTTAAATTAGACCGTCAAAACATTATTTTGCGGCATTATAATTCCCACGCATTTGCATATAATGTATTTCTGCAGTACATGAAGTCACAAAACCCGTTCTCTTTCAAGTACTATGTACTTGTCCACTGTTCAGTTCTTGCAAGATCTGATCGGGCAGCAGTTAAAGAGTCTATCGGTGAGGTCTGTCTGATCGCAGTAGGGCTCTGGGATCTTGCCTCCCCGCGTCACTGGCCTGTTCCCCATAACCTGTGTCTTGAGAGCACTTGAGTGCAAAGCGCTCTCTGTTCCGATCACTTTCTCTTCTCCCTTTTTGAAGAGTACTCCGGAGTTACGTCAGACTCAGGCAAAAAAGTGCAGGGCAAGCAAGTGAGTCGCTAAGGAGCCGTACGTGTTCATTTCTGCTAAACCCGGGTAAGAAAGCTGACTGCTCAACGATCAATGCCATTTAAAAGCAAAACTTATATGCCAACATGTGGTAAGTCATCTCTTTTGTGCAAATTTCAGCAGAGGGGATGTTGGCTCTCTTTTTTCACATGACAGGTCAATGTATATTTCATAAATGCGCGTGAATAACGGGATTTATATACGACTCCCTCTCTCACCGTTAAATTGAATGTCATGGTGAAATATCTGATATTTCTAATTCACAGACGTCTCCCCGATTTTTTAAAAATTCATTTAATTATTTTTACTAATCTCAAAACAAAATGCCTCACACTCGGAACAGGAACCCTAGTCCCATCCCAGAAGTAACATGGGACACGGGACTGAAGGAAATGAACGAAACTTGGAAGGGCGCGATCGCCTGCTTTGGGGTAGCGATCTTCTTTGTTATGACTATCGGGATCATTTATTGGCAAGTTGTGGATCAACCCAATAAAAACTGGATCCTAAGGGGGAGTTTCAGCGGAATGATCTGGGAGAGAAGGAGTAACTCTCTTGTCATACAAACAGCGTCAGAGGACAAGACCTTCGTGGAGATCAACGTGGGGGACATGGGGACCCCCGACAATGACGTTCCGTTTGTCAGAAATTTGTGCTGGTATAACAAGACCGAGTTCTGTTACACGTGGGATTCGGTGGCAGACTTAAAGGTATCGGTGGAATCGGACGAGGAGTCGGAGATGGAATGCTACAGAATTACCTGGACACCTTTGCATTGCCATGTGGAATTAAAGGTATGTCACTCCATTCGCTCCGTGAGTTAAAAATAAACTGTAAATTGTGAAGTTTGTTCTCAAACACGCGCCGGTGTTTTTCTCTGTTGTATCATTTCAAGTATGTAGTTCACGTTCAAACATTTGTTTTAATTAACTACGTGAAAATTTGTAGTTTAAAAATAACTTGTAACCCAGCGCTGGATAAATATTGGACAGAACCCACACTGGGTTATTAAAACCTAGCACCTTAGGTTGTATAAGTTATCCAGTGGGTTAGGTTACTTGAATTATCCAAATTTAGCTTGATCTTGCACAGCTGTTTTTCAAGTTTAATGCTGTCTTATTTTAGTGTAATTCTATTAATGCTAATTCCTCTGCTCTCTCGCTCTCTGTCTCATTTTTAAAATTTAAAAGTCGGACAGGAACCACAAACCATTATGTCATAATCGTTTGTGTTTGGTAGTGATAAACGAGTCCGTGCTATTGATGACCCTTTCTCTACTATGAATGTGACAGATTTGCTTATGACGTGATTGGTACAAATAGAAAAGCTGGTTATATTAATAAAAACCAGGGAAACAAAGAGAACGTGAATCTTTTTGCAGGGAAATCATTTCTGGTACTTTAGATCCTATTTCGTACTTTTTCTTCTGCTGTTGTGCTGGTCCCTCCTCATTAGACCGTCTTTTAAAAATGAACACAGACTAATGTATGTTAAAGAATATGTGTCTTAGTACATTCGTACTAAGTACCGGTAATTGCTGTTTACGCTGATACAGGATGGAGATAAAGGGTATTATTCGGCGTAATAAAACAGCTGATGGTGTTGTTTGCTTTGTGCTATAACTCGGTAATCCAAAACCCAGACCAAACATTTTTCTTCAGCTGGGTTGTGGAGAAAGGGCGCCTTTTGTTTCCCATTTCTATTTGCCTGTGTTGTCTCTGGTTATACAAACTGACTGGTCCTGAGAATATATTGTCCACTTCTAATTGTCCACTTCTAAAAGGTAAACTGATTCTAATTAGGGTGCCAACGGCACAAACGCTATCTGTGGTAACTTAAGCGTAGTCCAAAAAGTGCATGGGCTGGATATAGAATGAAGATATATAAACATTTCACGATTTAAATATATACAGTTTAACTGATTTAAAATATGCCACATGCTCTTCGAGTGAACTTTAAGTACATTAAGAGGGTGGTTAAAGTGGTCAGAGATTCAATGCCGTTATTTTGACAAGTCCCCTTGAATTTTGCACATTCAGGTATGCATACCTCTGGAAAAAAAGTGCAAGACTTTCAAAACAAAATCCCTCCGAAGGATCATTAAAAATACCTCGACCATGACCTGTTCTGGTTTTACACAGAACTAGCAAGAATATTGTAGACAACAGAAAGCTTCGGTCATTAAAATGTTCCTGAAGTTGTAGACTTACACGGCAGATGTTTCCGAATAAATAACGTTTTGATTCATAACGCATAACCCAAAAATTGAACAATTCGCCCATGTTGTCTATCTGCCCTCGAGCAGGCGAGCATGAAGTTATATTTTGTGTGTTGATAGAGACTGAAGAAACGCTTTTAAATGATCAAGCAGAATTTACTAATGCATCTTGCCGTCTGGAGATGTCATATAATTAGATTCAGCAAATGTCCTGCTATATCAGTAATACAGGTAACGCCTTGGCAACCACAAGGCTTCGTCTGTTGGCGTTTAATATCTTATTTGCCAAATACAACTGACATCTTTTTAAAAAAAAAAACTATAAGTTTTAATACTACAGTACCTGTGAGTTGTAGGACGAATGTTACGATAAATGTAAACTTAAATAATAAAAAAATATTAAGCATTTACTCACGCACATTTTAAATTAAGTAAGACTCCTTTACACAGAACCGTGGACGCAACGAGCGTTTTAACTTAATCAATTTACAGTCAATCCAAAAAGTAGCAATTCGGATGTTTTGAAAGTTAATCCTTCTGTTTTGTACATTCCTGAAACGATTATAGGTCACGTGTTACTTTCAACTCAACTTTTGCTGCAGTTTCCATTTCTTAATAACAGTAAAGAAAGAAAGAAAGAAAGAAAGAAAGGAAGAAGGAAAGAATGAATGAATGAAAGAATTCGTACTAATATATAGCCAGAAGTAATATCTAAACCGTGAAATCGGGATTACTTTATAAAAGAATGATTACTTTTTAAAAACGCATTAGGCTTTGAAATCATACGTAAATTATGCGTCGATTATAATAAAGGAATTGTGAATTCTGTGTTAATCGGTATGAATTACAATATGCCTACTGCATATAGGAGTTCAGGAAATTAATACAACGAAATGGCATGAGTGTGTTTCATTCGTATTTTTAGTCTTATTTTTAGTCGTATTTAAAAACAACATGTACCTATATCCAATGACTTTTTTAAATATCGGGGTAGATTCATTTCAACATACATCAATCCATCCATCAATTCGTTTTTCAAAAACAAAATTGGAAACGTTGTCGTTCTGACGATAAACGCGATTTATTCTCCGTTTTTTCGCCAGTTTGCATATTTAAGTAAATGCTTAGCTAACTAATTAACGCGGACAAATAAATACTTCTGCTACTCTTAATTACTTCTCTTATTTATATTCTCTTTTAATTGTCAAGGGCTTAGTGGTTATTGGCACAACACATATAAACCCAGTATTATCAATCTCTCTGTGTATCTGAAAACCCAAACTTCAAGACGCATACTAAATTAAACAAAGTTAATATGATGAGATCTGTATAACGAGTTGCATAAGAGGTATTGCATTTCCTGTGTTTCAGGACTGCTTCTCCATGGCCAATGTCTCCTGGTTTGGCGGAGCAGGCGTACATGCACAGAGCTGGCCGATAAATGCGGTGAACGTGTCCATGCAGCCTTTCACCGTGAGCAATTTGAAAGACAATCCCTTAGGTTACGGATCGGTTCTGGAGCGTTACTTCTTGGGCTCTACAGGTAAGGCTTTCCCATCGGTAATCACACTGCTTGTGTGTCTGCAGGTGTGCTCGTACGTGTGCGCTGGTGCACGATTTCTTCCAAGCCTCAACAGCTCGGCGGGCACGTCCGGTACATAAATAGAACTAAACAGTGTTAGTAGCCTCAGCATATTAGGGATTAAGCGACACACGACAGCAAGCCGTAGACGATTTATCGTAAACCCCATCTGAGTTCCATTGTCATTTCCATTTACATGTCAAATAACGGCAGCGTGAAAACAAAACAAATTACAGAGCTTGCTATTTTAATAACCTATGCGAGTATTTTGGTTGTTTCGCTAGATGGCACACAAACGAATGCCAGTGGTTGTTTCGCGGGCGTTATAATTGCTCTCCGGACTGCAGAGCAACGGGCCCACGGCTCCGCAATGAAAGTCATGCTCGGCGGGGCAGCGCGCTGTCGTAGCTGGAGCCTCTGCCGCGAACTGGACATTCACATACACACCCATGCCTTGGCATCTACCGCCCTTATAGCGCTGAATGGGACATTAAGAAATAGGTCTGAGAACACTGACTACCTTAAACATGTAGGAAAGTGTGCATATATAGCTCTGGCATAAATAAGAAGAGACAAATTAAGAGAGTCATGTCTGCGCTGTGTGCGTCTGTGAATTATATACATATATGTTCGCATGTATATATATACATACACTATATTTTTTCTGCGTTATGGGACTTCAGTCCTGCTTCTAGGAGCCTGACACAAACTGTCTTAGCAGTGCGCTTCACACCACTTGAAGTTTCTCAGTCATTTAGAAGGTCAATTAATGTCATGTTACGATTCATGAGAAACTGACGGATAAGTTGACGGTCATCTCTCTGCCATTAGAGAGTCACTTCTGCTCTCTACCTGCATGGTTTCTAGTTGCTCCCAGTGTCTCGTGTTTCGCCTTGTTCTTGTGTACTGCTGTCTTACATATTTTAAACCTGGAACCAACCTGCCTTGTAGCTTGTTTCTGCCAGCAGAACCAGAATTAAACCGGGATTTTAAAAAAAATATATAGAGTGGTCTCTTAATTTTTTCTAGAGCTGTATGTTTGTTTTCTGAGTGACAGTTTTTTTACATTGAGCCAGTTATTTTAGGTAATTAGATGCTGCAGAACATTTGATTATGACAGTGAGTGCAAGATGCAGTTTCTATTCTGTGCCTTAGTGAAGACAATAAATCTCCAGTGGAAATTCAGTTCTCAGTTGACTGCGGTAAGCACTGACATAAGTGTGAATTTGACAGGATTGCTGATACCCTGATTGGATGGCCCATGTGCCCTCCGGGAATAGGTTCACTGTGTTGTGTCTGGTTGTGATTGCAGACATGTCTGAGGAGGTTACACAGTCTCAAGTGTGCACACTCAGTGCGTCGAGGAAGCTCACCTAAGAGGAGACATTTATGTCTTTGTAGATGGGTGATTTTTGGAGGGCAAAAAAATATGCAGTCTGTGCATGTGTGACAGGGGGACATCAGCCACTGGCGAACCAAGCCTCTGGCGGCTGTACTGAGGGATTATGAGAGGCAGGATAGGGGATAAACTGAAGGGCATAATTACAATCATGTGACACAAACAAAGGCACATTGTGGTTTGCCAAGCGATTGTTTGTGCAGGCAGTAATGAGTTATGCAACAGGTTTAGCTGGCAGAATTGCATGTCTGCTTCCAACCTGCCAAGAAGGGACAGTTTTTTATTACTGGGACCTCGACTATTGTTGAAAGACTATTGTCGAAGACTATTCATTAGGTTGCCTAGGAACCACTAAGTAATCAAAATAATAATGCATAGTCTATTGCATAGTCTATATAATCTAAACTGGGAGTTAAAATGTGATGAAATTGATGATTTTCCTGGGAAGTGACTTTTTTCTCATTACATCATCAGTATGACCAAACCCTTTTGACACTTGTATTCTGCAGGGGTCCAGGTAACAGACGG
The DNA here is from genome assembly GCA_026776725.1 of Gnathonemus echidnorhynchus. Taxonomy (NCBI): domain Eukaryota; kingdom Metazoa; phylum Chordata; class Actinopteri; order Osteoglossiformes; family Mormyridae; genus Gnathonemus; species Gnathonemus echidnorhynchus. The sequence goes on along the minus strand of JAODJU010000018.1, from coordinate 5,529,824 downwards.
TGTAAATCAAGATTCATGAATGTCCTGTGTCGATACTGTGTGTGGTCACATCACTCAATGATCATCACTCAATTTTCAAATTGAAAATTCAGAAATACATATGTATTTTTCTTTTTGGGATTAATTTAAGTTGAACCTACTTGTACAAAATAGTGCAATTAAGTCAAATTATGGGGTCTGCAGTAGTGGTGTATTTTTGTCTAGTGTAATTAATCTTCTGTTGATACTTACCTTGGGGCTGAAGCTTCCTTCTAACCCCTGACTTCTGATACAGCTGAATTAACCGGGTGATTTACCCTCTCCAAAGCTCTCGGCTCATAATGACAAGTCCTAAAAGGACTTTCCTGTTCTCTGTGGAGTATGTTGTCTGTCTCTTTTATCATTAAAAGTAATATTGTTCAATTTCAGTGATCTAAATGGCAAGGGGAAAGACTAAATTCTGAAAACCAGTAGAACCAGACAAACCAGTTTGAAAGATCCCTGTTTCTTTCTATGTTTCCTTTTTGTACTTTCACTTAATTTTTTACATTTTAGTTGTTTTTCCTCTGTTGCGCTGCAAGTACAACCAGCAAAAGAATCATTAATGAAAACTACCGATTGAGTAAATGTTAATAACGGTAGGACAGAATGCAAGAATAACAGCAAACGAATTAAACAATTGCTGTCGTCTTTGCCATTGTCATGTCTGGAGAAGTGCAATGCCACTTTAGGGGTGTGACATGGAAAAGAGGTTTAAGCTCATTTTGGAAATTTCTAGCATTTTCACTATGCAAAGCATCGTCGTCCCTGATGTTTGCAATCAAAACACCAGATTGTTCTGCTATCTCCGGTTCTGCGAATGAGAACCGGCAATTTCTCTCAGACCTCTGTTTTCTGACAGCACGCTTCTGAAACGTTCATCAGATGTTACTCCAAGCTGCTACTGGAGCTGGGACATAAATGTATAGATGTGCTTCTCTGGTGATTGGACTCCATCTGGACTGCACTAAGATAAGGGCTCTCAATATTTCCCCAAACACATTGGCAAAGCATCCACCTTAACTCCTGTACCCCCAACCCCCTACCTCCACGAGGAGCTCTTACAGAGGGGAACAAAGTCACCATCGTAAACACCATGTGTGATGAAGGGTCTATCCCGTTGGATGACAACCACCATCACCTGCTCCCCTGTCCCGGCTATTTCCTGGGATATTTTTCATAAACGGGAAACGTCTGTTGGTGCACGTGCTCACGTGAGATTGATCGTCAAGTAAGATTAATCTTTTTGTGTGTTTCAGATGTTTATCACTTGATTATATAAGATAAGACGACAATGGAGGATATTAATCATTCCTTTAAAGGGCTTGTGGAAAATATTTCAAGGAAGCTGGTAGTATTTAGGGGGATTGTTCTAAAAATAACAGGCAGAGGCCCTCTTTGACTACGAAGGAACTCACCTTGGCTGTAACACAGCCTTAAATTCCCTTAAATTTCACCAAATGACAGTTATTGATTGACTCCTGCACAGATTCCTGTATATCACATGCTCCCCTCTGAGCACTGTCCAAGCTTTTGATGGCTATTAGCACGCTAACTTTTGCCCTGACAGGCCTGAATTGATACTAAAATCAAAGCCGTGCATCAGCCACATAAGGGAAACACATTTTTAAGCTTCTTTTTATAATTTTGCATCAGTCCCTTCAGTGTTGTCATTTTATATTAGAAAGCATTGCTTTGTGTACAACTTTGTGATTGCTAATAATATTATTACATTTACAGTGTAACAAAGGAAGTCCTAGGTGTTGTGTAGCTTTGTGCATGCAGGTTACTGGTATTGTAGGTAATTATGTATGTCAGAGGTTGCCAACCTTTCTTAAACCAGGGACCACAGAATGAAAATAGACCTGAGTTAGACACCCCCTCTCACCAATGCATGAGTTTATAAATAGCTAAGACCTAAAGACCCCTTGAAAACATTTCACTCTGCAGCTGTACTGTACAAGATTCAGGTCTGGACGGTTGGGACGTGTCCATACCGATATTGTGGGAGTACCGTGTTTGTTTGGGGGGGGGGGAGGTTCAGGGCTGATTTTGACCCTACCATTATTGAAACCAAACTGACACCCTTACCACATTGCAATGATGAATAAGAAAGCAATATTGAAAAAGACATTTAAAACCAAAAGAAAGAAATGGAAGAGTAAAGAAGAATAACATGCTGATAATTTGGTTCCTGATAACATGTAGGATACATTAGAAGATCAGCAATGAATTTTGCAGTTTTACAAAATGCATCATGGAGCCAAAAAGAGAATAATGTTTCCTTGACTTTGAAATCAATCGTGGACCCCTTGGAATTGTTCTACTGGTGCACAATTTGTCTCAGACCCCAGGTTTAAGGCCCTTGATATTACATTTAAAAAAAATATGGTGCTGATTTTGGGTTAAGCTCTTCACCAAGAAAAAGCCCTGTTTTTCCACTTTGCCATCAGTATGCAGAGAAGTTCTGAAGGATTTTTCTTCTGGACTCTTATGTCATCTTTGTCAATTTTTACGTTATTAAATGTGGATGATTTACATAACAAAGTTGTCATGGTTTGTTTAGGCATCCGGTGAATTTTTATTAATGGGACAAAATTACTCTGTAGTTGTAATTCCTCCAAACCAAACAATCCACAGTTTCCCTTATTGATTTGACGCTTGAAAAATAAAGACAGGCGAATTTGGATAGTTGCATAGTTTCGTACTCATGGAAGATCACTAGGTAGCAGTTTTATCATTTCCAGATTGAGGGTCTTGGCCGGATCCTGGTTGTACTTTAGGATATTACTAATTAGACATGACAAGGGAGCATGTGAGTGGAAGGTAGGTGGTCCCTAGTATCCACGGGGCCACTGAACTGCTGGTAAACAAGACGACTTTGGAGAATCTGACATAACCAAGATACATGAGGATGGAAGGAATTCATGGGGGGGGGGGGGCAAGAACAGCTGGTGACACGATTCCCATAATCTCATAGCTCCACATGGCCACAGGGACACCA
>JAODJU010000018.1:5495637-5526722 GCA_026776725.1 Gnathonemus echidnorhynchus | reverse complement strand
TTCACTCTCCTAGGAGACACACTCAAACCTCTCTCATGGGATTGAGTGTGCCGGACAGGCAGCTGAATGGTCATGAAAACCAAATCGATTGGATGGTTAAGAATTTTACTAGAGTTTCTTCCAGTGGAGAGCCACCAGTGTAACGTAGGAGATCCGCTCCAGAGGTCAGCAGGAACAGACAAGTTGACTCCAGACACTGCAGGTACACTGGGGAAGAGCTAGACGACACATTCCTTTCTGAGACTTTAACTTAGAGCTTATTTTTCACAAATCTAATTCATTTTCTGCTGTACTTCACCACCTGGTACCCCAAAGCAACGAACAAAAATAAACAATAAATCTTTACTCACAAATATAAATATTGGAATCATATGCGTGGGTGCACATGCACTGGGGCATTCTGCGGAGGTGGAAAGTTCAGGTTCAGAAAATGCAAAATCCATACCAAGATTTTCTTTCAACTCTCCAGTTAATTATAAGGAGTCACAATCACAGAGCACTCAGCTGGCTAGTTGAAACAAAATCTTGGCCTGGATTTGTACTTTATGTACCTGAACTTTCCACCTTTGGCATTCTGGAGATGCATTTCCCACTTCAGTGTGCTACTCCCCCACTGACACTGCCTTTCCCTCTGCTGTCCATTGGCATGGTCTGTAAATTATGCTATTAAGAGTAGAAGAGAGCTGACACTGAATTAGTCATATCAGTTACAAAAAGGGCTAGGAGCCCATGGGAGGCAGAGATTGTTTCAGTCATGTTATACTTACTGCTATTCAACAGCTTAGAACACTTGCTGTGTGTCAAACTAAATATCCAGTCTCCTTATTTCTGACTCAACATATCATTGGTCAACAACACTGTCAATTACAAGTGGTTGGATTATTGTGAAGATAGATGTGCCCGCCTCTCTCTTCAATTTTATCAGAGAAACTGAAGTCTGCTCTGATTATCCCCAAGAAGCAAGACAATCAGTGTTACTTCTTGGATTGGTTTATGTAACATGACTTACTTAGCAGTGTGTATATGGCTAAAACTTCTTTTATTGGACAGTTAGTGATTGCCATCATCCAGTGGAAGCCTTAGTCTGCCTGTTAATTATTAGACACTGCAACATATCAACCCTGCCCAAAAAATCCTATTTGCAGATAATAGGGTACACAAATCAGCAATTTTTGCATTATTTATGGCTTATGGGAGCAGCAGAGTGGCTCAGCGGATAGATTGTAGATTGGGTTTGAGTCCCACATCTTGCCTTGGCAGTGTTTGCGTAGCCTTACTGCGTTTGATGGTTTCCTGTCTAAAAACATGTGGCCAGGTGAACTGGTGAGAATGTGTGGGAGCGACATCCCATCCAGAGCATCTCCTGTCTGATGCCCGGTGCTTTCTGGGATAGTCTTACTGTGACACTATATGAAATGAGCTCTTAGGGACGACGTATGTTGGAATTGTAGAACGGTGTTTTTGGATCAGCTGGAAATTCACATTTCATGCGGAAAGTCATGCTTCAGATGGCTGGTTGATTAGAGCAGTACTTCTCGATCCTAATCCTGGTGCCCCCCCCCCCTCGCCCCCCACCAGAATGTTTTCTTTGCAACCCACATTACTTTCAACCTGCCACATTTATTATATGTCTGATTAAGGGAGGGTTGGACTACAAACATTATGGCGGGGGGGGGGGGGGATTGAAAACTACTGGATTAGAGGTAGAGAGATGAGTATCTCAGTTAAAGGTAAGCTAGCCTTTATTATGCTTAAGGTCGGGTTTAAAGTTTTCACAAGCTAATATTGATCTAAATGACTGTCACCACCTACTAGGCGTAGCTGTGTTGGTCGACCCAGAGGTGCCCCTTCATGTTGGTGTTGACAGCCAGCACCAATACTGCCTAAGGACCCCACCCAATGCAGAGCAGCTACCCCTCCAGTACATGGTGTGCGTGGGCCCAAACGCCAAAGTCGTCCACCAGGAGGCAGTACGGCAGCTCTCCAACCATAAACGGGTGCTGCCCAACATGGACATATTGAGGTAAATAAGCTTCTGTCATTCCCCTCGGTCTGCAGCAGCCCACTGCTCACGTGACAAGCCGATCTATCGTCACACGAAGTCATATTTGTATTGCAACGCATTTGTGAACAATTTATATTGAAACTGAATTCCGAATAGGCTGGAGGGGGAATGTAACCTGCTTCAGTTTTTTTGTAACGCCTCACTTAGGTCTCCCTTCTGGAAGCTGCTTGTGAACGTGGACTCCGGACGGAAGCTGGAGAGAGAGCTGAGGTCCTTCTCCAATCGTCTGAAAAGACACCATTTAGGGGAGGGGATCATTACTCTCAATGAACATTCCACATATCTACTCTCGAGCATGGTAAGTGGAAGCATTGCCTATGTTCACCTTAGCGATGCTAGAATGAGAAACTTTATGAATGAGAAACTTTTTTTATCAACCCTTTAAGTCTAACAACTGAAACTGTCCACTATGCACTGAAGAATGGCCTACGGACCCATGGGCAATTAAATCTCCCACTTGTCATATCTCCTACTTAGAATCAGTCAATGACAACAAAACCTATAAATTTGCTTCGCCTTTTCTAACAATCTGTTCTTGCCATCACTTTTTATGAAATTCCTATCTAGTTGGGTCTCAACCTTCCTAGGAACCTTATGCTGGAAAGCAGGGTACATTCACGATTCACACAAGGACAATTTATTGACGCCATCGAGCTGTTTTTGGACCGTGGAAAGCGTAGCTGGAAAAAACATTCGGAGCTCAAAATGATGGCACAGAGACTGAAAATTAGCACAGTGTGTTGAAGAGCAAGTCAAACGAAGAGAAAACCAAAGAATGATCTCTGTGAGGAGCCCGTCTGGCGGGGGAACGTCTAAGGGTTCGTTTCTTCGACAACTCCGAACCCATCGCCATTTCTGACCTTCAGTGCAGGCCTGCCGCTGTTCTCTCTCCAAACAGATTAATTTTGTGTCCGTCAGCGGGTCGGTGGCTCACACCTGTCGTGGGAGCCTCAAAGCCGTCAGCTGCACAGAGGTCTGGAAATGAGAATAAGCTGCACGGTGCTAACAGCGTGCACACTTTCGTAAATATATATCAACTTCGCAAAGCTTAGCCTCGCTGCATTTATGCACGGTTGACTTCATGACAGCTGTCTTTGTGATGTGCAATTTGCACATCATTTTGGACAAAAGTGTCTGCTAAATAAAGTAAATGTAAACATTTATAACAGTATATACAGTGTATCATTTTAAGCAGTGATGTGTACAACACCTCAAAGCAGTAGGAAATGTAAACACTACTGTCAAGCACTGAAGGGAACTGTGCCACGGCGTGTTCTGCAATATGAACACTCCCTCCAGGAAGAGCAACGTGCCAGCGCCCGTAGGTCCTCAATGACATGAACCCAGTCAGACCAGCCAGTGGGTGACAAACATCCGCATGCTGTCATCTACCATCTCAAGACAGTTAATAATGACCTGCGGGTGTCTTTCATGTGACCAGTCCTTATTCTGACTTCTTACAAGTATTATTTTACTTTATATTATTGTAGTCGCACAAGTGAGTTTCCCAAAAACCAGTGTTCTTGGTAAAATTGGATGTCAGTTTTCACGTGCTGAGTTGCATTTCACATCTTGTTGGCACATTCCAACACTACATCGTGGTCTTTGGGGCCCAGGAAAAGACTGATGAGTTTTGATTCCTCAATCACAAAGCAGAAAAGACACGCCCAGGGGGTTCAACGCTATTTTGTCACAGGATTAATATTGTAAATGAACTGACACTTGCTTGACAGGTCAGTTTAGCCTAAGAGTCTTTGCTGCGATCAACAGACTATGGCCATGAAAGAAAACATTCATGTAAAGGAAAGTATGGAGTAAGAAGGGCCATGGGGCCCCAAAAATCTGGAGATGCCTTGGCTTTGGGAAGTAAAACTATTTTCAAATGGGACGTATCCTGTAGTTTAGGGATGTATAAGGTTTAGCAATATGTGATTGTATGGTTTATTTGCACATCCGAATAGTGTAACCAAATATCAGTCCTGCTTCTTCGGTTGATTACGAAGAAACTTTACCGTAGTCTGATCTCAGCGGCAAAAACCGCAATGGCAGCATGCCTCCGACGAAACAATGAAAAATAAAAACGCAAAACTGACTCGCATCTTCGCAGCACCAGGCAGAAAGGTCAAGTGACCTCAAGCAGAGATGGAAGACGGGACGTGCCAGAACCAAATACTTCAGGTGAATCCGACACCAGTTTAATGTTGTGGTCGGCCCCATGTACCGTGGAGAGAAGTCAGAAGTTCACAGAGTATTAGTCCAAATGGGCTGTCTGTCAAACGATCTGGGGTTACTTTTCTTTCCACTCGGTTGCATACCAAACGGTAGATTAGTGGTGGACTCAGAGAGAGGAATCTATTCTTCTCAGCTTGACGAAGTTTTATAGTAGACAGTAACGGTAATAAGTAGCAAATTTAAACCAGTCTTTAACTCTAAACTAGCCACCAGATGTTTGATGTCTGAGCACACGCTGCAATAACTAAAAATCTCCCCGTAAACTCATAGCATGGCCAATAATTTTCTTTCCTAGTTTCCATATTAAACTTATATACTGCAGTCATGAGCAGGAACAATAACTTGGCATCAAGTATGTCAGACTATAAATAGTTTTTCCAGATTTCTACACTCATTTATATATTTCCTATATAGCTGACATGCAAGAATATTTGAAATGATATTTAAAGAGAAAAATCTGTTTCTAAGGAAGCTGAGATTCTCTATGAAATATCTTACGTCATGCGCTCATATTACATGTGATTCCATGTGAGTGATTTTTAAATTTTCGGTTATGCTTTTGATGCTCTGAATTTTGGCCAAAAAAACATAGTTTGTGCTCTTGCTTTATTGCACATTTTTTTAAAGCATGTCACGTGACTGAGATAAAAAGCATAACAGATTATTATTAGTAGGATTACAGGCAGTGGTCAGGTTACGAGAACCATTCCCTAAGTCTGTCTTTAAGTCAAATTTGTAGGTAAGTCAGAAAAAATAATAAATCGGTGCATAATAATAATAATAATAGTACAGTAATGACAAAAGTAACTATATACGGTACCGTACTGAACCTTGAGCCAGTAAACCGCTGAAACTGCGCGATATCTTCATGGGTGTCATAAACAGTGTGTGTGTTCATTATCATGAACCATTGCACTTAACACAAATGTTTAATATAACAGGCTTCATGGCAGTCCATTTGTAAGTACGACTTTTCTGTAAGTCTGACGTTCTTAACTTGGGGGTTGCCTGTATTCCATAACAGCTTATTCAGTACAGGGTTAGACATGAGCCTTCCAGGAACTGCAGAGCGTGAGGAAGGGGACAGTCTGGATGGCAAACCGGTGATATACGTACAAAATCCCCTGGCTCCCTTCAGGCCCCGTGCTGCCAGAAAAACTGTCACACGCTGCAGACTCTTGAACTACACGGCTCAGCTCCATTGGAGATGTACATTCCTACAGTGGCTGGGTGTCGGAAATGCGATGCCCTTCGCCGTAGCCTCCCCTGTCACTGACTTCTTGAAATGCCTTTTGCAGCAGGAGCAAGCCGAAAAGATGATGTTCAAGAGACAGACCAGGAATGTTCGTCTGGTACAGTTTCTGAACATTTCCGTCACACTCTCCCCGTTCCTGAGCGTGGACACGCCGCAGTTCCATAACTCCCTGCAAGAGGGAACTGAGGCCTACTGGCTTACCCTTCCTGTGGCCCAACATGGACGTCTGGTGAGCATGGTAACCAGCCCAGGGCCCTGTCACGTTGCGTATTGACAGGCAAAGTTCACCTTCATTGAGTTGTCTATATGGGAAACATTATGCTGACTCTGAGAGGATCCTATAGGCAAACTGTAGAAACAGGTAGTACTCAATCCATAATCTCTTACACTCAAGCTTACTTGAGCTCAGATGCAAAGCAGCAGAAGTGAGTAGCGATATCTTTTGGCTCTGGGCTGTAAAGATTTTGCAACTCAGTGGAAAATCCTGCCAGTGCATTGCTGTGATTGTAAAATGGGTAATTAAATCTGATGCATGATGAGTTTGTAGAACATTCTGGCATCTCCACTTCCACAACTGCTAAATCTCTCATCACTCCGCTATCTGTCCGTGTCTCGCAGGTCCCCTTATTGACGCAGTGGAAAGGAAAATTCTGCGTGAAGCTGAATATCACCAACCCAGCAGCAGTCAACTGGTTTCTGAATAAGGTGGGCGGTCTGCATGCCCGACTGGGCATGGAATATGTCATCTTGGAGGGCGGGGAGGGAAACCCTTTCGAGGAACAGGCCATGCAGCCACCGAAAGCTCTTGCCGGCGATGAGTACATCGGGCTGTTAGCGGGAGTCGCAGCGAAGATTGGAGACACGGCAATAGTGACGTCAGGCACAAGGTATGTTCAGATGTCCCCTGTAGTCCGTACGAATGTCCATGACTTGCTTTTCATTCGTTTTTTGCTGCTCGTTTCCTCACTTTGAGGTAGAGTTTAGTCACTCTTTCTCTGCTTGCTGGAGCTCGCTGTCTTCCTGCTCTCACAATGACATGACAGGCTGAAGCAGCCGCTCGAACACCATCCAAACACTTCGTCAGCATTCACATAATATTCTTAGTCCCACAAAGCTTTAAGTCTCTAAAGTTCTTAAGCAAATTCTCCATGGATTTAATCCCTTTGCCTTAAGGTTTAGAACACAGGCCTTCAGTCACCAAGAGACACAACAAGACTGCCGTAAGCACGAGTATTAACGGCGTTGTCATTTACTTAATTTGACTAAATCAATAAGTGCATCCCGTCAACTGGAGCACTGAAGCTGCAGTCTTTAACATGGTAACATACGTGTGGTAAATATAATAAAATATTATGCATAGGTGCTATAATAGCTAATAAAAATGCTGGAATATTTAGGTTTAATGGGCTGCCTAAGTAAGGCAGGAGTAATCTGTAAAATTTTAGAATGGAAATTTCATTCTATTAATTATTCTTATTCTATAATAATTATAGAATAGAATAATCCTACTCTATTAATATATTATAATTATATATAATTTATATATTATATTTAAAATATTTACTTTATGTTATATATTAGGTTAAAGTTTTTTATATTTAAGTATATGAATTACATATTTCATATATATATATTATACTTTTTTAGTGTATATAATTAATTTTGTTAATACTGTATATTTTTATAATTTTATCATATATAGAATGTATTCCATAGGTAGTAGGTATTAACGTGTCATTCTAAGCTGTACAGCTTCTCCAAGGTACTGAACATTACACAGCACCTATAGATGCCCCCCCTACATCTGAAGTCCTTGTGTGTTATTCTGTAATCATGTGTATTATTGTCTCTATCATTGTATTTTTCAAGCTACTGGATGCCAAAATTTCCTTTGGGAATTAATAATGTATCCATCTATCTCTAAATATGACAAGTCATATTTTTTGTTTTAGGTCAAGCCATGTTCCATTGTTTATCCGGATGAACCCGCTGCATAATGACTGGAGTTATTCTGGGCTGAAGGGCCTTATTCCATCCGTCCTGCACTATAGTCTTCTGGGATATGACTTCTTCATTCCTGATGCAGTAGGTAATACCCTGGTTTAACCACAAATCTACAGCAGTCCTGTCACAGGAAGCCTTGCACACTGATCTTCTATCAGCAGCTACTGATCATTTTAATGGGCGTTTTTTTTTCCATACGGCTGTATCCAATCCAAGTGCAGCAAAAAATCTTATTCTAAAGATACCAAGAAACGTGCATTGAAAAAATTCAGAGATAGTAGGTTTAATTCGCAATAAGAAGTCATCAACAAACAGGGTCTAAAGACAGACAAGAGTTCAGAAACCAGTAGGAGCCAACCACAAGTGCAGCAAGTCACTGGTTCACCAATGAGAGTGCGCAGACGCTCACATTGGTCTTACTTCAGAGAGATGACTATCGTGTAGTTTAAACAGGGGCTGTGCTACTGGTCAGTTTAGTAATGAACTACACGGTGAAATGGGTGTGGTTTTGTTGGGTCTGGTTGCAGGGATTCTGATGAATTAGGCTGGGTTGAATTGACTGGAGAATGGGTAAATTATTATGTGTGTGATAGCTACTAACCATATCTTTGACAGAATATTCTTTCTTTTGACTGGATAAAAGGCTCTGGATGACCGCATATTGACTGGATGACAGGTGAAGCATCCTTGAGTTCTGGAAAAAAAAGAGGACGTTCTCAAATATTCTGAATTCCAGTAATGGAACACAACCGACAAGCCTTAAATATCTCTCAGCTCCCAGACGAGTTTTTACTTTGATGTTGAGAAAACAGAAAGATGTCAGGGTGCGGCAAATAAATTATATGAATCTGTAAATTTTTGTAAGATCGTTTTTTTTTTTTTTCCATGTTCGTAATTTACGAGCATGACTGTCTGTTGGTAATTGAAATGCTCCGAATGCATATATTGTCTTTGGCAATGTTTACTGTCTTTCTGTTCAGTCTCAGCTCTACTTGTCTCCACCTAGTTAATTTTCCTTACTTTTTTTTTGCAGGAGGTTCCCTGTCAAGAAATCTTTTCACAGATGAGGAGCTCTTTATCCGTTGGCTGGAAATCGTCTCATTTCTCCCCACCATCACTTTCCAGATTCCACCGTGGGTGTATGGAGACAGCCAGGTGAGGAGCCCAAACTGCCATTAACAGCATCGAAGTCCTGTGTGAGGGACAAACTTCACAAACATCACGAGCCCCATGTGCTGTCGCGCATAAGAACCCTGTACTGGCCAAGCTGTTCAGATTCAAAATGCACCATTACCTTAATAAAAAGGAAGTATCGATAACACTTTACCGATGTTTTTAGTAATTTATAAACACATGCATAAAGCATTATAAATATTTATAAAAAGACATAACACATTATAGCTGTGTATATTATGCATTATGACTGCCTTATGAAGCTCTCATTTATAATTCACTATTCATTTATAATGCAGTACAAAACATCCTTAATGCTTATACCGACCATTATAATGCATCATGAAGGTAGTGCATTATAAATGAGAGCTTCGTAGAGAATTCATAATGCATAATACACATGGCTATAATGTGTTAAGCCTTTTTATAAATATAGGCATGTTTATAATGCTGTATGAATGCATTATAATGCATTATGAATGTGTTAATAAATTACTAAAAGCATGGCCTTAAGTAAAGTGTTACCAAAGTATTTTCATTTTTGTGTGAAATGAAAAGCTCAGTCATCACATTTTGAGTTTTAAAAGAAAAAGTTAATAAATGCATGCAAGCAAAAATTAGGAGAACAATTTCTATTTTAAGATATTGATATGTTTAACTTCATGGCAGACAGCTCAAGTTTCTAAGTAAAGCAAAGTATCTTCTAGGGTTCAATTTTTCCAGCCCATTCGAGAGAAATTGCTTGGCCCGCAACCAGTATCACCTGTGGTTAAGCCCCCATATGTTCTGCATTAGGTTTTGTTTTAAATTTACGATCGTCAATCTTGGGAATAATGAAAGCCACTCGGGCTGGAATGATAATGAATTTAAGAATATCCCTTGGAAAAAAAAAGACTTCATTACGACAATTAAGATTTCCATTATTAAACTGATAGGACAAAATAAATAAAGATCCACATCTCCACAACTGGAATATTTGCCTGCTAGATTAAAACGGATACATTTAGGCGTGTTGATAAATGGTATAGTCGATGGCGTTTATTCTTCAGTAGGCTGTATTCTGAGAATTGTTCGATCGCCCATTTTCCCCAAAACAGGTATATTTGGGCCCAGTTTGTGTAGTACAGAGCAAAAATGAAGTGCGTGTGACCTTTAATTATTCCAGAAACACAAGAGTACCCTTAATTCATGCAAGCAACACCCTCAGGGACCGCTAAATCACACCACGTCCAAACAGAAATATGAACCAGAATTCTAACCACATGCCTGTTTTCTCAATTACAAATCAGTCAAACTCAGGTTTCAAAATATTTTTTTTTTTTCTTAAAGTACTTTTTTTTTAATGAATGTGGTTAATGTATTTTCCTCTAAAAGGGGATGGAGAGGATGTTAACTTTGGGAAATAATCCTTTTCTGCGTGCCAGAGAAATTCCAAGAAGACAAGACAAGTAATGTAAATGGTGTCAAACCATGATTTTAAAGATATTTTTTTTGTAAGCCTGGAAAATGAATTTCTTTGAAAGGGAGCAGCGTAGGTCTCGCCATCGCTTTCATGGAGATATTATATAAATATCAAGAGAATGACAACTTAAAGGAATTTAAAACTAATACTCTTTTCAAGATACTTGAACAGCACGAGTCACACAGTCCCTGTATTTTGCCCCTCGATATGCTTTGGTCTTTTTCTTACTCTCTGATTTGTAATGCTGGTGGAAATCGGATGGGCAGCACTGGGCTGACTTTGTGACTGAGGGGCCTCATCTCTCAGCGGGTCACGGTGAACGGCTGAACTAACCAGAGAGGCCAGTCATGCGGCCAGGGAGAGAGCAGCGGAGCTCGGGGCCCCAGCTTATATTTCCGGGGGCACGGGCACGATTGGAACTGCAGCGTCTGCCAGAGAGGGGCTATTTTTTGCACCTACCGGTAATGCATCAGGGGTATACTAGATTCAGGGCTTTCTGGCGGTGCAGCTCATCCCCCCCCCCAAAAGAGGGTGCAGAGAACAAAACCCAAGGCAGCTGGGTGTGGGGGGCAGGTTTCCCCCGAGATCGCGTGCAACTCCGGAACCCCCAAATAAGGCAGGACGTGGAGCGCGGCCAACAGACCTGTCTCACCCCGGGACCTTGCATTTTAGGCACCGGGTCTTGAGCACGTGTGATGCTGCGTGGAGATGTTGAAAGTCGGGAATCTGTAAAGCACGCTAAGGAGGTGTCCCCCCGTGAATTTTCTTTGCCCGGATGCCAAAGCCATGACCTTTGAAATTGGCCTGGAGGGTGGATGAGTGAATGGTTCCTGTAGCAGCTCATGTGTCACGCGCTGTGAGGTATTAAATCTAAGGACACTGTGTGACCTGCTCCCTTCCTGTTGGGCTGGCCCCGTGTGTCTCTGTGTGCCTGCATATACACAGTCTTGTCACTAGGTGGCTTTGTTGTCTGTTCGCCGCTGACCTCTAGAAGTCCTCCTGGGCCGTCCCTGAGTTCCTGGCCTGTCCTACTTTGTGTCTTTAGTTACCTACCACATATGTTATGCTTTCTTTCTCCTCGCGTTTGCAGCTGGGGAGCCGTGTAAAATACAGATTTACTGCAAATTCGAGACTTTTTACTCACCTGTGTCACATTAAACACATTGCGTGGAGTTCAATTACAATGAAATAACATTTTTAGATACTCAACACGCAGCCTCGTAAGTGACACTGATAGATTAGGACAACGTCAGTATTTGGCTAACAGGGTGTTCTTTGTACCTGACAAACTATTCAGCAAATAACTTCAAATTTACGGCGGGTCGAATTTTCCTGCCTCCTTCACATGCTGTAGGTCCTGAACCTCACGAGAGCTTACATAGCCAAGCACCAAGCCTTCGTCGTGCCTCTGATAGTGAAATACGCCAAAGACTGGAAGGATCAGCAAAGCCCGATATACAGGCCTCTCTGGTGGATCAGCCCCGATGACCCCATCACATTCACCATCGACGATGAGTTCCTCATTGGCGATGAGGTGAGTTCGTCTTTCACCTGCTAGGCATGGGGGGGTGGAGAGGGGGTCTTTAACAGTATGTCAGAAACATTTCGGTTCTCACAGCGAAAGCTGAGAACCACCCTGGACACCTCCACAAAGTCTTGTAACTTTTTCATAATTTCATGCTGTGAGACTCGAACAGAAACATGGCGGTTTGGGTTTCAGCGTTCAGAGTTCAGGCCCAGCAGGAGCCCATAGCGACCGTGGCCTGGAGCCAAGGGGAGTTTCCTGGTTGCACCCTGCTGTGGGTCAGACATACTCTTCTTGCTTTTTTGTCACCATGTGGGTCACATATTGCAGATGAAATTACAAGAAATTATTTTAAGGCTTCACCTTCTTCCTGTTTACAGGCACCTGCAACTGGCTGCAAGCAAAACATTGAAAAATGGAGAAATATGACTTTGTGTATTATTACTAAAATGTGACTATTATCAAAACTGAACTGGTACCTCAAACCTCTGAGCTGTGCGTGTTCTTTTCATAGGTACTCATCGCACCGGTGACGGAGAAGGGAGCTCTGTATAGAAACATTTATCTGCCAGGGAACGGTTTGAAGTGGGAAGATCAAAAAAAAGATCAAAACAACACTCTTGTTTTCGACGGAGGGACGCTTCTAGAAAACTATCCGGTTGGTCTTGAAGATGTCGCTGTCTTCATGCGAAGACATTCATGAAATGTACAGATCCGACTCTTTTTTTTTTTTTGGCGATATTTTCCACTCTTGGTGTTCTGTTGCACTTTGCAGCAAGACCACTGACAGTATCTCAAGACACAGTCTTGAGATTAAGTTTTAAAAATATTTTTATACTTGCACTTTACAAATTTAAGATGATTTCTTTACTCCAGTTTCTCCTTTTTTTAAAATGGTATAATCCATTTCAACACTCTACTGTTTATTTTTGGAACTTTCTCTTTCATCTTTCTTTGCTGTTAAGCATCCACAATGTGCAGAGACCTTTAGCGTTTACACTCGATCCATTTACAGTCTTTAAAGTCGAATAATTTCTAGTTCCACTCCAGTGGTGTTAGCAAACTGTTGTGTTTAATTTGCATAAGAAAGTACGAGTTTTAAATTTGTGAAAGACCAAAAAGAAGAAATCGATGATGTTTAAGTGGAAGAGGAGCCTGTAAATTCTTGTATTTAGACTTTGTACAAAAATCAAGTCTCTTGTCAGTTTTGCTCAAAGGCTTTTACTTGAATTGTATGGACTGCTGTGTGTACAATTGAAAAGATGTACCTCAATTGCAGTATCACCCTACAGAACCATACACAGTTTATCGATTGACACTTAATGTATGATTTCTCACTTAGACTCTCTTGAAGCACTTATTTATGAGAACTGAAGGACTTTATGAGCAATTTATGATCGTTACGCGGAAAGGCCAATGTGACCGTTAATAAGACCAGTCGAGTATAACATGAGACGACCCATAAAAACACGCTATCGCATTATACTCTAATCTGTTTTGTTCTTGGGAGAAGCAGAAGGAATGAAAACCAACACAAAGGTGTCGCTACGCTGCTACGAAATTCGCCAGGAACTCGGTATGCAGAATTCATTATGACGTGTTTCTGCCATTTGCCCACAGCCAGGATCACCACATCCAGCTCTTCTTATGTCCTGTTCACACCCACAGAAAGCCACTGCAGAGTAGGATGGTGTAGGACTGGGATCCTGACATTGCCAGCGAGCTGAACATGCTAAAAGGAATGCTGGGCGGGGGGGGGGGGGGAGTTTAAGGATTTTTATAGATTAAGTGATGCAGGAATGGAGTAGAGTGCATAGCGTAACTTTCCAAACCCCTAAAGGCGGCACAAAAACCCCAAAGAACAAACATAACGTCAATTTTAAGCAGAACTTTCATTACTGTATGATATATTGCTTTGGTCTCAGTTGTTAGTTGTTTTTAATAGGAGCCACAAAGTATGAAACCAAAGGCCTGTTATGACCCACGATTACGCCAGAACCACCATGAGGGGAACCTTGTCGTGTTAAAACTGCAGGAGCCACAACTGGGAGCCACAGCATCTCAAATGTGAAGAGGGAGGTTGGATGTGGAATTCATTGGCCAGGCTGTGTTCTGTTCTAGCCCTGGTTCACGTCGTATAAATGGATTGTTTTCCTTCCGTCCCAGCGCAAAGCGGGCCTTTAGGCACAGCGAGGACTCGCAAGGTTGCATTATTTGCACATCGACTCCTGCTGTTCAGAGGTTCGAGACAGATTGCGGAATGACTCCTTAACTCTATAGTTAGGTGCGCCGAGTAATCAGACTGAAATATACAGCTTAAATGTAACTGGCTGCCTGGAGTACAGCTTGATATATTCATCACCCAATATATTAAATGTAAAGTATAAGCACCTTTTATATACTGAAACCTTGAATTATGTGATGTGCTGGATAATTGCTAACAATCGTCATTCTTCGGAAGCGTTTTTCTTACACCTGTGGTCTGTGATTGGACAAAGGCCTGCCTCTATATATCAGGCTTGCTGTGTCCTCATTTGCAGAGGTGGACAGTTGAGGTCTAGAAAGTAAAAATCCAGACCAAGAGTTTGTTTCAACCAACCAGTTGAGTACTCTATGATTGAGACTCCATCAATCCATCTATCGATCCATTTTCTTAACAGCTTGTCCTGTTCTGGGTCATGGGGGGTTCAGAGCCTTTCCCAGAGGCTACAGGCACAAGGCAGGGAACAACCCAGGATGGGGCACCAACCTGACTCTTTATACTCAACTGGTTGGATAAAACAAAATCTCGGTCTGGATTTTTACTTTCGGGACCTCAACTATCCACCTCTGCTCATTTGTGACCATTTTGTTTTGTTTTATTTTTTAACCTTCAGTCACTCAAGAAAAGTTACTCAAAATTTCAGTCACAAGATTTTTAAGTGCAAATACGATCAATATTATCTGATACGTTTGCCTCCTGGGACCTGAACTCAATGACTTAACTTTATGTGTATATGTTTACTTGATTTCTAGAACTCAGGTCTGGTAGATACAAACAATAACACAGATGTCTTACAACGTAATCCCACTTCAGCGTCTTAACCCCTTTCTAGGGAATGAAAACAAACAAAAGAATGAAGGCTTTGTATGTACAATTGGTTCCTTAACCTGTAATTTCGAGCATAGTAGCAAAATGAATCTTGTGTTCCCAGGTGAACTAAAGAGGAAGATTAATCTCTGTTGCCAGGGGGCAAATTGATCCTTTTCATCCACAGTTTATGGGTTCTATTCACTATGCCTAATTCAGGCTTTTTTGTTTTATTAAACATGACATGAAATTGACAAATTGCAATAAAATTCTAGAATTGCAGACTGTTGTGTCCACCCTGTCCAACGTGCCATTATGGCACAATTCCCATTGTAACAGCAACAATGATGTAATCTGTAAATGATCATGTCAAGTGAAAATAGAAAACATATATTCATCATTGTTACTATTATTACTATTATATTTATTTCATGGACATCAGTTCAACAAGCTCATAGTTGAACATGGAGTACTGTGCAAAAGTCTTCAACAGTCAAAGAAAATGCTGAATGCCATTTATCTGGGTAGTAACTGTGTATCTGCTCTATTAAAAAAGTACATTTAACATCATACTGTATGTAAATAAGCTGTAACACAATATAAAACAACAAGAACTTATTCTGTTCTCCAAAAAGTTACTCATACCTTTTTTGATGGCTAGAAGAACAAATTTCCCCTCAGGCACTCCCCAGCCACTGCATATATATTTGTTACATTTTTACTACCAACTTACTGGTAAATTAGGCGTGTGAGTGACAAGTTCAAGAAATGCACGTGTATTGGACGGTAACAGCTAATACAGGGTAAAAGGTACATTTACCTACAGCTAGGGCACAACTGGCAGACCCTTGAGGGTACAGTCCCAGTGACAAGTAATTGTACCCTCAAAGGTACAAATTGGTACTTTTTTCCTGAGAGTGTATAATGATAGGCATATTATCATAGTTTTATTGCTACATGAAAATCATTTAAACATAATTTTCTTGGAATGCCTTTGATTTTTTTGTACAGTATTTTATGTATCAATTTGTACCCCCTCTGTGTATCTGTCACCAAATATCTCCACCAATTCCCATTACACACAGTAAAACTTTACATGCAAGGTGATTTCTATCAGAAATCGCACCCCCAGTGTTTTCTACACCATCTTACCCAAGGCTTCCACTCTGCATTTGACAGACAAGGACAGCACACTGCAAACATGCATACATGCCATTGTGTAGAAAATAAACACCAAACCACATTCAGCGTATTTTATATTTCATGATTTCAACTATTATTTTTTAATAAAGATGCTGTAATGCTTACTTTGGAATAAGGAGTTTTATTTTGGGATGGAAGTGTGCAGATGAGTGCAACGCCAAGAGTGAAAGAGAGTAGAAAAAAGAAAAGGCTGCCATTACAGTGCATGGTTGGTGGGAAAACGAGATACACGGAACCTGAAAATGAGATACACAGAACCTGAAAACGAGATACACGGAACCTGAAAATGAGATACACGGAACCTGAAAACGAGATACACGGAACCTGAAAGTGTGTCGGGTGTCATTAGGGCCGTGATTGAGAGCTGGAGTGGGAGAGAGAAAGAACATTCATGTACACACACTGTAGAGCAACACGCATCTGGGTGGGAAAGGAAAGGGACAGGCCTTTTGATAGCCAGCTTCGCCTTCCCAGGATGAAAGGACAAGTGGTGCCCCCCCAAATACCCCCCACTAACACATTTATTATTAAATGGCTGCAGAAAAAATTCAGAGACCACAGCCCTTTTTTTCACTCATTTCTCAAGTTATGGGTGAGTGTCTGTGAATAATATATTTTTTATTGAAAACTGCAGCCTGCCTCTTCCCTGTTTCTCATTAATGAAGGGCTTCTATCTTGCTTTATGGGACTTCACTCCTGCTTCTAGGAGCCTGATATGACCTGTCCTAGCAGGGCACTTCATACCTGCACCTAATGTTTCCCATTCCTTTTGAAGGTCACTTAATGGAATCCTCCTATTCATAAGAAACTGTTAAATTAACGGTAATCTCTGGCATTAGAAAGTTGCTTCCGCCCTTTACCTGGCTGGTTTCTGGTTGTTCCCAGTGTCTCCTGCTTTACCTTATTCCAGTGTACTGCTGTCTTAGAAATTTTGAATTTGGAAGCAGCCTGCTGCTCAGCATAGCCTTCTGCAGCACAACCACGGTTAAACACGATTAAAAATGCAGATTTGTTTAAAAAAATTGTGGTCTCTAAATTTTTTCCACAGTTGTATATTATATAATTATTGGGCCGGGAAAGTTAACGTGTAGTGTTCAAGTCATAGCACATTATTTCTTCTTTGATTGCGTTAACGAATGATTTAACGAAAATGGCAGAATAGTATGAGCAAAGATTATTAATAGAGGCCTATAACATTCCCTCCAGGTTGTAAACAACATTGCACATTGAGTTCCAGAATTCACAGCTAAGTTCAAAACATTCAGTTAGCATCTCGTGATGAAGCTGTTGGTGGGGAAGGCAAGGAAATATTGTTACTTAGTTTCTTTTGTTTAAAAAAATGCTAGATGGCTTAGAGAATAAAAATGCTGTATTTTGCAATATTTGTTTTATTTTCTATGTGGTGGTGGGGAAGGCTAAAAGTGAGGATTTTTGACTTTTCAGTTGAGTGCACATTCAGTTGTTGTCAGATGTTTGCCAAGTAGGTTTTATATTTAGATGGTTTCTTTTTTGCTAAACATTCACCTTCTATTTTGAGAGCAATGTCATAAAAAGAGAAAAAAAAGTTTGGTGGTAGACACAGTGGAATGAAATGCATTCATATCATAGCTGCTTTATTTGATCCATGCAAGACTGATATAGACACAATTTATTTTTATCTTTTGCCACGTCTGCCTGGAATACGTCAATTTCTATATTGATTATTCAGACTATAAAATCTTTTTGGGATGGTATTGCAACATGATTCTATATGCAATTAATCACCAAGACATGCGATTAATCGTGATAAAATAATAATCGCTTGACAACCCTACTGCAATGGCCATCTGTTAATCTAGCCCTTTTGAAATTGAGCTTGTACTTGGATGCAAGAAAATATTTTTGTTATATATTATTAGATGAACTGTTCAGCCTTGGGCAGTATTATGCACTCAAAAAAATCCTGGGTTATTTTTTCCATGCGAACACTGGGTTGAGTCTGCTGGGTTAATTTTGCTGAGCTATTTTCAATCCAAGTACCCAGTCATGATATGGTAGGTGAATGCTAGCGGTACCCATTGTCCTGGGAAAAATCTTTGTCAGAACCATTGGAGGACAAGCACCCAAACATCCCTCAAACAGCTGATGGGGCAAAATTTTAGTTCATTGTTAGAATATATATAATAAAATATTAACAATAATAATGTTCATTTAAATTTTAAGTCCCTCTTAATTTTAATTTAACTCCCTCTTTGAGGGATAATGTTAGACTGTATTTCGTGTCATGTTAGCTAGATAACGTTAGTTAGCTAAGTAGCTAGTTGACTGAGAGCTAAGTAAGGGTTAACATATTGTTAGCGGGTAATTATTGTGGAATAAGTCTGATAAATATCGTATACCACACTGTATTGTCTGTACGATAAGAAAATTAAATATAGCCCAAGCTGAGTTCATGCTTACGGTCCATGGATGGTTGCGTGTGCGGAATGTTGGGTTCATACATTTTTCCATGGATTCAGGAAGTCATAGTCAATGCCTGCATAAAGTAGTGATATTCAATCAGGGAGGAGTGGGCAGATAGATGTATTGCAACAAATACAAATCCAAGCAATGTTTTGAAACAGGTAAACTTTTTTTGAACAGTACTAGTTACTAGGCTTGGGCGGTATTAGGGTAAACAGCATACCAAAGTATTTTGAAATTCTTACGACGAAATTAGTTGCCCGCCCCTCCTGGAGAATTTTCTTGCCAAGATTTCAATATGCTGGACAGCTTTTGCTTTTGAAAATAATATATACCGCGGTATAATGTACAAAAAAATTAGATATACAGATACCTCCGCATTCCCTACAATAATTTTTGAGCTCAATCTTGGGTGACCTCTGCTCCGTGAAAGTCAGTGCTGCCACCTGCTGGAAACACCTAGACATTTTCTGGGCATATGCATAGTCGACGGAGTGGATGCACATAATCTCCAGCGGATGTAAAAATCTGGGCTACACACAAATTTACTGGCGGAAACCCATGAAGATGAAATTACATATAATATTACATTTTTTCAAAATCAGTGGCTAGTTGAAGGTGAAATATTAATTCTATATTTTATTCCAATGAATATCCAATCAATAACATGAATCTACTAAATTTTGTGAAAAAATACAAACATTTTCTGTGAAACGGAAACTATCCTGAGCATCATTTGTTCTTGGTTGATTTACAGGACTACTGACAGTATACTGGAAGTCGTATCTACTACTGCAAATAAGGCAACAGGTCAGGCTCCTTCCTCAGACGGCCTGATGGGGGCTGAAGCTTCAGACGCACAATATATACATGCAGCTTCTCTGTAAACCAGAGGTCTCCAACTCCGGTCCTGGAGAACAACTATCCAGTAGGTTTTCTGTCCCACTTGGCTTCTGATGAGCCACACCGGTTCCTGGTATTTACCTGAGAACAGGTGTGGCTCATCAGAAGCCAGGTAGGATAGAAAACCTACTGGACGGTAGCTCTCCAGGACCGGAGTTGGAGACCCCGGCTGTAAACGGTGCAGGGCACTGGGGGCTACCTGAACCAATGACAGGCCACAGGGTTTTGTGGATCCCCGGCAGGCTACTTTTAGAAAGAGCTTGTCAAGGTGTAAGGTTTCAGCCTATGTTGGAGCTTGATGTTTTTTCCAGCCTCCCAATTAGAGCACCGATTTTAAATGCTGCTTAGAGCAACATCTAATGGCAATGCTGATTTGGCAATAAGGCTTTATATACTAAGTTGTCCATCAAATTTATTATGGAACTTTTTAATTCCTAAATTTCCATAGATGTACTTACCAGTTGTCTGTTTCACATTGCAGTTAAATTACATGGTAGCAAAGTGCTTCTCCAGGATAAACCATTCAAAAAGTCCAAATTTATCATTTTTTTTTGATGACTGAGAGCTTTTATAAAAATGAGTCAAACAAACTGGTGTATAGACCAGTCTGCTTTGATATTGCACATAGTGGCATTTAAACGGTTCATCTGAAAAGTAAAAATCACCAAAATATTTCCTACTAACTTCTAATCAACTTTGTTGACATTCACTCTCAATTCAATTCACAGAAAAATACAGCATATTTTAAGTTATACAATCTTTAGCCAATCAGTATGATATTCAATCATATTGCACAGAACTCCCAACGCAAAATTCACAAGACCGAAACATTATCCGTTCTTTTCGTCCATCTCTTCATTTTCTGTACCAGCTTGTCCTATGTTCGGCCGCAAGCCAGGTGGAACAACCATAAATTAATTGTCAATGGCTTTGATTGCTTTCAGAACTGCTTACTCCGCCGGGGAAATGCTTTAAATGGAAGATGACTACGCCACAAATTGATGAGGCTGTCATTTGCCGTTTTCCATCCATGCAGCTTCTGACCTCTCAGCAGCTTTAAAAATGAAGTGCTTGGAAGTTTACACGCTTCTATTCATACGTAATTAATATCCGATGTATTTATAATTTCGTGTAGACCCGTACAGAACTTCCTGTCCCCTGGATCTGACAGGGTATTTATTAATTTCAGATTCCTAGCCCAATACAGACTTCTACCATGTATGCTTTCCAAGTAAATATTAGTGAAGCTAAGCCTACTGAGTTAAAGGTGAATTCTGCACAAAAATTATAGTAAATTTATTTTGCTTATGATCAAGTTTATATACAGCATATTCAAAACAAAAAAATTATATGCAACTTAAGAAAAAAATCTGCTTCACTGCTTGCTTAAAAATTTCATTCCATATCAATAAGATACTTTTCTGTTTGTAGTTTAAGTCTATATAGAGTAAACAATGCTCCCTGTAACATATCAGAAATAACAGGCACGTATGTCACTAATCACTATAATTAAATTGGATGGATATTTACACTATGAATGCATCCTAGTCACAAAAAATTGCCTTTTTCAAAAATCAGTTTTGCCTTTTTTCCAGATCTTGTGTGACCAGGATAAGCGAATACAAGCTAGATGGAAATCTACAAATACATTTAATATAATTAAACCTCTTAATATTTGCAGCTCGTTAACAGGCAAAAACCAGATTGATATGAATGCAATGAATGTTTTTCCTTTGTTTGTGATATGAAAATCAAGAAACAGTTATTTATAGCAAACTCAAAATATTTCTGTACATTTTCCAAGACACCATTCTCCTAATTTATAATGAACAAGCTATATCTTGCTTTTTATACAAGCGTTCATGTTCTACATTCACACGTTATTAACCCTCAAGCAGACTTCTAGAGCTTTTCTCCCTAATTGAAGCTGACAAATCACATCCATTTTCGCTCTTTGTCACTCATTAAACTAGGTGACAAGCACGTGAGACTCATTTCCCTCTGACTCCAAAGATGTATCTTTAACCTCCTGAGTCCTGGGCTTTTGTTTGGTGTGCATGTTTTATTTCATTTAGCTATTTGGGATTAGTAGGACCTCATAATCATCAAAACCAAACATTTTTTTGAACAATTAATAATTTTAAACAAAAAATGATATCCTTATATGAGGACGTAGGGTGTCAGGAGGGTAATTCCGCTAGCATTCACCTACCATATAAATTCTTTCTGGATGTATAATCTCATAGTTCCTTCCAGTATTGTCCAGCTTGTACTATGTAAATTAGGAGCCTGGTCATTAGGAGAAGGACAGTCATCACCAGATGTTCATTAATTGCAAATGGTTCCTCAACATCCTTTATCTGCCTGTCTGTCAGCTTCTCTGTCTCATTTTTAAATACATTTTTATATAAACACTCTTCTTGTATAAATACTTCTTGGTGCGGATACTCTTGCCACCGCAAAAAAATAACTTCCCTCTGGTTTTAGTTTAACCGTCACTCCTGTGCGACTCAACTTGTTCCAAAAAGCCCCCAGTGTTTCGTAAACGTTACCCTTCATTCCTACACCAGACTTTAAAACCACGTGTGGCCTCCATTATAAAGTAATGTAATGTTGTTTTCCTCAAAAATTCACAGCGCAATGCAGATCATCTGCGGTATATCTATTCCCTGCTTGAATGATAGAGGAATTTTATGCATTAGCCTTTGATGTTGAGTGAAAATTCTTTTTTGTAATTCTTAAGTATTTACAATAATACTCCAATTTCTGCGTTAAACATTACAAAAAAAAAAAAATTCATTTAATAATTTATTTTTCGGACAGGAAAGCTTTCACAATTAAGGAAAATAATCGATAAGACTTTTCTGCCCTTCTTTCTCTCCTGAACATTTGTTTATTAATAATTGTTTTACTAAGATGACGGAAGATTTGATTTATCATAGTGACTAATAGCAAAACTGCTACACTCACATCTAGTAAATGAACAAATAAGTAATGACAGTTGAAGGATGGACGGCTTGTCTGATGATTCTGGTAGAGATTTATAAGGTCATATATTAAACTGACATTATATGTTAAGCTGACTTATTATGGTATAGAACACATCAGGTAGATGCCCTGACTGAGCTGACGACTTGCGCTGAAGGCAGGATGTCATTGGCTTACTGAAAGCCACCCCTACAGACTAGATTAAATTAGATTCCAACTCACTAAAGTGTCCTGTACTCCGTTTCTCTTGGTGTATTACAAAATACATTCGTGTGAACTCGTCAGTCAAGCAACTTTGAATGTTCCATCCCATACAGACAATCAAGTAAAATAAACTGATAGTTATAGAACACAGCAAATGATTGCCTCACCCATTCAATGAAGGCAACTGAGTAATCAATTTGTAAAAGATTGCATATAAATATTCAAACCAACAAATACAATGATTACAGCTCCGATCCTGCCATCTTCATCACTCGAATTTCAAGATTTTACAACTAATGTTAATAAACAACACAACAAATGGAATGACAGC
The DNA here is from genome assembly GCA_026776725.1 of Gnathonemus echidnorhynchus. Classification (NCBI taxonomy): domain Eukaryota; kingdom Metazoa; phylum Chordata; class Actinopteri; order Osteoglossiformes; family Mormyridae; genus Gnathonemus; species Gnathonemus echidnorhynchus. The sequence continues at coordinate 5,503,865 of JAODJU010000018.1, read as the reverse complement.
ACAGTACCTCCGTCGGTAACACCGTGACCTCACACCACTGCCATCCCGGACCTCACTATTCCTCGCACCCTGCCCACGGCCCTCACTTCACCAACTTTCAGATTAGAACCGACAGCCTTCCGATGCCAGGCAGAGATTCCAAACCTACAGACCTACATCCGCCCTGAGAAGAAAGCAACCATGCAACACTGATACGTTTCATATGTCGGAAATACCATCTAAGCGTTCCCGTCAAGACGTCTACCCTTTCAGTTACTGGGTATGCTAATGAACTTAACCGACAAGGTAAATGACCAGACTTCTGATATGTACCCACACATGTGACAATTTATTGCTGAGAAGTATATTTAGCACATACATGAAAGTGTAATGTGTCCAGCTTCCAGCTACATGGCAGAGTCACAGGTACTTTGTGGAAACCTTTGAAAAGTAATTCGACACACACACAGTGAAATGCTCTTCTGCCATTGCCTCCAGAAAAATCTTTAGACTTTTGGAAAGTCGGGGAGATCAGACAGGCTTTTTACATGATGAAAGCACACAAACCAAAAATGTTCTATACAAGTGTTGCATATTCTGAGCCATATGGCCTCGAGACAAATCGACGACCAGGTTGAGGCCCCAAATTTGGGCTTGTACCCAAATCAGATTTACACTTCATAATCCTGGCTACTTGTCCACGGATAAGCGGGGTTCAGTACTAAGTATCCATAAATGATTCTGAACCAACAGGTCGTAAATAAAAATGCCTATTTCATTAAATTTTTTTACTACTAAAAACACATCTCTAGCACATTCTTATTTTAATTGATGACTAAGTACTGCTGCAATAAAAGCAGGAATCCTTCAGACTGAGTGCTCTTACACACCACAATGTGTAACTGTGAGCTGGTTCTCACACTATTACATATCAGGCACATTCCATTACTTTGCGAGCAGCAACCCCTAGGGTCATGGATTTGTCAATGCAACAATTTATCTCTGCAGTAATGTGTGTTAGGCCTCATCCAGCTATGTCAGTACACTCAGTATATCAAATACTTACGGTTCATTATGGTCTTTATCCTTTATGGATTGTTTGGCTTAAGATGTGAATCCAAGACGGTGTTTTTGAAGTATCTTTTTAAAGAAACATCCGCAACATTCCTTCATGTTAATCATTCAGCAATGCGTCATTCAAAGGGTGAACTCTGACAATGACATTTATTTTGTTAAAATGTTCATTTTGGTATTTCAGCTGTTTTTACATTTTTTAAATTATATACCAACATATACAGCTTGAACATTCAAACAAAACCATGCTACAAATGAAGTCTGCAGGACAATACAATACAAACATGAAAACAAAAGTTTCCATTGAGGTTTCAAATATCCTATTATTTTTAATCATAAAATACATACATAACTGCAATTTTACAGTCCAATCACAAAGGATTCCGAACAGCCACGCGATAACGGCAGAGACAGAGGACCACATTACTAAAAACCGTATCTGGAAGCAGGCTGACATGAGTAAATGTAAATGGTTAAAGAACATGATATCAGTAAATTAATACAGAAAGATGCTGCAAGGGACAGACCAAAGGTCCTCCCCTTTAATGAACTAACCTGTTAAAAGTTCCATTTCACAACAAAGAAAATGCACGCTGTTTGGCTATCTAAATGTTTGCCTCAGGTTATTCGGGATACATAAAAATGGCATGTCACTGAGCGCTGTCAGGTTTTCGCGGCCCTCAGAAGGTCAGCTTACCAGCGAGATGGGGCTTGCCCTCAGGAGCGGCCCAGTCTCCCAGCATCCCACAGACGTACACTGACTGTGTTGGTGGAGTTACGAGAGGCATGAGAAGCAGGACCATCCTGCAATATTAATGCCAAATATGTCCCCAGCAGCCTATAGGTTGAATCTGGGCAAGCCCCCAAATGTCACTCGCTTTTGGCCACTGAGACCCCTCCTCTCAACTCCCACGGCCACCAACAGATCCCACTGAACAGGTCCGCAATCTGCACACTACTTGGCGACGGAGCCTGTTCAGCAGTATAGCAACGTTCATCTGAGGAAAGTCGAAAACCTGAGCGGGGCGGGAGGGAACAAAATGAACTTCAAGCATTATTAATTATTATAGCAGCTAACAAGAGAAAACAAACCAAGTCACTGTACATGTCAAAATAAAGGAAAAAAAAAGGTCACCACATACTACTCTGCTCTTAAAATCTCCTTCTGCCCTCCTTCTCCTGGCCATACTGCTCTCCTGCTTCTGTGCTTTTACCATCCCCATGATATTCGAGGATAAAACCATTATGGCACCGGCATGCAGGGGGGCCTCATGATAGGTCTGTGCGAAATCCACACCAGTCCCTCTCAGTGCACCGGACCGAAACCGGAAACCAAATATACTTTTTTTACCCTATGGAAACCAAATACATGACTCATGCATGCCTTCAGCCTGCAGTTCCCACTCTAACTTAATTTTTTAAATTTTTTTTTACATATTTATATCTTTTTACCGTATTAATTCAAGATTAAAACCCACAACATCTGTACAAGCCTATAGAGAATAATTATATTTACTGGCTTTTTAGAGTCTACTGCGACAAAAACATTTCCTTCTTATGGAGATTGATCATTTCTTGGCATTGTTGTCCAGCTGGAAAAGGCCCAGAATGTCAAGCATGGCCTGTTTGATGTTGCTTCCAAAGCGATGCGAGTCCTGATCAGAAGCAGAGAAAAAAAAAAAAAAAAAAAAAAAAACTTAGCGTTTGGTATTCAGTCAATACCATAATTGGACATAACGACGACACTGAAAACGTACCAAAAAAACAAGACTTTAACTTAAGAAGCTGTATCATAATTCTGGTATAGTATTCCATGCCAGAGGGCCTAAAAAATAGCATAGTGGCAGATTACTCACGGTCTCTGGGCTGGACAACTTGCTGGATATGTGGAAGTTAATGAGGTTTTCCCCCAGTATGATGTATGACACCCCATACCCATCATCAGCCACCTGTTATGAGGCAGAGCAATCAATTCATTGCTTTGTATGGCACCTTCTGGGTACAGCTGTCTAGTAAACCCAGTTTGACTCTCTTACAAGAGCTAGTCTCATTTTACAAATAACCCAACAACACAGCCTCACAAATAGATCTGCGGAGCTAATAAACTGCATTTAGAGACACAATTATTTGTTTACCATTCTCAGATTCATCTAGCTACCCTGGCACTTTTCATCTGTTATACTCGTACTTTTCGGACAGCTTTTACAATTTTAAATGTTCTAGCACTGCTAAGGTTTCCAGGTCCTTCAACTTGTGTGCTTGGAAGGAGATGGAGACTCACTGGACCAAAGCCACCACCGCTGGAGGCCCGTTCTGGGTGGTTCAGGAGGTCGAAGAGCTCGGCCTGCTGCAGGGGGGTCTGACTGGTGGACAATCGCCACGGCTCTGACAGCACCTTTCGAAGGAGAGAAGCGATTATGCGTTCGCTGCACTGGCAGCATATAAAATGTGAGAATACACATACTTCCTCCTCACATTGGAATGCAAATATTAGCATGATGCTTTGCAAATGGCACCGTTGCCAATGTTCCCTGAAGGGTCAAAGTCCCAGTGACGTATATTAGGACTGGAACTTTACAAGTATATGTCATGTGCTATTCAGTTGCATCGTTTTCACTTCGGGACCCAAAATGAAACAAATGAGAAGAATGATTTCTTGACAGGGAAGAAGCCTAAATTCACAAGCTGATATTAAACATGGAAAACATCGGGGTTAGTGCTCAGACATCCCTCTCAGACAGCTTTCTCTTGCATCCACAGTTACTCCTGTTGATTGTGGTCAATCCTTCATGGTGGCATGCTGACATTACTCTGGATACTGTGGCTCTTTTGAACTTGAATGCGCCTCCCATTATGATGCGTGTATTGCAATACTTTATGTACAGCTGCACTATTGCTCTGCTAATTCATCCTTCATACTCTGCTGTTACTGATGCAATATCAGTGAAAAATGACCACCAGGCCATGCATATATAGGCGCTGTGAAGCCATCAGCACTATTTCGACCAGAGTTTCATTGTCATTGTCTAACCCCTGTATATTATGCTGCTCGCGACTGAAATTATAGGAGTTCAAAGACTGAGGGAGTCTGTGTAAAAAGGCAGGACATGATGCTTAATATTTTCTCACCTCCTTGAGGAAGGGAGACTCAACCCCAAGGTATTTGGACACCACATACAGGCAGAAGAGATGACGATCGATGCCTTTGCCAGTCATTGCCAGACGATACATCTGCTGGTGCTTTTCTGCTGCCATCTTCAGCAGCTTCAACCGCTGCTCCCTCTAGTGGTGGAGGCGGGGGGGAGAGAAGAAACGCGTTTCCGCCTTGCCTACATTATGCTTCATATTGACATCGCGCCGCCGTGACCGGCCCCTTACCGTCTCGTCCCTCATCATGGACCGAACAAATTCGCAGGTCTCTATCGTGCAGGACCGCACAGTTTCGGTACGCCCCTCTCTGAACAGACGTGTCATGGAGGCCTCGTACGTAAGGCAGAATGTCCCCTTGTCCTACACGACAGAAAAGTGCTCTTTCGGTTAGATTGGCTATAAATACATACACTCCTTACGTAACAACCGTAACGACTTAATTAAAATAAAATTACCAAGCGGCGCGTTTTCATATTTGCTGGTGTGTTTTCATATTTGCTGGTGTGTTTTCATATTTGCCGGTAAGAAGCGGCTCCTTGCTTATCGACCAATTCGCTTAACAACCCAATCGTAGGAACACGACTCGGTTGTTAAGTGGAGTTTCTGTATTGGTTTGTTATGAAAAACCTTAATTTTTTAATGAAAAACTTTAATTATTCTATACGCTTTGTTCACTTTGCTATTACGTTTACATTTTTAGCGCTAGCCCAGCTGTAGCTGGGGTGAGCCAGACAGGGCCCGTCATGTGGAACTGGGACTCACCCGGAAGTGAGCCAGCTGCAGGGCGATCTGGATGAAGGCATCTGGGCTGGTCTTGCACTTCTTGATCAGCCCCTTCCCAAAATTTCTGAAGGGGATGATGTGCGAGTCGACGTCATCGGCCAGTGCCTTCGCCATGGCCAGGGAACTGGAGATTGCCGTCTGGCACTAGGGTGAGGCAGCAAAAACACACGACGCTCAGCATAGAAAGAGGACACCCCAGCATTTCTGCTACTCCAAATGGACAGATCAAGACAGAGCTAAATATGACTCTTTTCGAACGTGAGGTGGAAGTCTCTGGATCCGTCATCATTATTCAAGAACAAGGAACCAGTAAAAACTTCAGCTGCAGAAATGAGTGTAACACTGTGAGCATCAGGGGCACAAGGAATTAACTAATTACAGCACAGAAATAAATATATAAATATTACAGAATATGACCCATGAGTAATCATCTAACCAGAAATTAGTGCCTAACAGGGAAAGGGCCAAGACCACCCTGAAAATCTTCCCAATTGTCATCTGTAATCAATCATAATTTTCACACTGGGGTGTAAAAATGTCAGTGCTTCAGACTGACTTTTCAAGTGGCAGCACTGGTGTTACCAACTTTCCCAGTCGGTCGCACCGGCATATGATTGGGTCGCGCCCTTCTTTTTGGTGCGGCATGGTATTAATCAATGACCTTGCGTGCTGATGAATAGTTGTCCTAATTTGCACACCCAAGTTCCTGTAATGATGAAAGACTGACAGTTACCCCTTCACATTCGTGACTGTTAGGGACAGCAGATCCCCACCAATGTGACAATTTGGGAATAATACCCCCCCCTTTCATACAATATAAAAATCACCTAAATTATGCCTCTATATGTACAGTTACTACTGTAGATACTGGAAGTACTACATTTTGGACTAATTATTAAAAATCGCATTTTAAAAAAAGTCAGCTACTGACTGCGCCATTTCTAGCGCATGTTAACACCACAGCCAAAGGGATTGTTTTGCAAATTTCATCATCAGTGCCTGAATACGTATGTATGCCCGCATGCATGAGGGAGAGACAAACTCAGCCAAAAAAAGCCAGGGAAGTTCACGCAGTACCCATGATGGGGCAAAATGTCCTAGCGATTGGCATAAACTCGCACAGATGCGATCATGTGAAATTTTAACCAACACATTCTCAGAAAATGGCTGCAGTGTGGAGCCCTGAATGTGCGTGATGTTGGGATGTAATGCCTCAGCTTATAGTAGACAAAGCAGCATCATCCATCCATCCATCCATCCAGTGTACCTGCTTGTCCTATGCAGGGTCATGGGGGTCCAGAGCCTCTCTCTGAAGCTATGGGTGCAAGGCAGGGAACAACCCAAGGGGGGCGCCAACCCATTGCATACACGCACACACAGACACACACACACACCTATGGACAATCTGGCAGCTCCAATTCACCTAAGCATTGGACTGTGAGGGGGAAACTGGAGGAAACTCCATGACGGTAAGAGGAGAACATGCAAACTGCACAGCCAGCACTAACCACTACGCTGCCCACATCATGCGATTTGCTAAATTACCGTTTCATTTCAGCTGTACAATTTGGACAGCAGGTTGGAACCTGGGGCCTTGAACCAATAACCTTTTGGTAGAGTATTCACATCTGCCTGGGAGGGCACCATGTGCCCGTCCCAGAAGAGTCAGGTGACCATTAGGGACTGCATGCTTTTCTCCTTGCTTCTTCTTGCTCTCCTCCAGTGTATGCATGTTAGATGGATGTGTTTTTTTCCCTTTTCGTAACCCAACACCCCTTCTGGTTTTTAACTGTTTCTTCTGAAATGCATTTATATACTTCTTCCTCCCATTCTGGTATAGCCAGTCGTCACCCCCCTCCAGGGAACATTTTCAGGAAACTCACCCAGTAAGTGATAAACAGCAGGCAATCCTGTCTATGACTGGCATCACAAAACCACAGAGACGGATTCTTGCATCACTACTGCCGTGCCTCACCTCAGCCGAGACGTCCCACTGCAGCCTCTGGGGGCCTGGCAGGCTGGGGTGGGGGTCACCCTTGCAGTGCCCGTCCTCTGTATAACCCAGCTTCACAGGGTCCATTGACAGCACATGCTACAACACAAGCCATTATGACACAGCAAGGTCATACATTTCAAATCACCTGCATGCTTTGAAACTCTGCAGACAAAATTACAAGATACGGGAACCTGGAGAATCTAGGTAGTTCTATAACCATGGCTAGATATTCAGCTGGATCTGTGCCAAGGATTTGTGTCTTTGTAATTCAATGCTGTGCCTCCTCCTTTACCTCCCATAGGTGGCCTACGATTGGCGCATCTGCCCAGGAGTGCTCAGCATTCAGCCCCATTGTCCCATTCTTGTAAACGATGAGGTTGAACGACTTGTCGAACCACCTGGAGAAAACCAAGCCAGGAATGAAACGCAACAATGCGGGCCGCATTAGGACTTCAGAATCCTCAGAGGTTCACCGGCAGCTTAAGAATCAGGAGAAGCTGGAATCTGGGTCGTGCAGAACCCAAAAGGATGGAGGTTCACGTTCAGAGTCGGCAACACTTGCTGCCAAGCGAGTGAGCTTCCGAATGAATCCATGTTCAGTTCATTCTGAATTGCATATCAGCATTTTCTTCGTTGAGAACACAAACGGGCCATTTACGACAGAACTGACCTATCGTAGCACTTTCCATGTAGAAGAGACTTGGCATAGCGATCCAGGGAGCGGACGGGGTTGTCAGCTTCGTAGCGCTGTTCCGTGTCGTCCAGGGTTACGAAGAAGGCGGCCTTCTCCACGCAGTCCAGGGACTGCTTGTTCTTGCCTTTGGCAAAGTGCGTTGAGCGTGCTTTGGCCCAGGGCACCCTGGGAGCAGAGAGAAATCAATTCCGTGGATAGCTATATACACAGGTATCGGCGCCATGACAGTTTTACAATGTCCAGCCCAGGACCGGTGCTTTGATGTTTAAATATATAGATTCAAAACAATAATGATTAAAATAAATTCCTGCATCATAGTGGCTGTGCATCACACCTGTCCCCGGCGGTCAGGGCGGCCAGCGTTTCCTCTCCTGGCTGCGGCCCTGACTTGTCCCCCAGGATGCGTTCCATCTGCTGCTCGATCTCTCTAGGCCGGAGCAGACGCCCGTCGTAGAACATGGGAACCTTGAAATAGCGCCCCTTGTGGTACACCACGATGTGCTTGGTGAAGAGAGTCAAGGTTGATTCTGTTCTGCATATCAAAAGCCTCTT
>JAODJU010000018.1:5476472-5495537 GCA_026776725.1 Gnathonemus echidnorhynchus | reverse complement strand
GGGTGGGGGTGGGGGTGGGGTGGGGGGGAACCACGCAGGTGAGAGGTGGCTGTTATCATCTCGTCCTCTGGGTCTTCCTTGTAACACTAAACACGCTCCATGGTAAGATTAAGATTGACTTTATTGGTCCCGGGAAATTCTAGAGTTCCTAGGCTACACTGTTTATGACTAGGACACACTGGACATTCTGATCTGCAGAGGAAACCACTGGAAGACTGATCTTTCATGAGGGTACTGTCCCACTGTGGATAAATAAACCCATCTAACTTCGGCAGACCTTCTCCAAATAAAGAACATGAAGACAAAAAAGGGACTAGATTCACTAAATTTGTAGACAGACATACAGTTTGCAAAGAAAATCGGCAAAAGCTGCATAAAACATGCAAGAAACTGTCATTGATACCCTTAGTTAGATACTTAAGATGTTAATTTCCAGAGCAATTCTAGTTTCCATTCATCCTAAAGTCGAAGATTTTTAAAAAGAATTGACTTGGAAGACATAAGCCATCTAGGTTTGTAGACATATAGGGAAAGACGATACGAGATGCGGAAGTGAGATGCGGAAAGAATGACCATCGAGGAGCCAAACCGTTGTTTCATGTTAATGTACATATTTCCAAATGAGGGGGGAAAGAGCTTCTTTCATTCTAACTCTTTCATTTTTTGATGGAAGCCGCCATCACCCCCTTAAGCCAATGATGTCTCACATGAAACAAGGGGTCAGCAACATGAAAGGAACTGGTGAAGGGAACCTTGAGTTAAGACACTTTTCCTTTGGGCTGCTGTCCAGGGAGAACAAAAAAACAAACAAACAAAACAAAAAAACCTTCTCGCACCCAGGCAGAATTCCAGTCACTTCGCCCTACTACGTGTACGTCCAAGCTTCAGTCACTAAATATCAGATTAATTAATTTATTTATACCCACAGGACTCCACACACTAGACTTTCCATGCAAACTGGACACTCAAAAGCATTCCTTGCAGATGCCACATGCTAGACTGCTTTATCAGCTGTGCGGAACACTGCAAGCGTTTCCTAGATGCTGAATTACGTAAACATCCTTAAGTTATCAGTTAGTAACACGGCAAGCTGCTTCCTACTAGCAGGTGTTTGTCTTTTTGCACGTGGGTATGAAGTTCACAGCGTTTATGGTAGAATCAAAGCATTGTCTTAAACAATAAGCAGCATTTAAAATTGGTACATGGGTGTAGACACTCCTTACTGTCTAAATAGTCCATGACCAAGGGCTGTGTAAATAAAACCCACTCTATTTTCGACTTTGAACTTTTCGAGGAAGCCGTGAATTCAAGTTTATAATTTCCTTTAAACCAATGTATTTTTTCAGGGGGGATTAAGATTAATGATTAGATATGATGACTCATGTATGGACTATGACGGTTCTCACCCACTATGCTGCCAGCAAAGGCATTATGGGAATATGCTAATTGATGGAGAAAAACAGTGAAACCTCAGACAGCCCTCTGTGCCTCCAGCCCACAAACACCAGTGATCCAATCGAGTTTAGCAGACTGCCGAGCCTTAGCCATGTGGCTAAGACTGCATGCGGGCACTGTGGCCACCGTGGGTTAATTTAAAAAACAAAACAAAAAAAACAATAGGTGCTTGAGAAGCAGGGCGAATGAGAGGCGGGGCTATAACTCTACCTGTTTCTAGCCCTGGGATGCGACTGGTGTTGAACATACGCTCATATTGGGACGAGCACATTGGAATAGTGTTTTGAAGCATAAGCTGTAAAGCAAAAGGAAAGAGTCAAAAAAATAAAATAAATTAAAAAACAAAACGAAAAAGAAGACGACCCAAGAAGCCAAGCCTGACGAGGCCACAAGGACACCTAAAGGAGGGCACAAGGGACAAGGGAGACGATGTAGGCGAGAGGATCCGATGGAGATTGGAGAGTTAGGAAGACTCAGAATGCCTGGAATAGACCCAAGTAGCAGGGAAGACTATGCACAAAAAATTAAAAATGGAATAATTAAAAACGAAAAAAGAATGAAGGACTGTGGGACTTGAAATGATGAGCATATAGAAACTTCAGTAAAGAGCCCAGGATCAAAGGCACAGGACACATGACCTGTCTCTGCCAATCACCAAAAGCTCCACAGGACACATGACCTGTCTCTGCCAATCACCAAAAGCTCCACAAGACACATGACCTGTCTCTGCCAATCACCAAAAGTTCCACAGGACACATGACCAGCCTCTGCCAATTACCAAAAGCTCCCTTTACACTACCCATTTTCTGAAAGTTTCCAATATGGTATAAGGTCCACTAAGAAATAAAAATGAATAAGCAAATGCAAGGCCTCAAAATGGTAACGAAGACATTTTAGCCACATTTCAGTCACAATTTCCTTCAGGAGTAATTTAAAATTTGAGCTGTTGTCCGAGTTGAAGTGAGGCCCATCTACTGCTGATTGGCAGGCAAACCAGTATCACTGCACAGATGACACTGAGCAGAGGACCAACAGGTGTCCTGTGCCTTCGTAAGGTCGAGGGATAAGGTGCGAAGATTCAACGTCCTCCTCTTACCTGTCTCGACGCCGGGGATGCGGGAGGTATTAAACATACGCTCCCACTGAGCGGAGCAGAGGGGGACTCTGTTTTCCAGTGCGTAAATCTGTACCACAAGCGTAAAAAACACCACATCCAAGAGCAGAAGACAAAACAGAACAATGTCTACTTGAAGGGAATCTTAGAAACATGCAAAGAGTTCAGAGGAGAAGAGCACAGGACTGAAAAAGAAGGAAAGCGAATTGTACATCAACCCTCCCCCCACCCGAACACCTTGGATGTTCTTGCCGTTGCCTGCGTAAAAGTAACAAGTTCAGATTACATCTTTCACTAAATGTTAGTACAGTGAAGTTCCGCAGAAAACATCAATCCATCACTTAAAGCTGATGGAAAAAAACACTGTAAGCGCCAACAATGAAAGGATTAAATTTACCCAAATAATACAAGCATAGAATTATATTCAGAAGTAAATCAAAGAATGACATCATTCGGTGGAAATGCTAGTGAGGTTGCTGGCTTCAAGACAAATTAAAAAGGAAGCTACAAATTAAGGCTAGTAACTAACCATGCTTATGAACTCAGCAAAGCTCTCAAGTCATGTGCTCATCTCACTGCATAAAAACACTTAACTTGAAGGACACATGGCCCTGTGCCAGAGTTAACTATAGAATACTTTGGCCAGATAGGACTCAGGGAACAAGAGCCATAAGCTAAAGAAGCCAAGCAGGTTCAAAGCTTGAGAGATACTTGGTAGCCAATGGACCTTGGGGACATTGAGGGGTCCTGATGACCCCTCAAGCTAATTTGTCATTCTTTTAGTTTCCATGTTGGTTGAAGAAAATGGGAAGTGTGTTACTAGAGAACAGGATTTCTTACCGGTTTGATCTGTGCTCTGTCTAACTTCCTTCTGTACAGCATGATGGCATGAATGGAATTTCCAGCTCGAGCTGCTTGCAGGTTGGTAGGGAAGACATACAGGAAGTCCTGGAAAAACAGGTATACGACAGTCACGCCATGTCAAGGTCCCAACAAGAAATCTGGAAAATCAAGTCTATATATTATCAATGTTGGGGTCGTGAACCTCTTGAAAGTCAATAAGTGCACTTCAGAATATTCCAATGAAGCGTTAAGAGGAATAAGATTTATCCATAGGTGGGACAGAGGAGAAACACTGTCTCCTAATGAGGGATGCCATATTGAGATGACTGTGGATTATAGGAGGCCAGTATCCATTCTAGTGCTATGGCTGATGAACAGGCAACTGCTACAACCTGTATGATGTCCTTTTTCCTAGTTTAATCAATGTAATCCATAATAATTCAAAGAAAAATGATTTTGTCTGTCAGTAGTGAGGTTGACAGGTGTCTAAAGAGCATTAAAGAGACTTCAGTACACAACACAAGCACTAGTGATTGTATCGGGACTCACTTGACAGACAAGTCGTACAAATTCTCCTTTAAACTATTCTGCAGAAGAACTGGCTTTTTAAACAAAGTCCAGTTTGAGGACCCTATTCAGATGGAAATGAGGGAAGAATGGAGACTAACAGGATCACTAGACCATTTTGTCTTCTTTAATCTTCATGTTTCAGCCACATAATGCATACATTCACTACACTGTGTCCCAAATAAAATGGTGCACACTTGAAATCAATGTGCCATGTGCCTCACTTGTATGTTCCTTTGGACAAAAGCGTCTGCTATATAAACAAATGCAGATAAATGATTTAGCAAAAACGTCTAGTTTCCAGTTAAGCTTGCTTACTGTGGAAAAGATATATAAACAAATGATTAACCTCTTGCCTCAGGGGATAAATGATCTTTACTTATCCAGTGGAAAGTCAACAGCAGTTACTTACCATCGCATAGTAGTTGCTGTTCACCATAATGGGTCCACGGCCTCGGAGGTAGATGTACTCTTCCCACCAGTCACTGACCTACGGAAACAAGTGCGGGAAATGTATACAGGGGAGCTACGCTGCAGACTCTACAGAGTATGGAGCAAAAAGCCGATTTATAGACAGAACAGGTAACTTACATAATTTGAGGCCCACCAGGATTTCAGCTTCAGGTACCACTGCAGTTTCGGGCCCAAGTTCTTCTCAAAATCCTTTGCCAAACCCTCCATCCTTTTGTACTTCTCATCATCCATAAGTGGACGAACAGAATCAAGATACTACAAACGAGATATTAAGGAAGAATGGACAGTGGGTGAATGTTTTTGCTCAGTAAGTAATAAAATCACAATTTATTTGGAAGAGCATTTTTAATTGTTTTTCTCCATTTCACCTCAGGCCGCACGCTGGAATTTGCAAATGCGTTTGATAAAATGATGCGATTTCTGGAAATTCCTCCTCTCAGCATGATCTGACTTCAGCATTTGCTCAATGGTCATGAACCACAGAATCTTGAGCAGCATTGGATTTTCACGCCACTGTCTCACTTTTACAGCATATCTCTGACCTACTATCGATCCCACATCAGCTGTCCAAAGCGATCAGCAGTCACCTGCTTGCTACCTTTTTTTTCACATTAAAAAATACAATGACTCAATCAAAACACATGTTCTGGGAACACTAAGATAAACAGGCCTAATGAAAATCACTGGTGATAAGTTACACTACACACATGTGCTCTAGCAATGAAAAACCAGACCTGACCTGGTCGAATCCAAAAGGTCAACTTCTTGGCTCACCCTTGTTCGGGAGGCATGAGAACAGGACGTTCGAGCACGTCACCTACCCGTCTCATTGTGTCCTCCACTGGGGGCACAGGCAGCCGTGGTAGAGAGTTCTGAAAACTGTAGAGCATCGGATTTCGGCCAGAGAACACCTTAACTAACACCTAGCAGGGAAGCAGAGAGAACAAGGATGGGGCAGATGTAATTAGCACTGATGTCGGTCGTTAATGCAAACAAAGCTAGAATGAATTCCTTCTTAAAGGAATACACACATATATACGACTTGCAGTATATTACTCCACTGTCACCTCACTGCAGTACCGTCCCGTGACCATCAACTCACCATCCATATCCGGGTTTTCCAGGAGACCGTCCCATGACGGGCATACATCCAACCATGCCAGGAGAGCAGGCTTTTGAGAGCGTTCCTCATGATGAAGATAATGGTGACCCACAGCCCCGTACCAACCAGCACACCTCCCACCACACGCTGGCTGTTCTCCGACAGGTACCTACTGCGGGACCGACGACAAGGGCACAACATCATCGGCTGTACGAAAGAATGAGTTAGCAGCCCTCGCTAATTTTCGGTTCGTCCTAAATCACCACTTCAACACATCAACTTAAAAATCGCCCTCGTAAGGCTGAACCATTAACGACTCATAAGGTCTTCTTCGATATTGAATATTAACAATAACCTCTAAAAATGTTTCTCACAAGAACCAGATAAAATCTGACCGTCTTAATGTAAAATATCTTAAAGGGAACGTGTAATTAAATTTTGCTATCCTTGAAAATTCCTCTAATTTCAAATACATGCATTGCCATTTCACAGTATACACTTTGCAGGAAAGACTAAAGTTCACCAAATCTTAGCATTCTGTGAATTTTCAGGTTAATCCCAGGAAGTGCCATGTCACACACAAGGCCAACGGGAAAACTTCCCCAAGCACACAAAGTTAAATAGGTGAAAGTTCATAGGGTGTTGACAAAACATTAGTATATTTGCAGCAACGTATCCTACAAATGACCTCTGCTCCGTTCAAGTCACTCTACCTGAAAAACATAACCTTCTGAAGTCCTGGTTCTGTTCCCGTGTAAACAAGTGCCAACGGAGAATAGGAGCTGGCGTGAAATGTGGTATTACCTGACTGGGAGGTGCATCCCCAGTTTGTCAAACAGCCCTAGTGTGGGGTCCATACGTGCATACTTGGTTGAAGACATGTAGCCCACCACTACCACCAAGAACCCTGAAGGACTTCCAGGGTATACCCCAGTCATTATCCCATTCTGCAAAACAAAACAAAAAAAATGTTTTTATTTGCCGGGTGCCTGTAGCATTATACTTCTCAGTCATAATTAAATGTCTATGAACGTGAACAGTGTTTATAAGGACATTTAGCTATAAAGACGCCCCCCGAGTTACGATGGGGTTATGTTCTGATAAGCCAATCATAAGATGAAAATATAGTAAGGCGTAAATGTATTTTAACACAGTGCAGCTAACCAAACAAACATCATAGCCTAGATTAGCCTACTTTAAACATACTTAGGACACTTACATTAGCCTACGGTTGGATAAAATAATTAACACAAAGCCTATTTTATAATAAAGTGTTGAATATTTCATGTAATTTATTGAATAACGTACTGTAAGTGAAAAATGGAATGGAATTGGAATACCCATCGTAAAGTCGATATATCGTAACACGGACCATCGTAACCCAGGAAAGGTCTGTATAATCATTCAGAACATTTAGCTAAACAGTCCACAGTCTTTATCGATCAGGTACTGCAGCTACCCTCTATATCAGTGTTTCTCAAGCTGGTCTTCAGAGACTCACAGACAGTCCATGTTTGGAGTCCTGGGAGGGAGCAAAAATGTGGATTGTCTGGCAGGGAATTAGGAAAGAGCAAAAATGTGGACCAGCTGTGGGTCCCAGAGGACCGGACTGTGGAACATTGCTCTGTATCACAGGCGAAGGGGCAGAGCGATGGGGCGCACCTTAAAGCGAATAAACCTCTTCTTCCAGGAGTGGAGGCCAGAGAGGTAAATCTGCCGGAGGGCCTCGTGGCTGAGCTGGAGGTCGATGCCATCGGGGCCGACTGTGAACTGGAAGGCTACAGCCTGGTGCGCTTCTGCCATGACGGTGACTCGGGATTGCTGTGAAGACAACACAGAAGCTCATTCACCTGCCCTTTAAGTGGCCAGAACGAATAAACTCCTCTTCCTTTAAGAGAAAAACCAAATGCTTTGCTTTGGCTTGGTTCCTTGTAAACCGTTATTTAATGTCACAACTTTCATTCCACTTCCCCCACGGAAAACCTTTGCCAACAAGAAAACAATATTCATCAAATCATATGGAACAAAAAATGTAGAAGTTCTGCTGACTGATTTATGGTAACTCCCTCACCTGCAAGTGGGTATTGACCGAGTCACAGAGATCATATACCATGCTGACGCAAGAAAGTCTGAATCAATACCAACGAAAAACACACTTTCAAACATGCCGACTGATAACGTTTATCGAAGAACTGAAGAATGACTCAACACACCATCCTTTAAAACGGCATATACCATTTTACAAAGGCTGCTGGAAACATGCATTCAAAGGATGTTACTGCAAATAATAAGAAACACTAGTTTAAAAGGTTAGCAATACACCTGCTAACAAGCTTTTAGAAAAAATACAATAAATGTAGATATATGGATGCATAGATGAAAAATATGAACTTTTATGGGTCACGCAGTGAAGCTCACTGGCAGGAAACAACCTATTTTCCCTGTGGCTTCACTCACTGCAGCACTGGCAGCCGGAGCAGAAGTTAGGGAGCTTATCAGAGTGAAACCTTTATTGCATATCTGATTTGAATTGCATGTTTCTTTGCTGGTAACTGCGATGCGATGTTTACATAATGTTTTTAAGAGTGTCCTCCTTAAATGCTGAGCTATTATTAGCCACATCATTGTACTAACAGTGCTTCAGCCAACGAAGTTCATCATTAAATAAGCACACACTTGTCTACAAGCGCAAATAAATCACAATGAGATGGTTGAATTGTTTTTCATAATATAATTTGCAAATAGTAATTCGGAGATTAGGGTAACTGAAAACAAACCGTGCCCAACCAATAATTAAACTTGATAATACGCCGCAATATTTATACATCTCCCATTGTTTAACGAATGATTCGGGGGTTTCCCGAAGGGAAAGGTTCCGGATGACCCGAATTAAAGATTCAGGACGACCTATTATTAGGTGACTCCCTTGGCGTAATCACATAACATAACATCACTTCACCAAGGAACTACGAACTTCATATGGATATCTTTATGTTCCCCCGAGGATTGGGAGCCAGGGGTGAGGGTAATTCGACATTTGTCAATTTAAGATAAGTTCCTGCAGACTCCCTGCTACTGCTATTTAAATCCCAGGTTGGAAATCCTGAATGCACAAGGAAATTCCCCAGACTGGGCGAACCCCGTGACCATGGAAACGCAAATATGCGAACGCACGCTGGATTGTCCCAAAAACGCGCGGATAATCATATTATCTATGGCAGGAACATGTGGCATATTACAAAATACTATATAATAGTGTTAGACAGAACTAGATAATCGATTAAGACACAGCGGCGAGCAGAAATTCAGAAGACTTCGCAAAACGCGCAGTTTTTGTATGCGCATTTATTTGGGACATAAAACTGTGTAAATGTCGTAAATGTCCCGAAGCATGACACCTGAAGGACACGGGGATTGCTATGCGCGACGGCGTTTCCATTCAGTCACATTTCACGAGCGACGCCCATCCCCCCGCAGGAGTTCCGCGGTCACATGACTCTCCGAGCCACAGAAAACTAGGGGAAAGGTCACGGCGCGAGGCTGGCGCTGCAGCAAAAGGGAGCGGAGCAGCCGGCTTTTTTTTTTTTTTTAAAACCACGTTACAAAACAAATAGATACACCCATTATATTGAGATAGAATTGTCTTGTTTCAGCCTAGCTTTATAAAACACTAAATCACGTTTATCGGAAGTACGTTTGTGTATTTAAACAAACGTGTTTTGAGTCTTGAAACGCATACACTCCAATAACAAAAAAACTGGATACAACCAAGGAAAATGTGTCGTCATGTATCAAAATTATTAAATTCAGTTTAATCGGTGTTATGTAAAAAAAATACCAGTGGTTTACAAACCACGTGTATGGAGATTGAGGTCTGAATAACGGATCTCGAATGAAAAAAAAAAACATCTTGAATCTTTGTAAGAGTATGTAAGATTTCACAATAGGAGATAAAAGGTAAAATTGTCTGGCTAGTGGGTTATTATCCGACCTCATAAATGCGACACCTGTCTGCTGACAACGTAAACAGTCGACAAATTCTTACACTACTGACCTTGACTAATTTAAACTCCCCATGAACTCGAATCTATTACTTAATACTGTCTGTTGTGAACGCATAGTCATTGTATATTCATTGGGGAAATACAGTAAACCGTTTGATTTAAATAAATCACATTTCACATATTAAATAACACCCGGCGTCGTGCCTGCGTATTAGAAAAAACGACCTATTCTGGGCATGACGATATGAAATTATGATCCAAACAATCACTTTGCGACACCACCCTCCAGACCGTATTAAGAAAAGTCGTGTCCGCAGTGTCTGAATGCCGGCGAAATGCATCACTGGTGCTTAAAACCCTGATGAAGAAAATCAGGCATTTCATTTTTTTCCTCTTCACGTGGATTTTTACAGTACGTACAAAAATCACGATCTTTGCCGGAGAAGGATGCAAAACCTGTAAAAAAAAATGCTTTACAGGGTACCCATGTGTTGCAGCCTCACTACCGATGTAGATTAAATGCAAAACTTTACAGAACTGCTTCAGTTTCCAGCAACGGCATTCCTTCAAAAAAAGGCGTATATTAAGATAAACCATCACGTTTTAGGCCATTATTTCAGAATAATATCGTTAATTGGGAATTCCTTTTGTAAGCAGCAGATAAAAGTCAAAGTCAAAACAGAGAATAGTTCAAGTGCGTATACCGGTGTGTAACATTCGTCCACCACCCGCTGCCCTGAACTGGATGGATACACGTAGCAGCCATATTTCTTTACTTCAAACGTTGCGCCGCTATTATTTAACAAAATCAGGAACAAAATGCAGTCATGTGTGACTTACCTTGATGCTTAAAATAAACGCTCTTTCGTCAAGGAGCGTGTATATGTTACTGATGTTTATGCCCGGTTCGAGTAGACACTGCCCCTTTGCCCTACTGCGTCTTCCCGCTGTATGAATGAGAACACAGTATTCACGTTAATACCGCCCCCTGTCAAGCGTCAGACTCTGTATATATAATTTATGCAAAACAAAAACTTGTTCACCACTCAGAACCCTTTTAAGGTTATGACGATAATACGTTCAACAGCATCATCGTTAAGGGCGTATTCATTTTATTACTATTAATATTATTATTTTATATGCAGGCAGAAAATACACAGAGTGACACATGGTGCAACTAGCCGGCAAAATGTTTACTTTTAACAGCATCCACTGTTGAGTGCAGCGAAAAAATAAATAAAATGAGCACAATGCAGCCAGGTACTTCTTATAGATTTACAAGGAAATGGTTATTGTACGTTTTCATCTTTGCCTGAGCTTCGTTTAAGCATAAGCGACGCCGGTTGTGGAAGATCACGCCTCTTCCGTGTCGGTCAATGTTGCATCAGAATCCGGAGGCAATGATGGCAGCATCAGGAGAGCTAGGTAAACCGGAATGTATTATGCATTGAAACGAATAAGTTAATTATCTTAAAGTTTCACCACGCCATCGGAGTACGTTTGAATACGCCGATATGTGGTGGTTTTTGGTTATGTTTAAGAACCTTGCCGGTTCTCATTAGGTTGATCTGACGCATGCACATTCATGTCCTCATGTCTTGGGCAAAGCTGTTAGCTTACAGCACAGCTAGCTACCTTTATGTGGATCGTGTTAAATGCTGACCTGCTAGTAAATATAAAAGATCGTAATCGAATCAGCAGCATATATTTTTCGGTAGACTTTACTCCAGAAGGTCCGTTTACATTTACTGTCATTTTCAGCACGGATGTCGTAAAATCAAAACGGTAATGAATCAGCTTGGGACTTCTGCTAGCTGCAATCGTGCTGTTCATTGAATTGCATTACAATTTTTTTTCCAGCGATTCTTTTCGGCAATATGACTAGCGATTCCCATTAATGCAAGACGGTCGATTTACACAAGAAAATTGTCAGATAAAACATTAAAAAGAAACGAAAGTGAAACTGGAGTGATGCTCCATTAATTAGTGCAGGCAGTAGTAACGCCACAATGAGGTAGATTAGATCACTTGAGCCTTGATGCATCTTGCCAACAGATTCTCCATTCGCGAATTCCGGGCTTAGAAAGGGACTCCATGAACAGAGGTATTAGATATTAGCCTCCATATATGTGCCCTCTTGTCTTCGCAGCCTTTGATTATGGCTTCTTGCTGCGTGTAACGGAAGAGCCCCCCAATTTGGGGGCCCTGAACGAGTACCTGAGCAGCCGCAGTTACCTGGCCGGCTATGGCATGTCTCAGATTGACGCTGAGGCCTTGGCGCGACTCCGCGGGCCCCCTCCGCCGCAGTACCCCCACGCCCTGCGCTGGTACAGACACGTAAAGGCCCTGCAGCTGGACCCCCAAGCGTCCACTTCGGCCACCAATCAGTGCTGCAGTGAGTAAAGCCGTAGGAAAAATAGGACGGTCCCAGCCAGTGGACTTCGCTGTATGGCCCCTAGTAGTTCAGGGGCTCGATTCATTCAATTTAAGTTCAGTTCATTTCGAGTCCACTTAACAGTAGGGCTGGACAATATCATATCGATATTGCATCGCGCATGCGCAATAATCACCAGCACTTCAGATGACAGGCGCAACATTTGGCCGGAAGCCAGCTTTTCGGTGCTATACGGACATTAATTTACGCCCACAATTAATTTACGCACCAGAAAAGTGAACTGAGTCGTCCTGGGAGGTGATGGACAAGGTGAATCCAGAGAGAACCGAGTTCTCATTCATTTGGCCCACTTTCTGGTCCACTTGGAGAGGACTGAGTTTGGTTCATTTAAAGAAGATTATATGTGAAAACACTCGTAATCTAAGAAATGCATTTCCCTTGAGTGGTGTCCTTGTTATTAGGGACAATTTAAACATTTTTGCAGTCCTAAGTGACGTTTAAGCACAGCTCAGGAAATACGTTATATGTTTTCTGAAGAAAAGAATTCAGAACAAAATGATTACTTTGGGTTCCCAGACCAGGATTGGAAATGACTGAAACTGGATGCCTTATAGTTTTATTATTGACCGTAATTATAATGAATAAATGCATCTATTTGGTGTAGAGGACTCACCTCTGCCAAAAACAGCGATGATTCAGTCAGACCGGTCTGTCAAACTGATGTTGGTTAATCTCAGGTCTTCTTTATATTTTAGCCTAACGCACAGCTGTGTCGTTTGGGTCACTGCAAAGCACTGAGGACTTTCACTAATTATTGGACAGGCCTTGATGCATACAATTAGCAGAGTTGTCTTTCGTGTGTGTCTACAGCCAATGGTGATCCTTGCTTAAAGGCTTGTGGCATCATTTTTTTTGTCTTTGCCTTTGTCTGTGGTTAATGTACGGCTGTTTCCCATTAACAAAGACTGTCAAGTGTCAGCAAAGCCACAAGACTCCAGATGTGCCTGCAACTGTCAATCATGTGACAAAGAGTGTAAACAAACAGGTGTGTCCTCAAGCAAGTGTCTGCTTTTTCCTTTATAGCAAAAGGGAAGAGAGTCCAGTCGCCGTGGTCTCCACCAGAAAGGACAGACGTGCCTAAGCTGTATCTCTACAACAGCCTTACACGTACAAAGGTGAGAACATTTTTAACTCAGTGCTGGTTGGCGTTCCATGTGGTGGCAGAGAGCTTAACATCCTCTTTCTATGGAAGCATAGGCAGGATCCCTGACTGTTAGTGCTGCTTTTCAGGAGGAGTTTATCCCTCAAGATGGACGGAAGGTGAAGTGGTACTGCTGTGGACCTACTGTGTATGATGCCTCTCATATGGGCCATGCCAGGTAAGAGTGGAATTCGGGCCACAACTCAGTATGAACCTAAATGCCAAACTATGAGCTTAATCCCAGCCCTGTAAGTATAAGTAGTTGGTATTTGTCTGTTGCATGGTGGTATTCTGTGTTTTCTGTTTCAGGTCATACATCTCTTTCGACATTCTTCGAAGAATTTTGATGAACTATTTCAAATATGACGTACTCTACTGCATGAACATAACAGATATTGATGACAAAGTAAGGATGTGAATAATACACCCGTTTCTGTTGTCAACCTTTTCCATATTTTCACCTGGTTTGATTGTCAACTTATATCTGCATAATTGGTTTTACTGCTGATTCCTCAATGACCACATTATTTGGTTTCAGATTTTTCCAGTTAGCAGTCAATGAGCGCCCTTTGATACTTTAGTTGTCTAGATATGTATTTGACCACTCTCTACAGATCATCAAAAGAGCCCGACAGAACTATTTATTGGAGCAGTACAAAGAGAAGAAACCAGCACCGTCCCAGATATTACAGGATGTCTTGACAGCCAGGAAAGTGAGTCTTTATTGATCTTTGACATGGGATTGAGTAATTGCAGTCTATGAGTACTACAGATATTAACCACAGGAAGTAAAACCCAGTGGAATTATGGAGTGTTATCTGTTCAGTAATCTACCTGAGATAAATGTAGGCATGTGGGGGGAGGGGGGGTCACCCACAATGACCGATGAAGTGGGTACCCGAAGCGCACCATGGTCATCTTGAAATATGTGTTGGCAATCACTTGTAAATTATTTGCTGCTGTTTCTGCTTCTTAGCCTTTCCTCATCAAGTTAGCCGACACAACAGATCCTGACAAAAAGCAGATGTTGGAGCGACTGGATGCAGCTGTGAGTGCTGCTCTGGGTCCCCTGCAGGGGGCAGTGCAGAGTGGAGCTGAGGACTCGGTTTTACAGGCCCATGCGCAGGTAGTTTTCCGTGTCGGTCAATGTTGCATCACGCCGTTCCCAATATTGACTTATCTCTTTATGCTGGTCTCTTTACGTGTAATTAATTCATTTTATGTGCAGAAAACAAAATACATTTTCTTTATTTATCAAAGTTGCTGCTGGAGGAATCAAGAGACCTGCTGTCTGAGTGGTTGGATTCCCAGTTTGGCAGTGATGTGAGCGAGAACTGCATTTTTTCTATTCTGCCCAAGTTTTGGGAAGAGGAATACCACAAAGACATGGAAGCCCTGAATGTAAGGCGAGCTCTTTGTTCTACAACTACATGCTGTTCCCTTCTGCAGCACAAGCCACTGACATACACCTGTTTATTTAAAGGTTCTTCCCCCTGACGTCCTTACCCGGGTCAGCGAGTACGTGCCTGAGATCGTGGACTTTGTAAGGAAGATAGTGGAGAACGGTTATGGGTGAGTGAACTAGGTGTGCCCTTTAGATGAACTCTTTTGTCCTTGTTGCCAGACCAGTGAAATGTAGTTGTTTGTGGTCACCTTTAGGTATGTGTCCAACGGTTCGGTGTATTTCGACGTGGCCAAGTTTGACGTTAGCAGCAAGCACTCCTATGCTAAACTTGTGCCAGAGGCAGTAGGAGATCAGAAAGCCCTACAGGAAGGAGAGGGTATGTCCAATTATTGCTTGTGGGCAGTGGGTGTGTTGGCATATATCATATCTGAACTGGAAGTCTTGCTAATGCCCAGTTGTTTTATTTCATACTGTAGGAGACCTGAGTATCTCTGCAGACAGGTTGAGTGAGAAGAGGTCTCAGATTGACTTCGCCTTATGGAAGGCTTCTAAGCCTGGGGAGCCATCTTGGGACTCCCCGTGGGGCAAGGTAATGTCATCAGTAGATGTGTAACAATATATATCGTGCAATGATAAATCGGGCTACAAATTTATGACGATTCGGGTTGAGGAAATAAAAAATGAACCATGAGATGTCTCAAATTATTGTTAGGCTGCGTGATCTTTGTTTTTTCTAGATTGTTTATACAGCAGAAGGCTCAATAACTAGTTGTGCCCCCCAACAGGCAACAAATTAATGTAACCTGCAGAAGTAATACTATGAAACAGTAAAATTGTTGTTATGAAAAAGCCAATTAACTTTTTTCATTTTTAAATGAAGGAATATTTGAGTTAATAGGGTACTATATTTTACTCCGACCTCTACAATTTTATGTACATATTGTTGGTTATTAAGGTAAAACAAAAGTATTCTAAATTTAATTAAAGGAATATTTGAGTTGATAAAGAATGGGAAAATAATTTTATTACTAAAAAATGCAATTATTCTTAATTTTTTTTAAATTATTTTTGAGAAAATCAAATTGTGGACCCAATATTGTGAATTGAACCGATTTCGTGAATTAGGTGAATCATTACATGCCTAGTCATTACATAGATGTTATAGGTAAAAATGCAATGCTGTTAATGCAAATTGTCTTTCTTACATTTGTCATATATTTACAGCTAGAATGTTTGTCTGTTTTCAAAGGGGCGACCTGGTTGGCACATTGAATGTTCTGCTATGGCTGGCTCCATTTTGGGAGAGTCCATGGACATCCATGGGGGAGGATTTGACCTGCGGTTCCCCCATCATGACAATGAGTTGGCACAGTCTGAAGTGAGATGAATCTGATTCTGCCAAGGTGCAATGTTAGGAAAGGTGACTACATCAACTTTAGGATAGGATTCATGGACACTTTTCCTTGTGTTCCTTCTTGTGCACAGGCCTACTTTGAAAATGACCACTGGGTTCGCTACTTCCTGCACACGGGTCACCTGACCATCGCGGGCTGCAAGATGTCCAAATCCTTGAAGAATTTCATCACAATCAAAGATGCTCTAGCCAAACACACGGGTAGGCACACCAATTAACCAGTTCTGTTCATATGATCATTACAATCCATTTCTCAGTCTTTGCAAATCCATCATGAATACTTGGTCAGACATCAGTTGGTTTGTTTGTTTTTAGCACATGTTTCTGTTGTGATCAGTTAGGCGCTTTTAGTCTCGCTGAGAAACACGTCATATACACATCATGTATATGCTCTACACATCTGCCAGTGCCCTTGTGTCTATACATATGGGTAGAATTATGGTATCGTTGTGGTCCCCAGCTAGACAGCTACGCCTGGCCTTCCTTATGCACTCGTGGAAGGACACGCTGGACTACTCTGAGAACACCATGGAGTCCGCCATCCAGTATGAGAAATTTATGAATGTGAGTAGTAGTTACTCCTGTTGTACTTGCTTACATTGCTTTTCATATGTGCATTTGTGGAGTCACCACAAGTTGTCTTGTTTCTTGCAGGAGTTCTTCCTCAACGTCAAGGATATACTGAGAGCCCCAACTGACCTCACGGGCCAGTTTGAAAAGTGGGAGGTGGCAGAGATTGAGCTGAATCAGAGGTGAGGGAGGTCTGTGCTTGTGTGCTGAGAATAGGCAAGTCATTTTCATACTTCATTATACTCGTACTTAAGCTGCTGTCTGGGTTTAGAATAGATTACCAGCAACGTGTTTGTAATTTCACCCTGGAGCCGATTTGGTTAACATGCCTGTGTTGAATGTTCCCAGCTTCTACGAGCGGAAGGCCAAGGTGCACGAGGCTCTGTGCGACAACATTGATACCCGGACAACCCTGGAGGAAATGAGAGCCCTAGTCAACCAAAGCAATACCTATATGGCCAACAGGAAGAATGCCAAACTAGTACCTAACCGCTCTCTGCTTCAGAGCATCGCCCTCTATCTTACAGACCTGCTAAAGGTGAGAAGGACCAGCAGAAATGTTACTTTGCTCTGCCAGATCTAGATGGGAGACTTGGCCGTCTTGCATAACTAAAATGCTACAGAGAACCGCTTCACCATTTCTCTCCTGCAGATTTTTGGAGCGATTGAGGGCACAGAAGCAGTTGGATTTCCAGTGGGAGGAAGCGCTGGCGTGGATGTAAGTGTGGAGCAACGTCGTTAGTATGCGTTGAGTTGCTGTACAGAGGCTACTACTTTGTAAGAATGTGCATTTGTAAGACTGTTTTTTGCCAGTAGAGCTGTCTTCATATTACATTGCTTTTCCAGCTGGAAAGCACAGTGATGCCGTACTTGAAAGTCCTGTCTGACTTCAGGGAGGGAGTTCGCAAAATCGCCAGGGAGCGGAAAGGTAAGCGCCACCTTCATGCGACTCGTAACTTGTCAGGTAACGCCCTGTGAGCTGAGTTTGGGGCTTTTTTCAAGCTGAAAGTTCCATTTAGTGGCTACTTTATCGGGTACATCTAACTAGTGGCAGATAGCACCCATTTTATGCTGTTTTTACATTTGTGGCCTTCCAGTTAGATTTAATGGATCTAGCCATTTTCCACTGACCTCTGATTTCATGGTGGTTTCAGCCAGTCACTAGATGGTTTTTTCTTGTCACACCATTCTCCGGTTCCGAGATACTGGAACATATGGTACTAACAGTCATACTACATGCAAAATTGCTTAATTAGCTGTTCTAATGCTTAGTCAAACAGAAAGTGAACCTCTTGACCCTGTCTGCATGCTGTATGTGTTTGGTTGTAGCCACATGATTCTCTGTTTGGAGTAGCAGACTGTTTACTTTAGCAAACAGATGTACCTAATAGACTGGTCACATAAGTGTCATTTTCTGGTGTTGAATTATATGATGCACCTTACGGTTGGACCACAAGATGGCAGTGTTTTCATCATACACTTGAATTATTAAGGGAAAAGTGGCCTATGCCTGGACATTTCAGTAATATGGGAACTGTCTTGCTGCTACTTCTGTGACCATTTTTAAAGCAGTTTCTGATATCATGTTTAAAGATGCACATTACATTGAAAGCTTATTTGATCTTATTAACCAAAGATGGAGGAAGCCTGATGTATTGAAGAAATTTTACTGATCCCAGGGGGAAATTGTTATGCATACTGCAGAGAGCATATTTCTATTAAAAATAGCTTATGGAGTAGGAGGTACAAGAAATTTATATTTTTACAGTTGTTTGATAGACATTTCTTCCTTTTCTACAGTGACTGAAGTGCTGGCCCTCTGTGACGCAGTGCGTGACGAGACCCTCCCTGAACTGGGTGTGCGCCTGGAAGACCATGAAGGTACAGGACCCATCCTTAATCATCAGCTGGCTTCCCCCTCCCCCTGCTCAGGACGTCACAGTGTTGCACTTACGCCTGATCGACTCCCTCTGTCCCTTCTGTGCTCAGCCATGCTCTGAATGGAGCGGTAAGACTTATTTCTATGATTCCAGGCCTTCCCACTGTGGTGAAACTGGTCGACAAGGAGACCCTCCTGAAAGAAAAAGAAGAGAAGAAAAAGGTAATATTGTCTAGCAAGAAAATCTGCATAGAACAGGGAATAAAAGGGAATAACATGGGATGGCAGGATATAGTAGAACAGACAAGGATCCTTCATATTTATTATAATATATAATATTATATACATACACATATTCCTCACTCCAGCCTTAAAAAAAACCTATGTAAAGGTTCTGTTTAATTCATTAAACTTTTTACATAACTGTTTTTAAATGGTGAAGAGCTGTGCTCTTTTCATACACCTAATGGAAACTTTATGAAACTATTCTTTCATATTTATGTCTGGACATTACAAGGTAGCTGGTGTGCCTGCGCTAACTTGTTACGGCTAAAGCAGAATCGTTTAGATCAGGGGTAGCCAATCTTATCCGCAAAGGGCCGGTGTGTATGCGGGTTTTCGCTGCAACTCCCTAATTAGATT
>JAODJU010000018.1:5454705-5476372 GCA_026776725.1 Gnathonemus echidnorhynchus | reverse complement strand
GCAATCGGCAGATCATGATCTTGGTGATCGGTAATCGGTGATCGGCCCCAAAAATGCTGATCGGAGCATCTCTACTCCAAGGTGGTTCCAGAAGAAACTAAATGCTTTACCAAATGTAGGGATGGAAATCTTGCCTCAGACTGCTTGTTAACCCAAACCACTGAGTCAGTCTTGAGTGAGTCACCGTCACCAAAGTATCTTGTTTGCACACACCCTGTTGGAAGTGCTGTACTGACTGCTTGGGCTGGCAACAACAGTCTTGGGCAATGGAGTTTCCTTTTTAAGCATTTGATTTAGAACTAAAAGGAATTTGGAAAATAAGACACTGTCTTATTACCCATCTTGCCAGCAACAATTTGTTTATGCAGTCATGGAACAGTGTTAGATACCAGGACTGTCAAGAACATGTCTGAACAAGATGACGGAACTCTGCCGTGGAATGCTACGAGATTCTCCCCGCATCTTTAATGTCTCGTGCTCTTTTCTTGTGTTGTAGCTGGAGGAGGAGAAGAAAAGGAAGAAAGAAGAGGCAGCACTAAAGAAACAGCAACAAGAAGTGGGTAACCTTGTCTACTCCTGTGGATAGCCTGTTAGCTGAGGTCAACTGACCTTGCAGCTGTACACTGAAACTATGGAAGTAGTAGCATTTGCTTGCTACTACATAAAAAGATTGTCAACATTTAAACAACTGCTAACCCAATTAAGCTGTTTACTCGGTCTCAGTGCATAGGCATTTGTGCAGGTTTGTGCTTATCATAGTAAATACTTCTTTGTTTTCATTATTCAAAGCTATGCCATCACTTGGAACATAAAAGAAACATGTATGTCGTGTGATTGTTTAAAAAAAAATTGGATATAAAATGCTGTAAAGGGACAGACAATGATAACCTCTGAATGATTTCACGATTTTTCCCAACAGAATGCAAAACTGAATAAAATGAAAATTCCACCCAGTGAGCTATTCCGGTTAGAAACAGACAAATATTCAGCTTTTGATGAAACGGTAAGGAAAGGGAAGTCAAGCCAATAGCCACAGTTCTGAACATTCCTACAAAGTTTACATTTATTTTTCAACAAAGTATTTTCCTTTGCAATATAATATGCACAATAATTGTGTTTTTTTTTTTCCATTAAGCAAAATCTCTATCTTATTTCTCGCACATATCATGCAGGGTTTTCCTACACATGATGCTCAGGGAAATGAAATCAGCAAGGGACAGAGTAAAAAGCTTCGCAAGCTCTACGAAACCCAGGAGAAGCTGCACAAGGAGTACCTGGAGATGGCTCATAATGGCAGCTAAGAATACTGGGAAATACTGGGAAATGGCAGGGCCCAAAACATACACCGCTTCAGGCCGAGTCTATGCAGGACCGTGCCATTACCATGGTACCCAGATTGTATT
Source organism: Gnathonemus echidnorhynchus (assembly GCA_026776725.1). Classification (NCBI taxonomy): domain Eukaryota; kingdom Metazoa; phylum Chordata; class Actinopteri; order Osteoglossiformes; family Mormyridae; genus Gnathonemus; species Gnathonemus echidnorhynchus. The sequence continues at coordinate 5,474,969 of JAODJU010000018.1, read as the reverse complement.
GTTTTCTTATTCCTGGGGATCTTAAGGGCATCTGTGCAGCTGAGGATTAGCCTTTAGCACAGCATCCAGTTTTGTAATCCTATTCTTAATATGTTGATGTAAAATTTTATTATGAAGAAAACGGTCTAATGAACAACATTGATGAGCAACTGTTGGTTATTAAAGAAATGCAAATTACCCAAGCCTGCTTTGTGTAATCATTGCTGTTGAACATATCTGTTGGTGAGATTTTATTAATGTGAATGTTCTTTTTCTCTTACTGGGAAAATACCAATCAATGTTCACGAGGGGAAATTTACTATATGAGTCAAGTTAAATGGTTTGAGAAGATACATGTAAAAACTTGTCCTATAGTCAATAAATTCATTAGTGTTGTATATGCCTTTTCAATAAGTTGTGCTTTGTGTAGTTCGGCAAAATATCAATGAAACATCAAGGCATCAGGCAAACATCTGAACTATGCTGATAAATTTCTCTCATGCATTTACATTTTTGGGTGGCCAAAAAAGAAATGGTGCTTGTTGTGGAAAGTGGTTATTTTGTCTGTACAATAAAAAAAAACCCAGGTCACAATAAAGGTACAGGAAGGAACATAATTACAAATGATCTAGTCACGGTTCTGTTACAGGTTGTAATCCACTCCTGTTTTACATTTAATATGGTTGTATTTTTGTTTGATCATGATGTGGCCTCATAAAAGAAGTCTAAACTAAACGTTTGGGTATATTGGTGAAAATGTTGTGCAGAACCCATTGACAGTCGTTCGGAGCTAATACGGAACCAATGATGCACAATTTAGCCTTTCCACGTAGCCTTTTGATAGGACTATCCCGAATCCTTTTCATCCTATGACAGCTAGCGATAATGCGACGTGAATCTGCTGTGACCAATCAGAGTTACGGATAATTCACCGCGCAGCTGTCGCTGCATCTGGGAGGCGTGAAAGCGAACACGAAAACAGCTTTACGGTAAGACGGAGAAATACGGTCCGTTACATGTTGTATGTGTTAGGTTCATGTAGGGGGTTTTGATAAGAATATTAAGATAAAACGTTATGTCAAATTTCGAAGGTTACCACTTATCGTCTGCGGTCGTTATAAGCGCTCCATACTAATGACGAGACGTCCGTGGTTAGCTTGCTTGCTGTCATACTCGGTGACGGCCAGTAGTTGGTTAACCCAACATGCTGGGACAGAACAAACTGGCACGTTAGACTCAAGTAGCTCGCAGCTGGCTTAAGGTGCGGCTGGTATCGCTGCCCTTTCGGTGTCGGCGCTTCCTTGGCCGACTCATGGTTAACTTGGTGAGTTGGTCAGCGACGCAGTTGCGGCGCCGCCCGGGTGTTTTTGTGCGAACTTGTGTGATACTGACCGTGGTCATTCTGCAGCTACTTAAGCCTGGCGTTTCCGCGACGGGAGCCGTGCGATTTAGTTACCGGTGTGATGACTGAAGTCAGGTTGGCCCGCGGCTGTAGTCTGGATGCTGTCCGGTGACGTTTTAACTTGCTATTTCAAAATTCACAAAGAAACGTAAAGAAGCTCGTGACAATCGCTGGCGCTACGGTGGCGGACTGACGTCACCGAGGAGCTCAGCGGTTTGTTTAACAACGGTATATATTTTGTGTGTGGGTGCGGTGCGTGTATTTCACGGAGCTTATGTTAATAAGCATCCAACAGCACTTTAAGGGGGATCTGTCAAAGTTTATGTCGTGCCGAATGTGCATTAACCTGACGTATTTCAAGGTATCATGCATGACAGTATGTGTATTGCGTTGGCCAGCTTGTGCAACCGAGTACCTTAGCTGCTTATAATACCTTACAGGATAAGACATGTCTCACTCAAAGATGAAGTCACGGGTGACTTACGACGAGTATAAGTAGTGTTGACGAAAAGCCAGCTGTTGCACGATGCTCTTCCTTGGAGCTGTCAGTGGTAGATAACGTGCTTACTATGTATGCATTGTGATTTTCACATACACAGTTGTTTGGTATTCTTAAAATTCTGGTAGTGTGTATGTACCCTACAATGTACTGTCATCCCCACAAGGTTGTACCTCTGCCTTTTGCCCCTCCAGAACACAATCCATTATACCCCCCCCCTCAATTTTTAGTTACTTGTGACCACCCATTTTGGTGTTCTTGGATCCTGGTGTAAATGATTACTATCTGGCTATATTTTTATAGGAAATTAAGCGGTGATTAGATTTTTTTTTGTCTGTATATTGGATGAACCAATACACCTGCTCTATCATTTGTATTGTAGACCACAGCTGTATTGCGATAATGGAGAAAGACAAGAATGAAGATACAGGTAAAGTGTTTTAATGCATGGGGGCCTTTTGCAGTAAACGCCGCATCTGTGACTCAGCATACAGCAGTATGTGTGTTGTCAGATTATATGTAATTCATTACGGACTGAGAGATGAGAAACCTGGAAATAATTTGGCCAGTGGTCTACAGAACCTGTGTGTCTGAACTCCACAGACATCAGTTGTCTGTTTTACAACAATCGTTTTAAATTTTGAAATCTTAAAATGTTACCATTTTCTTTACCCAATCAGTCTGTAAAATGTCAGGCAGTAAGTCCTGAAATTTACAGTTGTGCTCCTCTATTAGTAGGTGGATGGTAGGATTTTATTAGTGTTCACAGGCATCACACTGGTGTTCCTCCTAACAGCATTGTGTGTGTTTGAGAGGCTTGCTGCTAGGGAGGCAGTCTTACCCATGGAATATTGTGAGTCAGCAGGGACTGTAGTCACTGGCTTTCTTTAGAGTACTTTGAAAACCATTCTCTGTGGAATATCTTTTCACTTGTTTAATACTGAGAGTTGTAATGACAGTGTCTGTCCCTCTGCGGTCATTTATGGTCCAGAAATATCTCTTGCAAATTTGCCAGTCATTTGAGAGATTTGTTATGCACGCAAATGTGATTTAAAATCTAACAAGCTCTTCCTGGATAGAGCTGCCCAGCAAAAGTCCCACTTATGGCAGGGGGAGTAGAAAAACGAACAGGGAAAATGTCATTCAAAGAGCATTCATCAGTTTTGCAGCTGCTGATTGGCAGACGTGAGTGGAGTGAGACAGGTGTGTGCTTGGTTTTGACAGGTAAGGCAGGAGCTCCGATTGCACCGAATCCTCAGGCCCCGGCAGCAGTGCAGCGGTGTCCTGGCGGCATGATGCCTGCCCCCCCCCTTGACATTGTGAGGTGAGTAGTAGGTTAGTGACCTACTGGGGAACAACTGCTATGTAAATTTATACAGATGCCTACATATTCCTTTTTCTTTGTACAGTCTGTGTAAAGAGGCTATCCTGAAGGTCCTCTCTTAATTTACTGCTGCTTTATTTTCCATTTGGACAAATTATGAGTCACGGATGTTGGAATGCTTCTTTTCACATATCCCATCTTCGCTCTCCTGTCGTGACATACACACATGTGTATTTAAAGCTACATACAGTTAAGAGCTAAGCTTTGGTTCTGAATGCAGGGTCAAGTCATTTATCAGCTTCCCTGAAGCATTTCAGAGAGTTATGGGTCAAGAGCCCAACAGAGATGTGACTGTTCTGCCGGGACTGTAACTGCTGACGTTACACGGGCATAGGGGCCTAACTAGAGATGGGTATTATTAAGATTTTAACGGTACTGCTCTTATGATACGGCTTATTGAGCCGGCACTTTAACAGTACTCATCGGTACTTTTTATTTGAGCAGGAAAAAAAGAAACAAGGACAGAATTAACATTGCTTTTTCTCATACGTACTGTATATAAATTACCATTCTTGAGTTGCAAACTGTGATAACATTGTTTTGAACATGTCACCATTATAGATGATAATGTGCTTATTGAAATGCAAAATAAATATTTTAAGCAAAAGAAATGGCAATGTTTTGCACACACCCATAACAATCAGCTGTCTAATCATTAATCCATATTCGTATAATTTAGTTAACTCAGTGTGGGGGCTCTACGGCACTAGCAAACATACGTGGAACAACAACAGATGAAGTATGAGCTAGACAGTCAAATTGTGCATTTCTCTGTATGAATGTGATGAAGTTCTGCTAGATGTTTCGACTGCTTGCAGTTGTGGCAATGAGCGTTATCGGCATCGCCAGTGGTGAAATGTAACCACACTTTTGAACGATCTCACTGCCATCATCACTAAAATTATGATCTGTGTGCATGCTGCACATTGCTGGGCGTGAGAGAGAGGGCGATGGAGTGAGTGAGCTGCTTCGTGTCCCGCCCCTTACACACAGGCGCTGAGAGAGATCTCTCTCTTCTGCATTAAAAATAGCGAGAATCAGAAATGGAGCTGGTGAGATGAAATCTGCGGGAACTTTTATGTAGCAATAATGGATTTCACATTTTCTTCATTCATCTAGTACCGAAAACGGAACCGAGTAACTTCGGAGCCTGTTGATGCTACGGTCTTTAATAATTTAGCCCCAGGGCCTGTTTTAATACCAGGTTTCGGTTTTCATTGCCAACCAGGATGTGGTACCCAGGTTAATACCAGGTTTCGGTACCCATTCCACGGCCAAACCCAACTGAACCACACACCACCTCCGTCTCCTGTTCGTTCTCTGCCTGTTTGCTGTCCTCTTCAGCCTGCTGCCCAAGTCTGTGAAGAGACGAGTCAATGCGCTAAAGCAGCTGCAGGTGCAGGGAGCCCACCTTGAGGCCAAATTCTACAAGGAGGTCCATGAGTTGGAGAGGAAGTATGCTGCTCTCTACCAGCCCCATTTCAACAAGGTACATTGGCTGTGGGACATTCACTGCACTGCCCCGGGTGTGAAAGCGGAATCAGGACTGACTCGGGGACTCTCCTTTAGCTTGGAGGTTGTCTGTAAATGTACTTCTGCTAATTGTGTGATGGGCGAGCCCTTCACGCTAGGGGAAGGGGTTTGAACACGGGCAGCATTGCAGCCATATATGTGAATCGTTAGCTGTTATGTAACAGACTTTGCTTTTTCCGTTGGGACAAACAGGTCAAAGATGGCCCTGATTACAGTAACCGCTTATGGTATCTGTGCACCCTGTGAATGAAGCAGTACTTGATCTCTTTGATCTGGTCATTGTTTTATTTACCTAGAGATACATCATAGTGACTGGAGCTGTGGAACCTACAGATGAGGAGTGTGAGTGGCACAGTGACCATGAGGATGAAGAGGCTTTGGCTGTGAGTTGACTGCAGCACACAGTGCCAGTCTCACTGCACTAACAGTCTCCCCCGTTCATCTCACTGATTCCAGCTGCAGTGCTGCGTGTTTACATAGTGCCACTCAATTCACAGCTGGAACAGGCAGATATCATTGCCCATCCCTTTCATAAATATCCAGTCCCTGTACAGTATACTCATGTAAAACATGAAGTTACAATATATCCATGTTCTGCATATTACATATTACTTGTGTGCTGGATCAGGGGGTGTGGTGGTAAATTTTATTGTATAATGCTATATGACGAGATTATTCAAGTATAATCATTGATGAACTGTCCTGTTTAAAATAATAAAAAAAAAAAGGATAAAAAAAAAAAACAGAACTATACAGCAATGGCGTAAATAAGGGGCAGGCAGTCTTATCCTCTGGTGTGTTTGCAGGTTTTTGGGATAACCCTTAGATCAGCTGTTCAAACCCAGCTGTGAGGACTCTTCAGCTAATCAGTCTTCTAATTAAGCAAAAGTTGCGGCAAATACCTGAATGCACAACGGTCATTTCTGGATAAGATTGCCCGCCCATGTCATAAACCATGAGTTATAACTGAAAAATAAGGGCTTGAACATTTTTAACCAGCGCACACACTTTGATCCGGTTTAATCCAAATCAGACGCGAATGGGGCGCCAACTCCATGGTGGTGACATCATCATGTAAACATTTATACCTGGGGAAACTAAAGCAGTGCAATGAAAAATTCAAAGGCACAAATGATTGAGACTGGTTTGGTTAAAATCTGCAACTTCCGGGGACCAGACTTACGGGGGCTGTTACAAACCTTGTAGTTGCTTTAAAATGTGGATCTGAAAGGGTCTTCAGCAAAAACTATTTTAAAATTGACAAGTAATTCATGAATTTCTTGCATGCCATTCGGTTACATCATTTTCGGTTTGGAATGCACAGTGAAATGAATGAATACCTTTCTTGACATGGGCACAAGCTAAAATAAGTATAGTGGTACCTTAGATCTCAAACTCATTAAAACTCGAATTTATTAAAAGTCGAACCAACCAGTTCGAAAAAAAAAATACCTATAACTCGATCCCAATCTCAGAAGCCAAACACGTGAACGCCGACCTAAGATAACTTTTACGCATGGGGAAATGAGTCATGCGGCACGTCTCTCAGCGGAAACAAAGGGTAACGCTTCAGTCTCAGCCTCGCATTCGCTGAGATAGCATTGTGCATGTTTACACTAGCTGAATACATATATTTAGACAGTAAAAATACATTTAGACAATGATAGACAGTAACAGTAATTATTATATGATAAAATACATTTAAAAATTAAAGATTTCTTATTAATTATTTTAATAATAATAAACCATTAATACATTTAATTATAATAATATTGTCGTGCCCAGCTGGGACAGAACGGAGACAAAGGCGCAGACATCAGGGTATCAGGGAATACGGGGTTTAATTACAGGTAAGGCAGGCAAAACGCAAACGGACAATACAATGACCGGACTGGGGAAACAAACTGAAACACGGACTAAATATAGAGGATTAATGACAACCAGAAACAGCTGATCACATGGGGATTCCACACGGGGATAACGAGGGGGCGTGGCACACGGAAGGAGCGGACGATCAGGGCAGGACACATTTTTTTTTTTTTAAACTTTACACATTGTTTGGATACATTTATTTTCATACTTTAAAAATTACTGTTTTGATAAATGTGCTTAGATGTGTTTAGTGCAGTATATGCTTTTCTTGTTTTGTCCGGTTCATTTTGTGTTTAAATGCTAAAAAAAAACACATTTCGGTGTAATTTTTTGGGGGGCTGGGAACCAATTAATTGATTTTACATTATTTCTTATGGGGAAAAGTCGATCAGAACTCGAACTTTTTAGGATTCGATCCGGAGTTCTGAATGGATTAATTTCGAGTTCTGCGGTACCACTGTAGTTGTTCAACACAGAAAACATTATGCAAATTGTGGCAGTGAGCTGGTTACAGCTAGTCCAGGGGAGCTCAAAGGCCTTCCCACTTCACTCAAAACTGTAATCTGGGAGCATTTTGTTTTCCCAATAAATTACACCATCACCAGAGAGAGAGTAGCTGATAAGACAAAGACTGTTGGCTCTGCTGAACTCGGATGTGTTGCTGGAAACGCATCCAACATGCTGACTCATTTGAGAAGAGCGCCAAGTATGTGCTGAGCGGAGTGGAGTAGGGCAGAAATGACCTCTGCAAGTTAGTCTCCCTGTGGCACTTCCACTTCTTTTGCCAGGAAATTCAGACTGGGTTTAAAAAAATGACTAAGGCTCGAAGGGTGTTTATCACTATGGGTATGTGACCACTCTCAACAGTAGAGAACAGGATTTCGATGGGATTTAGTTCGTTATGATTATGATGTTATTTTTGAAATTTTCGTTAGTTTACTTGGGTTTTATTAGCCACGTTTAGACACTTTGCCTTATGTTTGGTTAACAACTGTTCCTGTATTGTTCAGTTTTAATAATAATTTCTAATCTAATTCTGCTGTACTGTAATTGCACCAAACGGTCATCCCAAGCAGATAGCTGTACTCATGTCTAAGTTTTCATTTATCTTGTGGAGCCCAAAGCTAGCCCAACTCTGCGCATATTTGCTCTTTCATGATAGCACTGTGCCAGACTTGTGCATGTCAGTCCCTTAAGAAAATCAGGCCGTGTGCAACTGGGGGGGAAAAATATCAGAAGAAAGAAATGTCGGCAAAATAATCACAGCAATCTGTGCTTAAATTGATATTTAAAAATCGTTCTTTTTAACATTTGTGGCGAAATAAAAATCGCCATCTCAATGAATCATGATTTGTAACTGATTTGATTCCCCCCCCCCCCAAATGTTTGACATTATCTCACAAAATGTAGCTAGTTTTTTTTCTTTTCTTTTTTTTTTTCCCCCTTAAAGTGCATAAAAAGAAACCTGTTATTGTTGCTGACAGGACGACCTGAGTAAGAAGGTCACTGTGGGGGCTGCTCAGCAGCAGGAAGAGCCCCCCACAGAGGAGGGCCCCATAGAGGAGACCCCCACAGAAGAGGGCCCCAAAGGCATCCCAGATTTCTGGCTCACCATCTTCAAGAACGTTGACATGCTTAGTGACATGCTACAGGTAAAGTTGTATATATGGAACATGGCTGCCGTGGGTTGAGTCATATGCAACATTCATTAGTTATAGTTGAATATAACCTCTTGGGAAATTTTATGATTGCTTAGTCTGCCCAAAACAATGCTGCCCCCTGGTGGTGCTTAACTGCTATTTCTCCTCAGGATCCCCAACATCCCATTTATATACTAGCAGGCCATTTGCCGCTATCACTGTCATCCTCTGAGGGGGTCATGACATCGCCTGACTTCACACTGTTTACACACACGTAAATAAATATCTGCAATATTACCCCCCGTTTTCCAAACTTTTTCAATGGATAGTGGGGACTTGAACTATTTGAGCCTGTTACAGTAAGTAAGTATTTTAGAGCTCATCTGTATTTTAATATTTGGAGACAAAAACAATTAATGGATGTTTTTTGTGAAAGGTAGTTTTGATGCTTCGTTTCTTAATATTTAGATGTTTTCCCATTTAAGATTTAATGTCCTTTCTGTCCGCATTTTATTTATTAACAGGTTGTTGTTGTTGGAAATATTATGTAATAGTTTTAACTGCCCTTATATGGGGGGTTCATACCCTCCCCTGTGTTTGCTTTTGTTTCCATTAGGAACATGATGAGCCAATCCTGAGACACTTACAAGACATCAAAGTGAAATTTTCTGACCCTGACCAGCCTATGGTTAGTGTGACAACTAAACATCAAACATTTATATTCAAAGTGATATGTAAGTGTCATGTACATACTGTGTGTATTGCATATAACCTGTTACCCATATGATTCCCTTGCATTTATTGCATGTGCCTATTTTTTCCCCTAACAGAGCTTCACGTTGGAGTTTCACTTTGAGCCAAACAGCTTCTTTAAAAACGAGGTCCTCACAAAGGTTTACAAGATGAAGTCCGAACCAGATCCTGAAGATCCCTTCTCCTTTGAGGGTCCAGAGATTGTGGACTGTGAGGGGTGAGATGAGCCGGCAGACCCAAGTCTCCCAGTGCTACATGCTGTATTTATGTATTTAGCAAGACGCTTTTTATCGAAAGTGACGTGCAGTTGAGAGAGCAGGGGCAGCCAGTCCCTGGAGCAACTGGGATTACTGAAGGGCCTAATGGTGGATTTGAACCAACAGCCTTCCACAGCGACCGAACCCAGAGTCACACACTGTGCCCATTACATTACCTTTTTGTCATTCCCTCACTAAAATACATGGTTGATCAATGAAATTTAATTTGCAATACATTTATTCAGCAGACGCTTCTGTCCAAGGTGACATACAAGTGAGGCAAATGGCATTTAGCTTTCAAAGCTTTCATTTTGTCTGCAGGCAATCCTTATTCCCACGTTTTTGCTCCACCCAGCTCCCAGCCAATCAGGAACACTGAATACCTGGTACAGGTGTGCTGGGAGCTCAGAGGAAGCAAAAACGTGGGCTGTCCGGGGTTCCCCGAGGACTGGGTTGGAAACACTGCTCTAGGCTTCGTAAAGTGACCCACAGGGCTCGCCTCCATTTTTCCCCTCTCATTTTAGAGTTTCCACTAAGCTATTATACTGAAAATTGCTCTATCTAGTGGTTTATGCTGTAGTATGTCGTTTTATTTCCTTATCAGCTTTCTTCTGTGTCCAGCTGTGAAATTGATTGGCATAAAGGCAAAGACGTGACTGTAAAAACCATAAAGAAGAAACAGAAACACAAGGGGAGGGGCACTGTGAGGACCATCACCAAGCAAGTACCCAGCGACTCCTTCTTCAACTTCTTCAACCCCATCAAAGGTAGAGCATGCTAACTTTTATGAAGAGATCCTAAGGCTCTCTGCTTGCCGATGCAGGTGTTTGGCACTACAGGTTTGTAATAACCAGCAGGTGGCAGTATGTCAACACTGGAAGTAACCGTTTAGTCATTGCTGGTTGTATACAACAGAATGCCGCTGTCATTTTTGCATAAGATATGGTGAAATGCTGCTTCTGGAGACAAATGTAAAAATGTACTTTCATATTCTTGTGTAAACTTGTAACAGAACATATTAATTATACAGTATAGCGTTACAGTTAAAGTAAAAAAAAATCAAGACCGAAGGTTTATTCGTTTACCATCCCCCGCCTACTGTTGCTTTGCAGCGATCGGAATTTCAAAGAAGTGACCTTTTCTGTTAGCCGGAGGGGGACTGGAAAAATGGCAAGGTTCACATTCCCCTCAGGATTACTGTAGCCGGTCTGCATCCCTTTGGTTGTCCACACAGAGAACAGCTCTTTCCTGCTTGCTACATGTTTCCATCGCAAGCTGTAAAATGGCACCGTGCAGAATGATCATTTATGTCTGTGATTATAACCATGTCTGTGTTTATAACCAGACTGACTTGTTCTATATTGCAAAGTTGTTACAAGTATCTTGATTCTTGCACATTATTGTAATGTCAAACGGATTCTGAATGAACATCACACAGAGTTCTTCTGCGTGGGTGTGAGAGCAGGGGCACATGTGAGCTGCTAACCATGCTGTCAACTGCTATGCTGAAAACCTGCTCGATGTTTTACATGTAAATTGTAAATTGCAGGTACAATTTTATGTATGAATGCATGTCTGCATTCAGGGGACAATTTATACACGTGAAATTGCCAGACAAAATAAAAGGATTTAAAGACAGGACTTTTGAAAGAAACCAGAATGATGAATGGAAGGTGTAGGCAGGTGACCGTCAACTTACAAAGGCTGACACATCAGAGACAGACCAGTTCTGTTGGTTTAATGGATTATATTACTAAGCCTTAAGGCAGCTGTATTACAATTAATGTACAGGATTGGTTTACTTTTTCATTTTCACTCCCATCTATTTCATTTAAAGCATTTCGTTTGCAGACAAACTACTGAAGAGGTTTTTCCAGTCCAGTTTCATCAGAAATATTCTGAAAATTCCTCCTCCCTGGTGATTTCATCATTTGAATCCACTCTAACAGTGCTGTCATTGGTCACATGGCCACGGCCCTTTGTTGGATGAAGGGCCTGCGAGTGGCTGTTTAAAAGAGAGCCTTTAAAAGAACTTATAAACTTATAAAAGTTTATAATAGAGTCACCTGAAAGAAGCTGCATCATGTGGCACTTGGTTCTTATCTGTGGGAAGACGGTGACTCTCCTTCTCGTGCCTGCAGACACTGCTCCTGCATACCAGATCTTTTTCACAGAAGATGAATTTTTGGTTCAGGATATTGTAAGCAAGGTTATAGTTTTCTAATGTTATGAATGAATTTTCTCGTTTTGTTTCTTTGCGGTATTTTTTTTTTCTTCCATTGTAGATAGAGGTATCATTAAAATCTTATTCGTGGAAGTTAAACTGCTTTGATGGATGTCATCAGACTTTAAGCATGCATCTTAAGGAATGTGGTCCGGCAGGTTTCTTAGCTGTGACAAAGTCCACTTGGAGACACACCTCTTGTGTGGTATTTATTAATCATTACTGCAGCCAGCACCCCAATGCTCATGCTGATTGAGACTCACTGCAACTCCCTTCATCAGGGTGCGACCTTGTGCCTGTAAACCACAGGCCTGAATTTCAGCACTATAGTCAGGAAGGGCTCGCAAACATGCCCAATCAGGGAGCTAAATGCAGTTCATGAACTACCACCCTCTAGTATATTTGCAGAATAACTTCTTTTGCTTTTTGTTTTGCAGTTTCTTCAGATGGAGAGATGGTAAGTGTTCTGAACCCATGATCCATACATACAAATCTAGTATCTAGCTATCCAGGGTCTCTGCTGAATATTTCAATTGTAGTGTTGGCATGCAAAGTTGTATAGATGAAGCAAGTCAATGCAAATCACATTTGCAGTAACTCCCCCAATCTTACACATACAAAAAATGGTTAGGAGAAGGGATTATACAAAAGATTTTTCAGTTTTTCTCTGTAAAAGTGCATGAGTGTGCACTAACTTGGACCAGATTAGTAATGAAGGGATGTGATACTGGCCATATTGACAAATTAGTGCATTGGGAAATACCATCTGTATGTTACTTTTGCAGAAAGAAATGTAGATTTACAGTTGACACCAGATTTTCTACTTGCAACAGTATTTTTAATTTGGTATTGATGTATAATATTCCAGTGAGGAGATTTAGCACCCGCCCCCCCGACCAAAATATAAGCCTGTAGAAGATGGATGGGTGGATATTCTTGTATGTGTGTGTGGTTTTCCCCCAGGATGAGGATTCCGAGTTAATTTTAGCAACAGACTTTGAGATTGGCCACTTCTTCCGTGAAAGGATAGTCCCTCATGCGGTGCTCTACTTCACTGGGGAGGCCCTGGAGGATGATGAGAGCGTAAGCCCCACCTCCTCAACCACTGCACCAATCAGCTTGACTTAACTGCCTGTGAACCCAGGGGTTATTCTTGCTTGTCCTGTCTGTCTTTCACTAGTATGAAGAGGAGGAACTTGAGGAAGGGGAGGAGGAGGTGAAAGCAGTGTTTGCAGACATTGGGCATGGGCTGGGGGTAGGCAATAGACTGTTACAATGTTACTCATTTCTCTATGTAGCAGGATCATGAAGAGGATGAAGATGATGAGGGAGATGACCCCAAGGTTCGTTTTGTGTGCCTTTTTAAGCTTTCCGTATAATGAGCTCGGTGAACAGTAATTTGAATGGCAGGACTGATTCGTCTGAGCTAAGATCGCTGCCCGAATATTCTGCGCCCTTCAGTATTGTTTGTGCGTGTTAGTTGTTACTGTCTAAGCAGCTGTGCATGGACACATCTGTGTGTTTGTGTGTCCTTATGTGTGTTTGAGGATTAGTTCTGGAATATGGTCATGAATTTGGTTGTAATTGTTTTTTTTTTTGTTTTAACCCTTATTACAGGCATAATTGTCACTCCATGCATTCTATAGGTCAAGGTAGGAAACGGTGTTTCTCCTGTCTTTTTCTCACTCTGCTCGTGGTTTCTGTGTTGCTTAACTATCCCAGCTCATACTCATTCTGTTGAAAGCTGGTGAGGATGACCTGTATGAAATTCACGCCTCACTATTCATCCTGTTTTGATGTTGTGTAGGCTGCAGAGGGAATGTAAGAATGAACCCAATGCCTTTGGTGGCCTGTGGCAGTGTGCCTGTGGGCACCTGGGAGTTCCATCTGATCTGTAGAAAGAACATTTCTGGCCTGGAGAAATATGTTCCCCGTGTTCATTTTTGTCTGGTACACTGTCATCCTCTTCCTGTCTGGCTGTCCCTGCCCAAAACGTAACACCTTCTGGCCTTCGTAGCTACAGAACTCTTCCGAACTGTTCCTGTCTGGTCAGTTCATTCTTTTGTTTGTTGCTGTGCAGAAAGAAGAGAAGCAGCCCGCAGGCTATGAGCAGCAGTAGTGTGGAGGTCTATCTGAGGTTCCTCGTCAGTCCAGCCCATCCTCCACCCCAGAAGTCAGCGGATTCATTTCCCACCTTCCCTCATCCCACTCCGGCTGCAAACACAAGAGACCAAATGTTTTCAGATGCATGACTTTTCACTCTGTGCTGCCCCTGACCCATCAAAAGGAGAGAGAGTTTGCCTGAAAATAGTGACACGACACTGTAAATAAAATGGCCTATGGGTTAGACGACTGTGGATCTGCTGCCTGTGCTGAGGCTCGCTGCTTTCAGACCAAACCGGAAGCTCCTGGGCAGATGATCTCCAATGTGTGAAGCCCAACACCTGAAGTAACCCGAGCTCATCCAATATTTTAGTGGTATAGCCGCTTACTCAGGGTATTTTATGCCAATAAACGTGTGAAAGTTTAGCACCAGACTGATGAGGACTTAACGGTATGATTCCAGTGGCTTCATTTTCTTTCTCTGTTGAATGGAATCTTTTAAACGTTTTCATATTAAGAAGATATTTATTAGTGTGTTTCTGGAAATGCATATGCTGATGCTATGCAGCTTGGAGATGAGTGACACTGCCTACTGCGTAGCAGGTGTCTGTGAGAGAGTGAGCCCTCAGTGTCCTCCACACCAATGCTGTTTGCTTACACAAGCGCTTGCGAATAAATTTTAGGTTTCATGCCAAATGTATTTTTTGTGGATTTAAAAAAAAAACAAAACCTTTGCCGTACCTTTTTTTTTTTTTTTTTTTTTTTTTTATTGTTCCTGACATGATGATGCAGTCCTAACAAACCAAGGTGCGGCATCATTTTTGTTGGAATTGAGCAATATGTAGTTCTGGCCTGTTACACTGCCTGTACACTTTGTGTACCATCAGAACGCTGTCTTTATCCTAGTTAACGAGTTGAAAGGCTGCTTGCTGTGCCACTGAAGGGGCAGAGGAGAAAGGACAGGATTTTAGAAATTTGAGGTTTTGATGTTTAATACCTTGCAGATGTTTGTTCTTTCCCATAATGAGTATGTCTGTTGTTTTGCTTCTTGGTTTGAAATCGATCAACAACCACACTGCATTACACACAATGATTTACAGTGACACAAACCTTGCTTGTCATAGCAGGCACCCCTGTCAATGTCGGCTATAGCATTTGAACTTCTGTGGACAGTGCTCGCTCTGACCTTCTCAATTTGTTATTCAGTTTGATCTTTTAAATTTATACAGAACAGAATATTCTATTAAAAGTTGTGATCTTAAATACTTGGCTCTTGTTTTGTTTAAATGAAATCTGACTAGATTGTAACTACATTTTAACAGAAGCAGGTACTTGGAAGGTAATTAAAGTGGAAGTTATACATTCTTCATATTGTAATGTTTTTCTGCCTTTGTGCAGGTTGTACTGAAGTTTGTTAGTCATTGAACTCAGGTGCTTCATTCAGACCTATTGCCACAGGTGCATAAATATAAACTTGCTGTGCAGTCAAGCTAACTAGTCTTGCTATGTTTACAAACATTTATGAAAGAATGTTGTTCTGATGAGCTCAGTGAATTTAATCGTCGTACAGCCATAGGATGCCACCTTTGCAATAAGTAAGTTCATGCAATTCCTTCCCTGCTAAATATTCCACAATTAACTGTAAGTGGTATTATTGCAAAGTGGAAGCAGTTAGCAACAACAGACTCAACCTCAAAGTTGCAGACCACATAGTAACAGCAGGGTCACTGAGTGCTGAGGTGCATCGTGTGTAGAGGTCTGTATACCTGCAGACTTCCAAACTTCCTCTGGCATTAATCCCAGCACAAAAACTGTGTGCAAGGAGCTTCATGGAATGGGCTTCCATGGCTGAGCAGCTGCATGCAAGCCTCATCACCAAATGCATTGCCGAGCGTCGGATTGAGTGGTGTAAAGCACACCGCCACTGGACTCTGGAGCAGTGGAAATGTGTTCTGTGGAGTGACGAATCATGCTTCTTTGTCTGGCAGTCTGATGGACGGATCTGGGTTTGGTAGGTGTCAGCAGAACGTTACTTGCTTGACTGCATTGTGCCAACTGTGAAGTTTAGTGGAGGAGGGATACTGGTATGGGGTTGTTTTTCAGGGGTCAGGCTGGACCCCTTAGTTCCAGTGAAGGGAACTCTTACTGCTTCAGCATGCCAAGACATTTTGGACAGTTCTGTGCTACCAACTTTATGGTAACAGTTTGGGGAAGGCCCTTTTCTGTTCCAGCATGACTGTGCCCCAGTGCACAAAGCAAGGTCTATAAAGACATGGTTGGGTGAGTTTGGTATGGTAGAACTTGACTGGCCCGCCCCGAGCCCTGACCTCAACCCCATCGAACATCTTTGGGATGAAATAGAATGGAGATTGCAAGCCAGACCTTCATGTCCAACATCAGTGGCTGACCTCACAAATGCTCTTCTGGATGAATGGACAAAAATTCCCACAGACGCACTCCAGAATCTTGTGGAAAGCCTTACCAGAGGAGTGGCAGCTGTTATAGCTGCAAAGGGGGACCAACTCCATATTAATGCCTATGGATTTAGCATGGAATGTCATAAAAGTTCCTGTAGGTATGATGACCAAATACGTTTGTCCATATAGTGTATCTGACTATATATCCTTGTGCCCTGTGCTGCCTGGGAGAAATTCCAGGCCCCCACTGCATGGGATAAGCAGTTGAGAGACACATGGATGGACAGCAGTATGCAGTGCAATTAATGCCTAAGAGTTCAGCGCCTGTAGTCTTGTAGGCCAGAGGGAAAGTTCAGATCATTTTGAAAGGAGGAGGAAGCTAAGTGCATTCCTGCCAGCCGCCAAAACCTAAATTCCTGCATTCTGTCTTAACGTTTTTAATCTGAAAGCTGCTGCGGGGCAGACATTTAAGGTATGAACCCTGTTGACTGAAGGGAGATTAGGCTGCCAGTGATGGAATGTGTTTTGAAATATTCATAGTGTATATGAAGCATGACCGGATAACTGAAATTCTCAGCTGAAGGTCTTTGGACTGTAAGCTAGTGCTGCAATCTGTGTGCTTCTCCAGTGTAATATTTATACCCCTTTCTGTTGTCAGTGTTGGTAAAGGTCTTGTTTTCTCTCTGGCTAAGGATGGAGTGGGTGGGGGTGCTGTCTGTTGTTGTTAATCCAGGAGTTCAATGGAAGATGTGTGGTTTCACGGCAGAGTTCCGTTTGCCCTCACAGATCCCTTCCTGTCAGACTGGGCCATTGTTGAATTGAAAGTAGATGTTTTGTTGATTTGAACAGGAGTCAGGAATTCCACTCCCACCAAACCTTCACTGGTATTTGTGGGGTGGGGGGAGAGACCAGGCTTGTTAGACTTGCGTGCGTCTTGTGTCAAGGTTGGCCAACAAAGCTGTCTTTCACATATTCAGAGTTGCATAGCGGATTACCATTAAATAGGCCATTAACAAAAAAGCCATTTGTAAAAAGCAAATGTAGCTGCTATACAGACTATAGTCTGCATACCTCTAACTGAGAACTTCCTGCTGGTGATATTCTTGGTTTTATTCCATCAGCACAACTTCACAGTGTCTTTTCTCAAATACTTCTTGGTAACTAAGCATCTCTTATAAGCTGCAGAATTTATAATGTAACCAAAATGAAACTAATCAGATTGAACTTATTCCTACGCAATAAATGTAAAGCAATCCCTACAGTATGTTTTCCTACAGTTATAGAAACATGCTTTAACACCAGTTTAAACCAGCCGCCTACCAGAATACTGTCTCCAGCAACATTCTGTAGGAGGAGAAGCAGCCACTGTTAGTTTGTTTTCAGTCTCTTGGAGTTGTAATAATGGTTTTTGCTGCACCAGCTTTGAGACACATTGTTCCATGGCAGGGGTCTGGGTCTTCTGGGTAAAGCCTTGAACCCCCTGAATACGTCATCTGTACTCTGTCCAGCTGCATCACCTGACACCTGCCTCTTTTTGCACTTTTGTCTGTGCTAAGCTAAAGCTAGCCGCTTTCCCCAAGAAGCAGGACACACTCACACTATCAAGGTACCTCTGGGCAATCAGCCCCATGACTTCCATTCTTGGCACTGAGGTGCATTTGGTAACACCCTTGAACTAAGCTTCAGTTCCTCTGAGTGACATCCTTTGTGATGGTTAATCCTGTGAGTATCTGCCATCGGAAGTAATTACTGAGACTTGAGCACGAAAGTTGTCGGGGAGGGCAGAGAACAGAACAGACATTCTACTGTTTGAGTGAAGAGCTCGGGGAGCACTGGATCAGGACACCAGGAAACGGGATCCCTCTTACTGTGCAAATATGATAAAGAGCAGCAGTGTCACATGTGGGTGGACATTATTCGTTGAGAGAGTCCATGCAAAGTGATATTAATTCAGTCAAGTAAGTTGGTCCTGCAAATCATCTCTCTCAAATTCATTTTTTGCAAGCCTATAACATTGACTGTTAAGTATCCTTTTCCTTTAGTGTGTTAGTAAGTATTAGACGTCTATGGGAGCTGAAAGAATGAGAACAGCGAGATTTTTCAATCGCTGGTGACCGTTGTGGAACGAATCAGTGGCAACAGGATGTACAGAGACACCAGCAATGGGGGGGCGGGGGTCATCAGTCAAAGGCCCACTTGCGTTCTCATCATTCCACTCCATGAGCATTATGGGATGCCACAGCAAGATTATTATTCTAGGGATCTCCTTCTACCTAACAGCTCTAAGGAAACTTTAAAAACTCAACTTTTCACAGATTAATGCATTGGCCAGCCGGTGGCCTTAATGACACAAACATAACCCCCCCTATGAAACCATCCAGTGTTTTTTCCCTATTGCAAAAGCACTGGCCTAATGTAACACTATCCAAATAGCTGCTTAATCAAATTTCAAGCAGAACTTGAAAAACATCACCCATATTTTAAAACACAGGTAATACATAAAAATCACCACCATTCTATTTAGGCCTGACACCACAATGACCATAATGGTCTCTCTTTGCCATCACATCAATGGGGTATTACATGGTATGTTAATACAAAAAAAGAAAAAAACTGAAGAAGCCATATTGTCTACAACACATTGAAATGAGGATGCTCTGGACTCAGTCCACCATTTTCATATAGTCTCATGATTTTAAAACTTAAGAAACATGTAACTAGTAAAATGTCTTTCCTCGTGTGACATGAAACAGGATAGTAAACTATGTATGATCAGATCAGCAGGCTGAAAGAAGCCATCACAAGCTGGAGTGGCAAACATACTTGTCATTCCAAAGCTGTTTTAACTAAATTTAGGTCATGAGCTGTTTAGTTTGACTTCGTATTGCCTTCAAAGCACTGATTGTGGATTTCTATGCTTTTTCACGTGCTTATCTTGCGTATGACGGGAACATGGCAGTGACATTTCACACCGGTACATTCCGGTTCCCACCACAAAGCCACAGACATATAATTACATATAATTAACAGAAAGGGAATAAGGACATCTTGACGGCCAGGCCAGTGTAGGGCTTAGGACATCGCTTACATCATCAGACCCACATCATGGAAAACCGATCCATTCTTAGGCTGACACACCATTACACACCTACCTGTAATGGACAAACTGGGGAATCCTACATATTTATATTTAAGCGCCTGACAGCTGCACTCATCTGTAGGAATGTGGAGATTGTACTGAAGCATTGTGGGTTCTTGTACACGACACTAAGTCTGGAGTCCCTCGGAGCATCGGAAAATTGGCAAATATACCTTAAGTTTCCAGTGCCTGTATTCAGGGGGACTCTGAATTCCTGGAGCTGGATCTCCCAGGGTTCTGCTGATTCTAAACCTCTAACACTTGAAATCTGCTCTTATTTTGATTGAGGAGACTTACAACCTAAATAATGGCCAAGAAACGCAGCTGCAATATGAAGCACTACCTATAAAGCCTTAAGAGCAGAAAGTCCTGGTAGCCCAGTTTACAATCACGAAAAGCTTTGGCCATCTTTCGGCAGGAGCCCACCATGCCGGCCTCGTCTCCTCGCACACAATAACGTCCCACCCGTGTTGTGTGCCATTTGCTCTTTTTCCCACGGTGGAGCTTACCAGCCTGGAATATCTGTGGCTTATCTGAACAATGCCTCGAATAACTGCAGCCGTTTGCCACAAAGGCTTGATGGGAGGCTCGGCCTGCACGCCCGGCTGCATACGTGTACGGCTAGAAAGTGCAAGTTCGGCGTCAGGAGGGGACCACTCTGGGAACCATATTTAGGCACGCGACAATGGGAACCGTCTAGAGGGACGCTTGGGAGTGAAAGACTGCTGGAATATAGCAGAGCCTGGACCACTATATGACAGCTGCAGAGAGGGAACTTCTATCCATCACACCAAAGCAAAAATAATCATATCTCATGTCACAGAGAGGAAGAGAGCATTACTGCAAGCCAGTTTGTTCCCACATTCACTGGGTGTGGAATGTCTTCTCTCCTAAGATAAGTATTTCAGGAGACACACTCCAACACAGTTATAAATGGGACGCCTCCATATGCATGCCTCAAGTCCTCATTTCCCTGACATGCTTGCCAAGTCTGCTGGCTTTCTTGCTGAGTGACAGTAGACTCACGCCAACATTTGACGTTTTTTTTTTTGTGTGTGTGTG
>JAODJU010000018.1:5436545-5454605 GCA_026776725.1 Gnathonemus echidnorhynchus | reverse complement strand
CCAAGTCTGCTGGCTTTCTTGCTGAGTGACAGTAGACTCACGCCAACATTTGACGTTTTTTTTTTTGTGTGTGTGTGTGTGTGTGAATACTTTGCCCCATTCCTGTACCATGTAAGGGTATCTCTGAGCGGAACAGTCACATGGAGATGGTGGGAGAGGAACCTTTAGGGGACAGGGGTGGGAACGGGTTTAACAAAATGGCCACAAGGAACAAAAAACAAAACACAAACCATTTTGGCTTCAGCACAAGACACGGGGAAACAAAGCAGATGTTGGGTCTTGGAAACGTTATAAGTGGGCGGGGAAAAAAGGCGGAACCAATTCTTACAACACGGGATTATTACCTGACCCCATGACGCTGCTGTGACACAACCACCTACCTCTTACAAACGGCAACTCATAAGTGACCTACAGCTAAAAAAATGATAATTTATATAGGAGCCAATTAAGATACTCAGATAAAACTCCCTCAGGCTAGATTGGCGGAGGAGGGATCTCTGGTCTTGGTGGTTACTGATGTAAAGCAAGATGAAAACTAAGATCATGTTTCAGGATGTGAATGACACACAATCATACGACCACTTAAGCTCCAGAAAACACAAATGCCAACAAGAAGACTATCCAGGATGCACGCCGGTATATATGGTAAAAGTTCAGCTTAGAGCTGTGGAAAATGATGTCTAAAGATACTTTGAATTTGTATGTTTCTTTATGCAAAGAAATTAAATGGCAGCAGCTGCCACAAATGCATCACAGTCTCCAGATTTGCTCATGGGAATGTGACAGAGGCAGGAACTCACAATGCTGTGCGCTTGACCTATATATACTACAGTTTTCGTTAATTAATATTTGCTGTAATCATTAGGTTTATACTTTAGATTCATATTTCAGGTTGATTATCTTCCCCTTCAACTGTAAGAGAAAGTATTAGGCTCCAGTCAGGGACAGATTACTGTACATCCAAGGAGTATTATAACAAATCTTCAAATCACACTTCCTCACACCTGGTGTTTTTTTTGTTTTTTTTTTACGACTGGAAAGCAGATCAAGTAGCATCTAATTCTGGGAGTTGACTGAATCACGCTGAGTCATAAGAAGAGTGGATTTCAGGATTCTTGTTCCTTAGCAGCCACTGAGCATTAATGGCATTAACGAGGTCATACATACATTACTGATGGTCTCATCCCTTTCATGGAGATAACAGTTTACAAAACGAGCTTGCGGCTGCTCTGTGCCCCTGCTGCTCTCCTGAAGCGGTTAGCTGGGTAAATTCTGATTGAACTGAATGGACTTCAGTTATTGAGTGGTTATTGTGTGGTTATTATGCTTATCGCAAAATTTGACAACAACGAAATAAAAACTGGCCTTAAAAGGACATTTTCCATATTTAACACAGAGGCACATTTCAACATAATTATCCTACTAGTTGCTCTCCGTTTGGAATGGTAATGGTATGTAAGTCGAGTGTTTGCTTCTGCTCTTCTAGTCACCTCACGCAATGTGCTTGTGCATTTACCATTTGAATTATGGGTAAATTCCCAGAACGACCCCTGCAGTACCATTTTAAGATAGACAAGACAACACTGCGAAATACCTGCGTCTCTTTCGCTAGCTGTGCCCACTTTGTTTTGACTACACCGACTGATAATATTGAACAAAATCTGAGTAATTCATCGAAGGTTATCATAGTACGCCCATGACTAAATAATGATCCGCCTTTGTTAAGAATTGCGGCGTTGGTACGTGGCTATTACTAACCACTACATGATAAAGGGGAATTCCATAAAAGAGCTGTAAGTAGCCGGATTCTGAGCAGGCCAATCCCACGCAAGGAAAGAAGATAGTCCCCTCCCCCCTCCCAACCCAGCCACTCCCTTCAAAACCACAGTCCTCACTAATGACTCACGCAGCAGCAATGCGGCTGATGGCCCTACATTGCCCCTGACAATGATGCCGCCCACGCAAACAATTTTCCTGCAGGTGTTTTACGGGAAACGGAACCCTGCTCTTCTTCTGCACCTTAGTACGTAAAGACTCAGACTACGATGGTGAAAACTTCAGAGATTTTTTTAATTTTACTGGATTCAAATATTAGACTTGCATAAAAAATCTTTCAATCATGTTTAAATATGTTCAATTGTGTTTAAACCACTGAACGCCTTCGGCTCATGTTTTACACCCTCGAAATGACATTCTCCACACCCTCCTAATACGGGGCTATTACCTGGCTCTTTTGGAGTGTTTCACAGTGCTGTAATCCTTGCCATTCTTAATTAAGGAAGGGCATTGAGCCTGTCATGTCCTCTGCAAGAGTGTGTCTGTGCATCAAAGACGCTCTGACGCAAGGATGAGAAATGGAATGCTGGTTTTCACGAGTGTGTGTCCGGAACCCAGTTCATCTGAGCTGACAATCAAAGCTCTTCACACAAAGACACTGAAGTGGGTGTTACAAACACAGCCTCTCCAGACTCCGACAACGGGGTGCCTAGATGTCTTCCAGGAAGAGGCCTGCCTCGAAGTGAATCTCCCAAAGTCGTGCATTTGACACCAGTCCGCAGTCTGTACAGTTTATAGTGCGGCTGTCACTGCAGACATGCTTCACCATGTGTGACGATATGCATGATAAATGGCATAAAAGCACATTTGGGGGCACAGGATGTACTCTAACTGTACCAGCCGTCCATGTCCTGCATGTTCAGTCTTCCTCCTTGGAACTTTCAACACAGTAAAAAGAAAAATAAAGTATGGAAATAAAGTAATATAAAGTAAGGAAAATGACGAAGGAACTTCCGC
The DNA here is from genome assembly GCA_026776725.1 of Gnathonemus echidnorhynchus. Lineage (NCBI taxonomy): Eukaryota > Metazoa > Chordata > Actinopteri > Osteoglossiformes > Mormyridae > Gnathonemus > Gnathonemus echidnorhynchus. Next base: position 5,451,812 of record JAODJU010000018.1, on the reverse strand, counting down.
TTAGAGATGAAGGATCCCTGGGCGGCTGGATTGTGGTTAAATGTGGGGTGGTTCCCAGGAAATTTGTAGGGCCTGTTAATGCATGGAAACAGTGTGACTCATTAGCCTTGGTTGCCAGACTGTGTGGGGAAAGGAAGCTGGACGTCTGAACCACGTTCATCGATTTCTACACTCTTCCTGTCATCCAGTGACCAATGTTGGTAAACATCTGACGAAGGTCTGCAGCCCACTCAGATTCTTCCTATGCCATGGTGGGGGGGGGGGGTTCTTGGCACAAAAGCAGCACAAGTGCTTCTTAGTATCACCCTTGTTTAGTCTTGCTGGTGTATCACAGACGGGCACCATTCACCTCCCCGTGCCCTGAAACTACTGACCGACCCTTTTGGTCTCAGCACATTTGGAATCAGATCATTAACACTGCTGCTGCTGTTCGTGTGAAGTAAACCTAATGCTCTGACAGCTACTATCAGCGTTTTGTTGGGACTGCGGACCAGCTTGGGGGGGGGCAGTGGGTGGAATCTGGCAGGACAGCAGCTTCGACATTATCACTGTGACAAGAACAGCAGCAAAATGGAGAAACCTGGCAGGACCTGAGGGACAGTCTTGTGATAACTACAGTTATCTTCTGAAGGCCCCCATAGTCATTCCTACAACAGAGTGACAACAGTTAACCCCCCCCACCCACCACAAAAACCTCTGGGTAGCTCGGCAGAGCATGTGTAATATGCCTGATGATCTTCCTTGTATTCACCGTTTTCACAAATATTACTCCGTAGATACTGGAATACTCCCCTTTGCATACACTGTCAGAAAAAATGAGTACCGATTTGTACCTTTCAGGGTACAATTACTTGTCACTGGGGCTGTACCCTCAAGGGTCTGCCTGTTGTACCCTAGCTGTAGGCAAATGTACCTTTCAGTCTAATTTAAGGTACAGAAATGGAACATTTGCATCATTGGGAGCAGATTAATGTTGTTTGTACCTGGGGGTACTAAACTGGTCCAGGGCTGTACGCTTCTTTCTGCCAGTGTATCCCACCTTGCTTACCCCTCTCTCCCTCTCTCTCTCTCTCCCTCTCTCTCTCTCTCACACACACACACACACACACACACAGTTGGGAGCAAAGCTTGACTACCAAGCTCAGAGTCAGGTACAGCACCACAGGAACATTTGGGGGAGGGGGGGGGGTTATAATGCCATACATTACTGTGTATATTTTATACATTTAAGCAGCTATAACTGTCTCTAGTTAGACATGTCCTGTTCTTATTATGTGCCTCAGCTATTCTTTACATCTGATGTACACTGCAAACCACAAGGACGCACACCCACTTTTCTAGAAACAGCAGAACAATAGAAATGTCGCTGTTTGAGTTAGTTATACTGTGAGGTCACAGGTAACTTGATAATTTTTTTACCAGGCAGAAATCATGGTACATCAGCCTCATCCAGCCATATCAAATTGCATATAATTATTGGCATTGACCGCGGGCTATAATGAACCTATCGTGACTCCACTAGTAATGCTGCCAAAAATCCACTAGGTGGCAAAGTTATTAAATCGGGAAGAGGGCATGCCTGTACGTGTGGCCGATTTTATGCAGCGAATCACAGAGTAATAAAACAAGAAATAGGTCTATTGATTTCGATCAAGTCATATGAAATTTAATGATCCTTAATACAGCGCTACACGATTGTTTAAGAAACCGAAGTAATAATAAAGGTAACTCCCTGACTAAGCGTTTTTAAATGCATTTTGATAAATTGAAATTGCACTGCTCATGAACTTCATAATTACTGATACTGTGAAATGCCTTAAGAAGTTTAAGCACCGAAGAAATGTTTCTTGAAGAATTCCATCTGGATGAACTTTAACGAATATGGTTACCCAGCCCTCTAGCTTCCCAGTACAGCCGCGTGGGAGGCGACAGATTTCATAGCGAGTGACGTCGGGTGGGAAGAGTTGGCAGAGGCTATAAAACGGAGCGATCGGAAAACTTCATTCATTCTTTTAAGTGCTGGATAATAGTATCTCCATGAACAATCACTCCTGCTGGGAATTCAACTGCAACACCACACAACAACCAGTCAAATACTTGAGGATCTGGAGACGGAATCTAATTACCAAAATCTGGCCAAAGAATAAAAACATGAAAATGTCAGCGGCCGAGATTTCGCACGTTTTGAAGGAGGGCGAGCTGGAAAAGAGGAGCGACAACTTTCTCCAGTTCTGGAGAAGGAAGATGTGCGTCCTTACCACGGACAGCCTGAACATCTACGCCGACAGCCAGAAGAAGTCAAAGAGCAAGGAGCTCAAACTGCAGTCGATCAAGAAGGTGGACTGCGTGGAGCGGACGGGGAAATTTGTTTACTTCACCATTGTCACAATGGATAATAAAGAGATAGACTTCCGATGCGCCGGCCCGGACAGCTGCTGGAATGCGGTCATCACCATGGCCCTGATTGACTTCCAGAACAGAAGAGCCATTGAGAACTTCAAAACGCGGCAGGACGACGAGATCGCCTCGCCGGAGCAAAAGGAGAAGCGGCTGGCAAGAGGTCCCTGATCGTGCACATACCCCTGCAATAAAACAGTTAGGTAAGTGGTTCGCATTGTCATGCTATATGTTATGCGATAGGATTCACTGAATGTTAGCATGTAAGAAAGGCTTCTACTTATATATACACAGGCCTACCAAAACTCTTAGATCGTATAAGTAACCTTGCGTAATTTTTAAATATGGTGAACACTCTTAACTCTTAAATACAATGATTTTTCCGGTCCAGCAATTTAAAATTAATTCGTTGAATATACAGACAATTAGAAACTCTGCTGGGAATAAAACGAACATGCTGACGGTTTCTGTACTTTGAAACACAGCGTCAAGTACGGACGGCGGAGACTTGGACCAAATGGAGACGTTGTTTAAAAGGTCTGAAGATGAAGGATTTTCTCTGACTGGAGAGTCCATGCTGAGCTTCGGACAGCGGATCCCGAAGGGGAACCGGCACAGAGACCGCAGCTTCTAAGCCAAAAGTTAAACGCTTTCCTCCAATTTCAAGAACGTGTGACCCGTGGAAAGACTCCCGCAAAGGCGATAGACCTGCAACGCGACATGTTAATTTATTTTGTTCTCTTCTGTACACAAAGTGTTGTCTAAATTATTTTATATTTCAACATGTATTTATTTGAATAAATATTATTTTATAAACTTCTCATTTGTCTGTTTCACAATTGGCATGCCATTTTCGGTTACTTACACCTAATTGAACAAAAAAAGACAATTTCTTCCAAATGGGCTCTTAACATTTACTGAGCTTACATTTATATTATATAGTATATCATCCATTGTAGTAAAACTACAACTGATATAATATTCTGTTTCATTATATTTAAAGAAAAGATAAATTTTGTCATGATATCTAGATCTTAAACATACATTTCAGTTCAACATAGCATAGGGAATGATTCTGACAAACTAAGACATTTTGCATTAAAAAAAAAAAAAAAAAATCAGCGTAACTGAAATATGTTGGGTATTTCCACCGGAAGAATGCGTTTGTTTAAAGAACTTAGTCATTGAGAAATGCGAGGGACACATCCGGACCTCACGTAATCTCCTGTAATATACAGGTAACTTCCTTTCAAACATTCTCAGTCGTTCATTCTTTCTGACTCATTCATTCTGCAAAGGGGTATCAGATAAGGGCAATAATGTCTTTAAAAGGTACGCGCCCAGTTCTGACATACGCTTTTCAAGGGCGTTTTAATCGCGTCGGCAGGTCTAAGGCAGTACAGCGATATTAGAATACCGCATGTGTAAGAGTTAGCATGTGATAAGCCGGGGTCAAAGATTGCATACTTAAGTGATATGAGTGAAATGATCAATGTAGCTGAAGCCGACTGCTAACGAGATCTGAAGGTCTTTCGACTTGGCAAATGCCGGGGTGGGGGGCAGTCTAAAAGCTCCGTTACATTGCATTAGTAGTTGTGATTCCTGTAGCCGGACTTTTCTGCTTACCCATAAAGCCACACACTGTAACCTTACACTCATTTTTCACCTTCCTCCTGTGAGTCTCTCCCATACTTACATCATTCTGAATACTTGGAATATTTCATTAAAACAACTGAAAGCGACATACTTGACATAGAAATTTACAGTTCACTGGTAAAGTCTTAGTAAACTAAATATTCATAATCGAAACGCTAAGTGTTAAAAACATACTTCCCGCGCTTTACATCTTGTTAGTTTCTCAGAGAGCCCTCTATGATTTAATCTTTGATTCACACCATATATTGAGGAACTCTTATGGAGGTGTACACCACACCCATTTCCAGTCTGTGTCATGTACCAGTGGTGAGACAGCAAGAAATGAGCTCAGCCTGAAGGGGTGTCAGGTGTCACCCTACTGCCCTTCCTCACACCGCCTTTCTACAGGTATGATTTACCTTTTGTTCTAATGCCTACCCCAAAACATTAAAATAAAAAGGAAAAAAGACAATAATGTATAAAAACAAGCAACCCACTGAGATTCCTGCCTGTGTGACCCAGTCCTCACTGAACAGGCATTTTTACACTGAAGTGAACTAACAACTCGGAGAGAGGAAGCATAGCCTTATCAGACAGATAGGCCAATCCAACGTCTTATTTCCTGAGTCATAAATCTTATCTCCAAGTCCCTTATTTGTTCCCAAGAGTGAAGTTGTCAGTTAAAAAAAAATAAAGTGTACAAACCTGTCACTCTAGATATTTCATTAAAAAAAAAAAAAAACTGCGATGACTAAGAATTAATGCCACATGCTTTGTAGTCATTAAACAGAGGCTGGGGGTTCAGAATAACCTGGACTGCAAATGCAGAGGAAACGATTAAAGCTGTCATGAGTGACTGAGGACCATACAAGTGGGCTTCACCCCCAGTTTGGTGATTTTCCGTCACGCATAAGGGAAGCAGTGGCTCCCTGACGTTGTGTCATCACTGGTGTACTCAGGGGGGTGGCTAAAGTGCGCTTTTGAGTAGTAAAAACACCACTATTGGTTGTCCTTCACATGATTTAGCCCTCTTCCTGTGAGGAGATGTGCCCTACAGAGCAAGTGATGAAGTGTCTTAATGAGAACCCTTCTAGTGTAGAGAATGTGACGCAGTGCCCTTTAAGGTGCCCTAACAATGGTCTAAGCAGCCCCTATGGGTTCCCTTCCAATGAAAATAGGTGCAGTTATGAAGTGCTCTTGTAATGGATATTAAAATCTCTCTGATCGGTGCCCTTCCAGTGAGGAAAATGAGATACGGGCCCCACTATAAGATTTTTTCACCTCTGCCCTCCAAATGGAGTCCGCCCCTTCATTTCATACAAGCTGGACCCATTCAGGAAGCTCTCCTGACGCACACTGTGCCCACACATACAAAGACCACAGGACAGCAAGCTCTCCACCACAAACAACACTTACGGCAAGGTAAACAGGGCCAGAGTAACGTAAGCCAATGCTGAGCAATAGACAGGGTTGGTTAAGTTCATGGCTTGCATCATGTCACTGATACAGGACAGTGGACACAGGGAATTTCTCCCACAGTCCCCAGCTTACCATGAATTACCCAGAAATCAAAGGAAGGGTAAGGTTACCTATAAAATAATATGCATAAATATTATTGCATACTCTTAATATTTCTCAGCATCTCCCTGGTATAGGATTACACCAGGATTATACACACATACAGTATGTGCCACTTCCCTATCTCTTCCTATAATGCTTAATACCTGCACACACTTCACCAGTACCTCAGTATCTGTACACACTTCACATGTACCTCAGTACCCGCACACACGTCATCTGTACCTCAGTATCTACACAAACTTTACCTGTACCTCAGCACCTGCATACACTTTACCTGTAACTCAGTACCTGCACACACTTCACCTGTACCTCAGTACCTGCACACACTTCACCTGTACCTCAGTACCTGTACACACTTCACCTGCACCTCAATGCTTTCACACACTTTACCTGTATCTCAGTACCTGCACATGCTTCACCTGTACCTCAGCACCTGCACACACTTCACACACTGCACATACTTCACCTGCAACAAAACATCTGAGGGGGTCCCACTCTCCTTACACTATTTTTGCCATACTGCTGGTCTGAGCAATTTGCTTATTGTAAAATGCGAAAATATGCCTTCATACTTGCACTATTTGGGAGGAACCTTCCAGAATCACCTCTGTGACCATGCTGTTCCTAAACGCTTCTGCATGTTCAAATTAATTTCCGCAGGAAATTAATATGTAGACAATCACATTAGAGCTTCTATATAACATTTGATGCATGTTTCACATCCAGCCATTAAAATTATTTCAACAAGCTTGTCAGCATTGATGTATTCCATCTGCAAAAGATGAATTCACTAACATTTTTCAAAATACACCACAGGAAATATCAAACTTCTTTTAAAAGAAAGGAAATAAACCAATACAAGTGAGTCAACCGGTAGTTAATGGGGTAAAAGTCAATACACAGATGTTTCCCCTAACCTCCTCGATTCATCAATTGACAATAAGAGAGAAAGATATTATATAATTCCCAGCTGTCCAAAATGTCCATATACTGGAGCCCCAGAGATGAGGGAGGCAGCGCAGATGCCTGGTTTGTTAGTCAAAGCCGCTATGGCCATGATTTTTACCAGAGGCTTGTAAGGAGACAAAGAACAAGGTTTCCACCTTTACCCTCCCACTTACACAAGAACGAGAGGTTAGACCTGCAGAAGGATAAAAAAGACACACTGATCGCAGGAGACTCATAAACCAGAAGAACAGGGCTGGGAAGCTGGTTTAGGAGGCTGCTTTGGGCTGAGGCAACAAGCTCAGCGGAAAAGAACAAAGCCACCGTTACAGAGCGGAACGACGCCAGCTAGCGTGCAGGTGGCCTCCGTCTCTCCCAGGCCTTAAAATATTTAATCAAAGCATTCCTGATGCATTTTGGAGAGCCAAGATATCTGGCAGTAATCAAGCAGAGGAAATCTTGCAAAGGGGTGACCGGATATGGCCAATGTCCAAGGCTCCAAGGGGGAAACTGATAGGCTGAGAGAAGGAGAGAAGCGGATGTGAAATTGGACCCTAGTGACAGCAGGTGCTGATGTCATGTGATGTCTGCTGCACTGGATTTCATATTTTAAAAAAAAAAAACAAAGGTGAATCACGCAGGTGCTCTGGGCACAGTATACATGTCAGGTTGGGAAAACCACTGGTGCAAGCATTTCCAAGAATCAATTGGTGGGAGGTTTGATTGAAATTGAGCTGGACTTTTGTGTGGCTGGTTCAAGACACCTAGTAATTTAATTGGAGAAATTTCTCATTTCAGTGTCTGTGCCATTGTGCCCCCAGCTTTGCACGCTCACCACAAACACTGCTGAGCAAAACATTCCGGTCAACCACAGACTAGATGACCTCATTACAGACATTAACTGCTGTGTGCTCATGCTTTATACTTACATTATATTGAGACCATGTTTAATACTCATTTTGTAATCTTGAACAAACAAAAGCTTTCAATACATTATATACGTTTTTCATTACATTAATATTTATGAAGTTAGTATCAAACGAAAAATATGCTAAAGATATAAAATAATAATAATAAAATGACATAATTATAAATCATAAAATTTTAAAAATTATAAACTTTTGAAAAGTTCAAAATACATATGTTCATTATAGAATATTTAATAGCCTGGTTAATTTGTTCCACACGTAACATCCTTTTAAAAACAACATGATTTTCCAAAAAAAAAAAAAAAAACATAAAATATGTGAAATTAAAATAATTTATTTATGCAAAATACAGGCATACATGCATCCTTAAACCTACTCTAGAATACACATTTAACACACATCTGAGATGTTTACTGTTGCTGTCGTCATGTCGACGGTTAAAAGTCGACAAGCCGCTGTGTATCACGCCTAATAGGGATGTTTAGAGGTCGGTCACAATCTGACTCGCGACAGCCCTTTGCATGTAAACCCACGTTCATCTCGCGCTGACAGAGGGGCCAGTGCTCAGTCTCCCCATTGGCAAAAACTGCTTCAATACTATGTACTATGCTTACACAATACTGGGAGGACATGTGAGGCGCTTAAAAGAATATGCATTAATTTATTAGCAAATTATGGATTTTAGGTCATTTCCCCACAGTTTCGATTTGGCCCGTTCTATGACTCCAGTTTCACACTCTCCGTCAATTCATCCAGAAGTCATAACTACTGACCATTAAAAGCATTTCAGTCTAAATCCCATGCAAATTACACAGGTACAGAAGCTGCATCATTACACACTGAAAGTCGAGATCAGTGGTTCCAAAAGTGGGGGACGCCAGACGTTATCAAGAATTTGTGTACAAAATTTAACAGTAGCACTTTACTTTAGGCCATGTTTTTTAGTAATTTATGAACACATTCATAATGCATTATATACATGGCTATAATTGGTTATGCCTTTTTATAAATATTTACAGTCATGTTTATAATGCTTTATGAATGCATTATGAATGTTTTCATAAATGACTAAAAACATGACCTTAAGTAAAGTGTTACCAATTTAACATTTAAAAATAGCCTATTTTAACCATAAGTGTTAAAAAAGATAAACCAGTTATAAACTAATACAAATAATACTGACCAATGTATAAATTGCTAAATGTAAAACCTAGTGGGGGTCGTGAGTCTCAAAAGTCATTTACGGGTCGTGGGCTGAAAAGTTTGGGAACCCATCATCTTGGTTGTAAGACGTATGCATGTTTCTAACTATTACCATCCATCGTCTAGTCTTACCCAGTATAGCTGCAAGGATCAAATGTTACTTTCAGACAAGGTAACCTTTTCGGGAATGACATTCCCAGCCCAGATTAAGTTTCAGGAACAGTGTGAGGAGACAAGCTCCCTCGCCATAGTTCTGTTTCTATGGAACCACTTATAGTCTTGGAATCTTCAAGAGAGCTGACCACAAGAGCTATCTGGCAAGTGGCCGCATGTTTATGTGCTCCAGAACCATCGCGACTGGTTGCAGCGGATTTGGTCTCGCCTTTCAAGCAGACGTCTGGGAGCTCCCAGATCAGGATCGTTAAAACACAGGCAGCTTTCCTGGGGAACGTGGAGGTGTGTATTAAAGAAACAGCCAGTCTCCCACACCTAGTATTATTGGGTTAGCACAAACACTGCTAGAGGCTATTCTCATTTCTTTTGAGTAGCTGCAAAAGCAGCCCAGGAACACACAAGAAGCTGATATGTAGACTGCTTTAAAAAGAAATGTTACGCTTAAAGCTGTCATCTATAATACATTATAGATACCTTCAAAATGCATGTTATTGATCAATATTACAGCATTTTCTACTGACAGTCATAAGGCATTGTAGTGTCGAATATAATATTTCATCAGCTCCAAAGACGCTGTCATTTACAATGCACTAAAGATACTTTCATAATGCATTATAATGGTCAGTACAAGAATTAACGATGCTTTATACTACATTATGAGGTTACTTTAGTTCATTGTAGATCAGAGCTTCATAAAGCATTCATAATGCCTAATAAATAAGGCTATAATACGTTATGTCTTTTTTAATAAATATTTATACCCATATTTATAATACTTTATGAATGTGTTCATAGATTCTTACAGACAAGGCACGCATAGTGTTACCAAAGAAATTATAAAGTCAGAAAGATTTATACTTGAAATAGCACATAGCACAGCCAAAATAGCACAGCCAGTTTAAAACACTGTTTATGATTCCAGTCAATTACACAATTTACAGTACATAGTACACCAATGCCCATCCAGTAACTCAAAACTACAACAAATCTATTTACTAAGCCACAGAATGGCAATGTCCATCTAAAACCAACACGAATACCAATAATGAGAGTGATTAGGTTGTAGACAACTGCAGTGCTCATTGGTTACATTGTATAGTCTGAGAGGGGTCAAGGCACATGCAAAACCAAGGAGATACTATCCAGAAGATCTAAACTCACATTACATTCTCTAGCAGGGTAACAGCATATACGTGTATATATATTTCTTTGATTCAGAATATGTTAAAATTGCTATATTAGGGACTTTGAAAGTTTGAATTTCCACCCGGGTAAACTTGAATGAATCAAGGCAGTAGTGTGTAGGCTCAATGTAGGAGGGATCCTCTGTAGTAACTGGCCACAGTATTTTTTCATAAATAAATATCACAGCGTAATGTAATGAAGAGAGACCCAGCCTGTTCTGAGCCAGGCAGGAAGTAACTCGACCTCCAAAGCCTGAGCGAACCAGACGGCTGTCGCATGGGTAACTGGCCATGGGTCGGAGGGGAGGCTGGGTAGCATGGTCCTCAAAAGGTAAGAAACGACCGACATGATTATACCACGAAGAGGAAGTGCTTGCATTCGCCGGTCATGGCTTTCGCATCAACAAACATTAAGTGGAGACACGGCCTCCTTTTGCTAGAGCGGCGGATGGTGTGAAACCACATCCTCGCCGGGGAAATGGGCAGGGGGATGAAGGCTTTCCGGTTAGTCACAGGCTCTCTTTCTGTGAGCCGGCCTCCGTTGAGCATCGACTGGGGGTTTGAGTGTAGGTGGGCTGGAAGAGGCAGTGGAACATGGAGGTCTGGAGTTATTAACATACAGGCCAGAGGGGGGGGGAGAGCCAAGGATAACGTAGCTGGGGAACGTCCACCAGGAGGGGAAAAGCAAACTGTTTTACAGTGGAGTTAAAAAAATCTCCAGCTACATGTTATGGCTCCTCTATGACCATTGATGAATCACACTTTCCACCCAGGTGCTCAGGCTGCAGGTATATTCCTGACTTTATCGTGCCTGGGGCTGGGGTGCAAAAAGTGTACTTCAGTCAAGCCGATTCGTCACCTCCGCTGCCATTATCTAAGATTAACCAGCAGGCTGTCTGTAATTACAGCAGCTGAAGTTACAGACAATCAAAGGGATTGACTTCGATCAGCATACCTTCAAAGGAGTTCTGTTATCACGCCGGTACCTTCTGCTTATAACCTTTGATCCAGCACCCTATGGCTGTGCATAGGCTTGCCCAAGACAGAACATACATGCACATTTTAACCTACACGCAGACATATAGTCCAAGCAGTGAACGAACAAGAAGAGTTATAGTGGGGAAGAGCTGCTTTGGTTCAAATGTTTATAGGTAGTTCATTAAGATAACATTTTATTTGGGTTTGGGGAACAACACTGCAGCAACATTAACAAATTACTGAGGAGCAGTGACCTCCCTGATCCCTACAAGACCCTGCATAGAGGATTTTAATAACAGAACAATGGACTTAAGAACCAACCAGACATACCAGAAATATGGTCTCTGTGATTCTGAGCCTTCAACTTGAAGGCACCACAGCACTGGCAACTGGACCCTGTGTAAGGAATGTGAAGGTCGGCCCTTGATAATTTTCCGTCGTTTCTGCTTAATCACACATATCCACATGTCCTTTAGCGGTTGTTGGGAAACCAGATTTGGAACTGGTAATTGGGAAATCAGATTGGAGACGTGGGACGATTATTTCCTAATACATTCTGCACGAGAGGGGAATTCCGTACAGAAATGATAGCAAAAATTCCGCCACCATTCCTGCTATAAATCAAGGAAATTATATTACAGGGATCTTAAATGGAGGCAGCCCTTTGCTTTAAAAAAATTGACATCAGTAGGCATCATAAATCTCGATATACGATATCGATTTCATAACAATATTCCATTATTTTGATGTAAGTATAAAAATGGGAATTAAGTGTAAGCTAACAAATTAGAGCACTCTGTTAAACATTCTAATAAAATAAAATAAAATAAAATATCTCTGTACAGGAATCTAAAGGTACATTTGTCCAAAAGTTACAGTTATAAGTATATTACTTAAGTTTATAACACACTGTGTTTTTTTTTGTTAGCTTACACTTCATTCCTATTTTTATACTTTTTCTGTATTGTTCTTGTCTTGATGTCTATGTGTGTTTGTGCAGTCGTAATGTGAGTAATTTCCTCTGGGATTAATAGAGTCTTCTGATTCTGATTTAGTGGTTTTACTAAAGTGGTTTCCTGGAGCTTCCCCGGGAATTTCTTGGGAATGTAGGAAGATGCGTATGTGAGCAGGGGCACCGCAACGGAGGGGAAGTTAGGACGAGTCCAAGGGTCTCTGAGTGACAGGGGCCCTAAAAAATTTGAAACATAACCGGATTGGTCTGGGTTGGGGTCCCAATATGATATGCTTTCATTAGGTCCAAAATCTGTAGCTGCACCCGTTTGTGAGGACTGTACCAAAATACCACAGATATTTGTCAGGGAAATAAAACAGCTAAACACCCATTTTACTCATGAACTCATAAATGCTATTAATCCTTCATCAGAAAATGGGTGTTATTTGATCTTAATTACTACCACTGAAAACATAGCAAAGTATAGAAGAATCATTGAATATTGCCGTGGAATCTCCCTTGAATAGTTACTTTGGATGCAGACAAACTATGACTAAAAGATAATATGGAGAAACGTTAAAATAAGCACACAAATATCTGAGACTCTTGTATGTCATCGTGATTTTTTTCCAACTTTCCTCAAGACCAGACAGCTGAACACACTGTCAAACGAATATGACTGGGTTCTTCATGGGAGGCCATCTGCTTAGACTTGGAAGAACGGCTTTTGTCCCAGACACCAGGCCCCCTGGAGATGACGCAGTGAGCGGCACCTGGAGCACGACTGTGGAGAAACCTTCTCCATCTGACGTAGGTAGAACATAGACTGACGAGAAGGTCAACACTGCACCACACATTCATGTAAACATGAGGCAACTCAATGTGTGTAAAAGCCACCCCAACATCAACATTTATTCACATATAGTGTAGAATCGTGTGTCACACATGGCCAGACCGAAAGGAAGCCTGTTATTAGGGTTTGAAAAGAATAAAGTCAGACACTCACAGGACAGATTAGCAGGGCCTCATCAGATAAACGTGACGCAGATCCCTAGGTCAGGATCATACTCGCCCTCAGCAGAGCCAAGAGGCCTTTCAACCCACCACAAAGCTAGCCCAGGTTTTTGGGCGGGTCTCTGCGTGCGAGTGTGTGTATGTTCCCTCAGTACACAGAATTACTCACTCCCAAGTCAAAACACAGTCTGACTGGTGCCTTAGCCAAATTAGGGGGGAAAAAGAGGCTCCTTTATGCTGTAAAAGTTCTAAAAATAATTTTAAATATGGCTACTCCCATCCTCCTACTTCTCTGAAATGCCAGTCTTGCCACAAAGCGTGCCCTTATTTGTCGAAATGAATTGGACAAAGACCTCGTGAGCCGGTCAGAAGAGATGTGTGGAGAGAACGAACATAAAGATAAAACTGTATTTCAGGCTGTGAGGATTATTGTTTGTTATTTATTAACCTCAGGGTCAAGACTATAAGGAGACTGCCATTCCATGGGGAATGTTTGACATTGGGAATGAGAACAGTAACCACTCCGAGACAAACATGGGTCATGTTTCACTGTTTGCACGGGCAGTTCACAGCATCCGCTTCCTGTGGAATCGACGTCTGTGTATGCGAACCAAACATGTATTATTAAAATGTGTTGCGCTGTAATCAATGTGTTTTATGTCTCAAAAACTTAAAGACATAAAAAGATACAGAGACTCCGCATGGTTTAATGTGTCCAGTAACACACACCTGTCTGCTTCTGTCCCAGACAGGCCTGGGAATCAGACCAGCACAAAACTCACAGGCTAAGTATCTATATCTTTGTGGGGACTCTCATTAATGTACACATAACCCTAATTCCAACTACGGCAACCGTACCTCCTACCCAGCCCCAACCTTTACCATAAGTAACCAAACAAAACACAAGACTCTAGGTAGATAGTTTATTTGATTGCGGTCACAGATTTTTATAAAACTGAGTTTCCCCTTGTGGGGACCAAAAAAAAATGTCCCCACAAGGTTAAAGTAATAGTTTTTATATCATTGTGGGGACATTTGTTGGGCAATATAAACAGAGCACAATCCGGAGTAGCAGCAGATTGTCAGACATTATCTGGAGTGTATGTGCCCAAGCTCACAAAGGGTAGCACGTACTGTACATGTCTCATACCACATGGAACAGCTCAGTACAGCCAACATAGAACACTGTATACAGTGCGTACATACAGACACAGACAGACGTAGAAGCACACAAGCTAGCCTTTCACAGCAGATGGCCTTCCTGCCTCCGGTGCTGAGGAACAGAGCCCTGTTCTTGGGAGCGGGGGCTGCGAGCGTCAACGCGGAGAGGGACATGCCTGACTGATGAGTCATCGAAGCCGCCTTCACAGACCGGCCCCTCCACATGGATCCAGTGGAATCCAGGGGTGGAAGGGACTGCGTGGGCTGCCTCCATCTGGCCATCACAGCGGACTATGTGGCGCTGAGTGGCTCAAAAACATGTGTCTTCGTGTACATATAAGACGGCATCCATACAGCCCCTCAGTCAGGTTCGGAGCTCCTGTAACTTAACAAAATGCCGTGCCGATGTTTCTGACAAACGTCAAGTGAGATGTGCTATTTTAAACACTCCCCCGGTCGATCCCTGTTCATAGGAAACCACCATGTCGCTCTTGCTGGCTGGGAGGCCAGGAGCAGAGGCCCCAGAAGCCCACTCGAACTTCACTGGGCAGGGAGCGCCGGAGAACTCGTGCCTCACTGGACAGAATGCCAGAAAACCAGGATTGCTTGCTCCTCAAGGCCACTAACCCGGGTGAGCGCCACTGTGGACGACAGAAAGCGCCTGCGGGTTTTGTTGGGCCATCGGCGCTGAGTGCAGAGGTCAGCAGAACAAAGGGCTCTCTCAGCGCCTACGGATGCATTCATCCCGTCGTGTCCTAGGGCTGTGGAAGTTCTGCTGAACTTCACTCATCAAAGGGCGGCCACTTCCTACACAACTTCCTACATCCTGAAGGACCATGAATAAGTCAACCTGAATGGCCGGTCGAACAGGCACCCAAGATGGCAGTGACAGCATTAAAGATGTCTTTGATTTTCCTTATTTAGGCCTCCTTTTCAGGCAGCCGCTGGCAAAAGCTAAAGGTCACTGCATCTGTCCATCCTGAGCCATCATTATTACCTTGCCACTAGGAATGTCTCAGCTCGCGATTAAACTCTGGTCTCAGGTTACCACAAAGGAAGCCGAAGCATTTGCCACTAATTCATGGGGGGGGGGGGGGGGGGGGGGGGGGGGGGG
>JAODJU010000018.1:5425115-5435511 GCA_026776725.1 Gnathonemus echidnorhynchus | reverse complement strand
AATCAGCCCCACCCCCCAAAATACACATACACAAAATAAACAAAATTAGAAGTTTGATTTATCACTTTCTGTTGGAGTTTTAGTAAGCTGATGAGAACTAATATACAGAACCAGAAATCAGATAAGTGTACTAAAACAATACGAGGTTCTTCACTAAGGTGTTACTAACTGACCATCTGAAGCAGGAATCAGAGTCATTGTACTCAGCATAAATGATAGGTAACTTCTAACTTTCAGCAGAATTCAAAGGTGGCAGATAAAAGCAGTAAGATATGACCTCTACGCCAGTGTTTCCCAAGTGTTCCCCCAGATTAACGGAGAACCTTAGGCTCCTGGACGCAGGCCCAGTTCCTGGGACCTTATGAACGAGATTGCTGGCTCCGAAACGTCCAGAACGAAAGCAGACATGTCTCATCTGCGAGAGGAGGGGCGGCAGCGGATATTTCCCATCCCCTGGTGTGACTCCAACGCCCTGGAGCAGGGCGAGGCCTTGGAGGAGAAAAAAAAATTGCAAGGGCTGACAGCGCCCAACCACACAGCCTTTCAAGTCAGGACATATCCTCACCACACACACACACACACACACACAACACGCCTGCTGCTATGCCTGGCGTCGTCATGGAGAAAAGCCGATACTTGAGTCGGTGGTGTCAGTGCCGAAGGGTGTGTGATCCTCACCTTGGCTGACCTGCCAGAACTAGCAAACACCCAGCCTTATTCCTGGGGGTGTCATAAAGCCCTGAATGTTTCAGGGAGGCCAGATGTTGACAAGGACCCTGGAACATGCCGGCAATAGGGGCCCAGAGAGAATTCTGTCAAAGGGCCCCGGAATTCGAGCTTCGCCCCTGCTTATCACTCCCAACCATAACTTTCGCAAATACCATTTAAAAAGTCACTATTACATCAAGCTTCTTTCTTCACTCCAGATAAAAGTGCAAGGTAGCACTAACTGGCTACAGTTCAAACCACAATGCAATGCGATCCCACACTATGCTACACTGGGGGCCTAGAACTGACCACTAAGGCATATGAGCAAATACAAAATGTCCAAACACCATAAATATCCATTTTTCTCTAATCTTTCCCATATTACATGCAACAAATGCATCACATTCAGAGGCTGAAAAAGGGAGACGAGGATTATGTTTCTCGTATCAGATCAATAGCGTACGGTAATTTAGGGGAAACTGAAAGAAAATATGTGAAAGCAGAACACCTCTGAAGGTAGAGCTGTGAAAGGCAGGGTTCTACGGCACCAACGGGACATCAGGCAAAAACGGCCTATTTACACACAAACTGGGTTTATTTTAAAAACTCAAAGGCGGCACACAGACAAAGAACAAAGAATACTAAAGAAGCAATGGGGAACATTATGTAAATAACGCCCAGAATAATGTAGCTTATTTGGATGTGCCATTGCCAGCCTCTGTAAGACACACTGCAGACCCGCCCACTGGCTTGTCACTAAGCTGACAGAGTGCTACGTTTCCATAGGAGTATGCGCTTCACACAGGTGACACTCACAGTCATGATATGCTTGCTAGAACAAGCCCCCCTTCTCAACCACAGAGCCAGTGCCTTATGCGATATTACCAGGGTTGCCAACTTTGTTCAGCTGACTGGCGTGAAATTTTCAATTCAAGACAAGTCTGCACGCACATGTACACGCATTTACTTCTATGTATGAGTTTTATTACCTTGTAAATAGTCTGTAGGGTTTGCAAACTACCCCAAGGATTTTAATGTAGCTAATTTGGGGTTTATAATGGAATAATATATATTTGCTGTAAGATTTCTTATGTGAGCGTGAGAGTTTGAAAGAGTGAGTGTCACGCCAGGTGCGTGAAAGGTGGCAGCCCTGTATTACTGCCTACTTTCCTAATTACTGCAACCACACACTTCATTTATATCTTAGGCTGTTACATAATCATACACAAACCACTTCCAGTTTAGCATAACTTAATAATTAAGCTTTCTTTTAATAGACTATCGCATTCTTCATTCTTTTCGTTCATTTGTTCAATCATTTTGACTGCAGCCTAATTTTTTTGCCGATATTTTGAGGTTCATGTGAATGTTTATTCATTTAACATTTTCGTGTAGCCTGCCCGCACCTCCCAACTCAGAAGTGGTTAACTCCTTTCAATACGTTTAATAAAAGTGTCATTATATCAGTATATGTATGTTTTTCATTAGCTAAACATAATGTTTATTTATAAAAACCTGTCCCTTGCCCAAGACCCAAGGAAGGTGTCTGCAGAGGCCATTAAACAGCCTTACTTTAGCTTAGCTTAGCATTCTTTCCATGACAGTAAAATGATGAACCAGCCTAGTGACGGCAGCATTAGGGACGAACTTCTCCAAAGGTGTCAAAAGGAATGAAGAAAGCAGAAAGTGGTTCATAAGAAAGCTGACAGAACAGGCCAGGATAAAAACTCAACTAAGCTACTTATCACTACTAACTACCAATTAATTACCAGCGCTGCAAACTTTGGTCACCTGGCTGGGGTGAGGTTTTCAATTCTGCACGAACATTTACACGTATGTAAGAGTATTATTACCTTGTAAATAATCTGTACAGTTTGCAAAGTACCCCAAGGCTTTTGATGTAACTAATTTTAGATCAATAATGGAATAATATAGGTTTTTCGTAAGATTCCTTGCGTGAGCTTTAGTCTCAGTGTCACGGCAGCCCCGTATCAAAATCATAAAGCAATTATCTTATATAAACTGAGATTGGATTAATAAAAAAAAAGCGATCAAAACTTTTTCCTCCACCTACCGCGAAAATTCATCAATCCCAATCAATTACGTGTCTGTCATTTATGCAGCCCGTTTACAGACACGTACTCTTACCTTTTTTATACCTATTTTTGTTTTTTTAGTTGTACAGTTGTTTCCATAAGTTCGTCTTCAGCAGACCTTAAAGTCTTATTTCAGCAAACATTCAGTAAGTGACATGCTAAGGCAACAGGATAAGAATTACCGTTTCTTTATTACTCTTAAAATCGCAGTTAACATATTTTTCTAGTCACTCATATACCAACATAACGTGACAGACCCCTGAACTACAGGCCTACCCGTAAATAATTTAATCATAATACAACACCGAAAATAAGACGTTGGGATTTTTGTGGACTCGCAGCGGCCCCTAGTGGTGGAGACAGCACAGCGAGCTGCGCACATACTCGACCTCCTTTGGAATTGATGGCGCTTTATGTCGAAATGTGACGGACTAGAGCAGTGTATTTCAACCTTTTTTGAGCCACGGCACATTTTTTACATTGAAAAAATCCCACGGCACACCACCAACCCAAAATGTTACAAAATGACACTCTGTAGCCTAGTAATGAGAAAATAGTCTCTCAGTTTATTTATACTCGCTCAGCATGAAACCTGAGCCTGTTTGGATGAACACAAAGCTGATATCCTGGCAGGAATTGAAGACAGACACACACGAAGCTCCTCCTCAACCGCTCTCAGTCTCTGTTTTTAGTTTTCATGTCAGGCTTAAAAAGTTCAGTTCACACAGATATGTCGTGGAAAATGGGAGTGATGCTGAAATAGCTTTGTTTTATTGGAATACATCGCTATTACAGCACAGACACCTGACAATGGCATATTATTTGCAAATAATAATTTTCAAAGAGGTTTTTTAGACCAATTAAGTGAAATTTGAAAATTTCCCATGGTACACCTTACAATCTCTCACAGTACACTAGTGTGCTGCGGCGCAGTGGTTGAAAATCACTGGACTAGGGGACGTCCTGGACAGTGCCAGTCCATCGTGGGATTCTGAACATTTTACAGTGTAAGTGCTGGACCGTGAGAGCAAACTCCGTATACCAAGCAGTTAGATATACGTTTTATCATACGATTTGTCAAATAAAAGTGTAATAATTACTGTTGTAATAATTTTATTCTTGATTTATTTACACTTTATATTTTTAGGCTCTGCATTTAAAAATCTTGTTTTATCAACAATATTTTAATAACTCACATGGCACAATATGAATTAATAATAAATTATTTAAGGAAGTAATCACACATCAGCAGCTAAGGATATGTCAAAAAGCAAGAACACGCAAACTGCATACAAAAAGACTGCTAAGGGTACAGTGATAGCATCAGTAACAGTGCAGTGCATATTTTATGAGTAATGTCCATCTATATAATGCAGCATTCGGAAAGGACCGAAAAAATCCAGAATAGAAAAGTAATACCCAAAACATTTTAAATATATATTTCTATTTATAAGCTGGAGCAGGTGTGCATAAGAACAAAGAATGTTTAAAGGATATCGTACAAAATCATACAAAATCTAATCGTAATTTTAAAAAATATCCAAGCTTTGCTGGGTATGAGACATAATGAAATCAAAGTACAGAGAATAATTATCCATCAGGAACATTGAAATCATGAGAAGTCGATCAGTGCAGCATGAAACCAGCAACTTGTTTTTAGAAACGTTAGTGAAAACACTGGTGGAGCCTGTGTGCTCTTCTGGCACAAATGTGGCAACAGACATCTGGTTCACAATTGCTAACCTTGCAGCAAATTTGCACTATTGGGAACAGTGCTCAGAAACAAACCAGAAGTTCCTCGGGAGTTTCTGCCAAGTAGAATGAAAGGTACAGGATCTAGCAGGTTTGCTTTTTGCCAAAAACTAGCAATAGTATCATATGTCCACCAAAAAGTGATTCTTCTGTCTAGTATGCACAAGAAGGAGATTGATCACAAGTCTGGAAAACCAACAACGATTGATTACAAGAATACTAAAGGTGCCACAGTTATAGTGTTCAGAAAATAACAGAATGTGGGCTTTTGGTTCCTCAATTGCCTCAACATTGCAGGTATAAATGCAATGCAGGTATTCATGTCAAAATTCCCTGACTGGGAAGCCAAGCCAACATATTGGCAGTGCATTTTTCTTGAGCACCTTGACCATCACCTTGGCTGCTCTGAAAGTCAGTGGCATTATGGGAGCCACACCTGCTCAAGGTGAAGCATGGAGAACATGCCACATGTGTCCATCATCGCTGGGCTGCAAGATGGCTGACCACCATAATGTGAGCATATGGATATGCTGCATAGACCACAACACTGTCACAGTGTTTTATGACCACCGTGCAGACTAGTCAGAGAGTTGTATGTGACTTATGTGCAGAACAGCCTAATATTTATTTTCAAATTCAATTACTAGTTTTTTATAGTTAACTTTCAGTCATGGAACTCACTCAATCACTCGATCATGGAATACGTACTGTACTTTGTTAGGAATTGTTCAGTGTTTTTTTTATTCTTTATTTGTATTGTCCTATCTCTTATAATACATTGTTATGTTTATAACTCATTTTTAATACTTTTTAAATACTCTTATTTGTGGAAGAATGCTTAATATGCTCAGATAATTTTCAGGGTTCCCTGAAGAAGTCATCAGTAAAAAAGTTTGAGAATTCATGGTTATTTGTATCTTTAACATTCACTAGCGACCTGGGTTGTGTAATAGTGTTTGTTGAAAAGCCAATGCAGAGTAGATTAAAATAATAATATATGGAAATGCAACTGAACTACATATTAATTTGTTGTTATATGTTATATGTTTGATCAAAAACTGTTTAGATCTATGCTACTAATTAGGTTATAGAATATTCCGGCAAGAGAATCACATACTGGGCTTACCTCTAACAGAAGGGGGGGGAGACATACAGGTATATTGGAGGGGGGGGAGAGACATACAGGTATAGTGCACATACCACATAAAAGGTGTGGATAGTTGACTCTTGCAGTATGTTAAAAGGGGCCCCGGGAGGCTCTAGTGATCAGGGGACATATAAGAAGCTACAGGAGAAAATTAATTATCTGTGTAATGTGAATAAATATTATTAGTCTTTTGTACATGACATTGCATACCCACACAAAAACCACAGATGTAAAAAGTCGGTTTTGTTTTACTTAATCTGCCTAGTATTACAATCAGGATGAACAATTGCTGTGTATTATTCAGTGTTTTTTTACAATAAGTGTTTAAAGACAAAGTGTACTTTTGTTACATATTTAATCATGCATGCGTTACGTATTATCTGTTTTCCACCTGAATACAGTTGCAACACCGTATAACAACTGTCCCCTGCTATCCACCACGCACATTGGTCTGAATTTTTCAAAAACGCTATGTAATACTATAGCTTTCAAAACAAGTCGTCCTAGAGTAGACAGTTCAAGGATTATTGCAACACACGTTTAATACTGTCGGGTAAGATCATACTCTATTCACAAGAAAAGCAATTGTCAAAAAATGAAATATCTTCGGAGCAAAGCTGCGTATCATGTTCAAAAATCGTAGGCTAGAATAGATGATATTGCGATTCCAGCAACTTATCTTCTGTACCAGTGTTACAATTCTACTCAGGCTACGCATGCGTGAAAATACCCACTATTAGCAATTCCACTCAAGAAAGTATTTTAGCTTTAGAGTATGCAATAAATTAGTATCATATTACAGACACAAGGAATCATTTTATAGTGCACATCATTTACTGTAATGGTGTGAAACATAAATGTCAGTGATTTACATTTGCTCGCTTGAGTAATGTCCCAATTGATCCAATATTTTAAGTGTTAGAACATGTTAGAATAGTGCAAATAAATACATTTCCATTCACAAGACAAGCTTTATTTCGAGTACAAACCATAGGCTACTAGCTGTGTGACAGGGCTAGTGGAAAACATGCCTGGGTAGGCTGACAATGAAAATTACTATCAACAGTCAGTCAACACGTGAATTGTTAATTTCGTGCTATACAATAACTGAGCACAGAAATCATTACGTCTTACTTCCCGATATTGCAACCAGATTGCAAGTCCGTTTATGTGCTCGTGAGAAAAATAATAAATGACAGGAGAAGTGAATGGAAAACGAAAAGCATTATCAAACGACGTCATCGTCCCTAATAATCCTTCGCATGGTCCATTTTAACGGGACAGCTGCTCTGCAATCTGTGAAAAAGACACCAGGTGGCGCAAGACAGCAAAAATCAGGTGGTTCAACGTCGACGATTTCCTGCCGTGTTCCGCCATTGCAGGTATTGCATCTCGGAAACCCAACGCTAATGAATATTTATTCCTCCTTTTCAGGCTCGAGAATATTGCATTTAATTATGAAACCAACAAAATTGCAAGTCTGATTGAAATATTAATTTTAAATGGAATGACTTTTTTTCTATCAAAACATGTATCGTAAGATATTTTATTAGTAACTGAGGTTCATCTTAGCGATGGAAACTAGTTTCACAAATTTGGAGTAACTTATTACTTAAACTATATGAAGGATAGAATTGTGGTAACCCCATACCGTACCACAGTAAGCCACAGAATATCTACTGTAAATGAACCTGGACAGTTTTAGCTGGATATTAACCTTCATATTGCTCATAACTGGGCCTTCTTTAAACTGCTTACACCACATTATTTGAAGACTATGGAAGCTGTATAGCTCCCCGCAGCACTGAAAACGTGCTCACTCTGGCCTCCTGTGACCTGTACTATGAAGTGGGGTTACTGGTTTATTGGGGTAACTTGTTGAATTTAAGGTACCACCGTTTAAATGGACTTCATATTCGTTCACTTACATTTTGCACAGACTACCTTAAATCCTTAAACCCCGATAATCCAGTAACCCCGCTTCATAGTACAGGCCACTGGTCTCCCACATCTCTAGTTTCTCATTGGCCGAAGATAAAGACACCTCATTTCCTTCTCCTCTGCCACTGATTGTACGTTACGGCTTCATGATATACTTAAGTAACAGCTTGTGATTTGCTCCCGGTTTCTCCTGGGAACCGCACATGTTGTATATACATACAGAACTTTGTAAACATGGACTCTTTTTTTTAAGGATTATAAATACTGTTTTGGTCATCATTGCTAAAAGAGAATACCCTACTTTTCTTAACATACATTTATACAAACACTAAGAATTGCACTATTTTAAGTTCATGTTATTTTTTTTTGTTTGTTCTACTACTATTGACTTTTTTTGGCTTTAGCATTAAGGCCCAACGTTTAAACAGGAGGGAAAGAGGAATGAAAGTGCTTCGGGTTCGAGGCCTTGACACAGACTAAAAACGGGAAGTATTGCAAGAGTATAAAAGTGCATGTCCACTATTGACATTAAAATTTTCTCGCCACACACTTAAAAAATAAAATATTTATTTGCTATTTTTTCATTTTCTCTCCTGTCATCCTTGCTCAGTCTTCTCTCTCTCTCTCTCTCTCTCTCTCTCTCTCTCTCTCTCTCTCTCCAAAGTGCTTGGTGCCCATGGCATTGGGCTGTTGTACAGGCATTCGAGAGCAGTGTGAGTCTGCATCTGTTGTGGCCGCTGTGCCCCTCGGCTCCTGGTTCATGTGGACGCGTAGTTGATGACGAGCTGGAGGAGGAGCAAAGCGCACAGGATGAACCAGTGCCGCCGGCCCAGCACAGCGCTCTCCTCCGCGCGCCTCCTCTGGAGCACCTGTTGTGTCAGTGCGTGCAGGTTGCTGTGGGGGGGGGGAGAGAGAGACACAACTTATTGGCATCAGCCATGATGCTGAATGGGGCTGATGCTCCCTGACGGGGGTGTCCCCACCTCTGTATGGCCTGCTGTGTCTGCTGGATGGACGCAATGGAGGCCTCGATATCTGCAATGTCCTTCACCTCCCTGTTACATCTGGTGCACTGGGTCATAAATGCTGTGCAAGATGAAAATGACAATTCTAACAAAACATGTCATACGCCAAAAAAGGCTGTAACTAATGAATTAAAGAATTATATAATTTTACCATGACTGATGAGGATATTATGGTAATACTACAA
Organism: Gnathonemus echidnorhynchus; assembly: GCA_026776725.1. Taxonomy (NCBI): domain Eukaryota; kingdom Metazoa; phylum Chordata; class Actinopteri; order Osteoglossiformes; family Mormyridae; genus Gnathonemus; species Gnathonemus echidnorhynchus. The sequence continues at coordinate 5,426,657 of JAODJU010000018.1, read as the reverse complement.
TTAAGTACTATTCCATAATTCTCTTCATTGACGACTATCCTTTGACCTTTGACCCCAGACCTCACTCACCTTCATTGTCGGAGGACTCGTGCGTGGGTTCTGGTGTGGTGCTGCTGCTCTCTGTGTTCTGGCTGCAGCTGGATGGCTGGCTGCTGGACTTCCTGTGTTTACCCTGCACCTTGGCCTGTGAATCACCCACGCAACAGAAACATGCATATATTAGCGCGGTAAAGCCACTCTCTGCCTCTGAGGTCTGAAATGGGAGCATTCTGGGTATATTTACTAGGCTAATAATAGAACTATTACTAAACAGAGCTGGAGATTCCTCGACACCAAAGAGGGGCGTACATAGTGAAGAAGGCATCAAACACATGGGGGAATTTGAGGCAAATTAGATTTCTAGATAGTTCATTATAGTCCTTTCCTCATTAGACCTTTTTGTTCCCCTAGTATATAGGATTTGGCAATTTGGATTCAGTAGGGTAAGGGTTAGGGTTGTAGCAATGCCTACCTTCTGTTCAACGGCCCAGTTCTGGCTGTAAGAGAGCCCACTGTGCCGGCGTAGGGACCTCTCCTTGGTCTGGATCACGCCATCCTTCTCAAACTGGACCAGGCAGATGCTGGGGTCCCAGGGCTTTGTGCTGAAGGAGAAAGAGTGTATAGTTGGAGGTGTAAGATGAATGCAAGGCAACATACCCGGGGTTAATGGTTATTCTCCAGAATGTACCTTATTACCATAATCTGATGTACCTTATTAGCGTATCACCAACACTTTAAAGAAGCCAGCTGTTGTTTTGGCTCCTTGTTCATCTATAGCATTAAACACCATGTTCACCTGCACCTGGAAACCCAGCACAATGGGGACCACCCTCACTACCAGGGTACGTACTCTGCAAATTTGTACTGCCACTCATTGGACACGGGGTCCAGGTTGAAGAGGCGGGGGATCCAGAGCTTTTCGCCCCGATCCTTGGCCTCCTGCCTCTGGGCTTCTTCCAGGACGAACTTCTCTTGTGTGGCTTGCTCCTGATCCTGGCTCATGATGGCACTGGTCACGTGCTGCCACAGCCTGGATGCACAAGTGACAGCATTTCACTCAGAGGCAGAGTGAGACCATAGGAATGGCCTCATCCTGCAGCACCCATCTGGGGTAGGGCTGGGCGATATCACATCGATATTATATCACACGTGCACAATAATTACCAGGGCTTCAGATAATGGGCGAAACATTTGGCCGGACGGCAGCTTTTCAGTACTATATGGACGTTTTGTTAAGCAGATTAGCAGTTTGGCTAAAATATTAATGAGATGCGTTTTGCAACACTCAAAGTAAAATGTAATGTTATCTTGCCGTATCTTCATGTTTATTAAATTCAGTTAGCAAAGCACACCCCATAATACTGTTTTGGTATACTATGGTTTGGTATACTTCAGTGCAATATGCACTGTAGCGGGGCTCACCACATAATACTGTTCTGGTATACTACGGCTTGGTATACTTCAATGCCATATGCACTGTAACGGGGGCAAACCACATAATAC
>JAODJU010000018.1:5401933-5425015 GCA_026776725.1 Gnathonemus echidnorhynchus | reverse complement strand
TGTTCTGGTATACTATGGTTTGGTATACTTCAGTGTGATATGCGCTGTAGCGGGTCACACCACATAATACTGTTCTGGTATACTATGGTTTGGTATACTTCAGTGTGATATGCGCTGTAGCGGGTCACACCACATAATACTGTTCTGATACACTATGGTTTGGTGTATGTCAGTGCAATATGCGATCTGCACTGAAGTGGTGGTGAAGAAAGGAACAGCTCAGCAGCCACGGCAACCTTTAAAAAAGGAGATGTTGTGGATAAACAAGGTAAAAAGATGTTGGTGGTGTGCCAGAACTTTTAGCAGTTTAAAGTCTCACACGTTTATTAAACATAAGGATATGCTGAATTTTAACAACTCTGAGCTATTACTTAAGTTCTCCCCAAGCGAGCTTGATGGGCCGAATGGCCTCCTCTCGTTTGTATAGTTCTTATGTTCTTATGAATTTATACTCACTAACTTTTTGGACATCATAAAATGCCTCATTAATATTTTAGCCATTCTACTAATCTGCTTACCAAATTGTCGACGTAAGTAAACATCCATACAGTACTGAAAAGCTGGCGTTCGGCCAAATGTCCAGCCCGTCATCTGGAGCCCTGGCGATTATTGCGTATGCAAGATATAATATTGATGTGATATCGCCAAGCCCTAATCTGGGGTAAAGGCTGTACCTTTCAGACTCAAACATCCCCTGCTGGTCCAGCCGCACCACCTGCCTCTTCAACCTGCGCTGCCGCACATCCAGGGTGGGGTTCCACAGCATCTCCTGATGACCCGTCTTCTTCTCATGAATGAACACCTCACCGTCCTGTGGGTGTGGCCACTACCCGTCATCACTGCGCAGCTTGGCATCAAATCTCTGTTAATGTCGCCTCAGTGACACAATAAAAAAGCTAACAGGTGGCAGAGAGACTTCAGGCAAATCCAAGAAAGATACTTTTAATTAACTAACTTGATCTGTCCAGTCAGTTTAGTCCGGATTTTGTTACTTCAGGAATCTATATATGTCCAGGGCAGGAGCTAAATAGCCAAAGTGACATGAATTCCATTCCTGCTCTGCAGTTCCAGCTCTCAACAGCTCTTAATACAAATGCAGATGAAGATCACAGTAGTGGTAGCTATACATTTCATGGATAGTCTCTGTATTTCATAGTTCACTCACCACAGTGAGACACAGTGGACAGCGTGAGAGATGATGCTGTCCCTCATTCTCTGCATGTGACTCTGAATAAGAAGGGCCAACTCACCCAGTGTCCATCGACAGTGGCAAGCACGTCATCTCCCAAGCGTATCTTTCCAAAAATCTGGTTCACGCTGCAGGAGCTACCAAGGAAAGGCTACGGGAGAAGCACCATGGTGAGTGAGAGTCAGCCAAACCAGAGGCCTCTTTAGGCCCAATAAGGTTCATCAATGCTGGTGCCAAGGACAACATAGCACCTTCAGTTTAAACTCCAGCTCAGTTGCGAACTTCGTTTTTTCACAAACGATGGTGATCTTCCCTCCAAGTTCCAGGGTCATAGTACCATACAGAATGCCTGTGGATGACCAGTAGTATTTCAATTGTTACAGGTGAATGGGAAAAGCAGCATTAGAAAAAAAAATGCATTTTCTATTGTATCTAAAACTACAGGGGGAAATAGACTCCACAGTGAATAGCGAGGTGAGTGTACCTTTACAGTGGGCATATGGCATTGTGATGACATACTCCTCATTCCGAGCCAGAAACAGCAGTCTGGCCTTCCCATCCAGAATAGCAGACAGCGAGTTTCCTGCAGAGAGCAAACAGAAACAACCAGTCGTGAGTCCTGCTGGAAAAAGAATCGGCCTATAGGACAGAGGAGGCAGGTGAACTGGAATGTGTACCATAGAACTTGGATTTGGCAAGGATGCTGCCATTAATGCAAAAGCCATCTTTCTTGTTGGAAACGTAAAAGGCAGATATTGGTGGGTGGTGGGATACCTGCAACAAGAAAAATAATATGACTATGTGTAAAGTTCATCAGTCAGCAAGATTAATACAAAGTTAATACAAAAATATTCTGGGGTATGGATACAGATCACAGCTGAGAGACTATGGATGCAGATTACAGACAAGATACAGATTATAGTTAAGGGAGTAGAAATAATGGGTACAGATTACAGACGAGAGATTATCTATATAGAATAACAGACAATGTACAAATTTATTGCTGACAGGTTATTGGTACAGATTACACAAGGTACAGGTTACAGATGAATTATTATGGGTACAGGTTACAGATGAGGTATAAATTACTGTAGAGAGATTATGGGTACAAATTACAAAGGGGATACAGGAGGGATGTGACTCACCTGTTCTGCTATGTAAAAAGTACAGCTATCAGTCCGGGGGTGAAGCCAGCAGCACCGAAAGGTTTCACCGAGGATGGGGTTGTATGGTTTTTTCAGCCCCTGCAGCCACATAGGGTACATGACGCTGAGGGTGGGGGGAGGGACTAATCCACATGCAACATGTTGGACGGACAGCAGCGAGTGACATTTTAAGTCGTTCATGCCCAACCATGAGGCTACATAACCTGTACGAACAGTTCCTGTCACCTGACACCTGACGGCACCTCCTGCCCATTCAGTCATGTGTGAGAGCGGCCCAAGCGGCCGTGGAAAAAGCTCGGCTTTGTAAGCCACAGGTCACCTGCTTTTCCTGGCCTGCTCCGAAGCTCTAATTACCTGGCAGAATCCCAGTGCTGAAAGCATCATACTGGGCCAGCGGTATACAAAAAACCTGATGGCGATGCCCCAGAAAGATAGCATGGTTTACAAGATAATGTCAGATCTTCCTCGGTGCTGATATTCTGTTGGGCTACAGTGGCTCAGTGGACTTATAGGCAGAAAGCGGGTGGAATATGGGGGGGCATCTCTTACCTTGGGTTTCTTGTAAAAGCCTGACAAGTACCATCGCAGAACCTGTTTCATCCGGCAGTAAGGACTCTCCTCAGTTATCGCTCTATGTGTAGGGGGGGAATGAGGCTGTAAGGCTCAAAAACATATAGCAGGTCACAGGGCATGTGGTGGAACTCGGAGGGCGAAAAGGTCGCCAGCTTACTGGGACAGGAAGTCGGCATGGTAGTAATAGTCGGACAGCTTGTCCAAGAAGGAGCGTGGCTCTAGGATGAAGGTGGGCAGGACCACCTTGGACAAGTCCATCCCGGGACGCAGCTGCTTAAGCAGGGTCCAGATCAGACTTTTGTTCTCCTCTGAGACGGTCTCCACCTGGGAGGCCTCTCCGGCCTGCAAGGGACAAGGTTTAGTACGTGATGCAGCCCGAATCTCCACCAGCACCGTGATGAGGCGCCATAGAAGAGACCAGCTTATTTATGGTGCTTGAAACATGGATTAGTTAGGATTAGTTTGTTTATGATACAGCACATTTATATTGTTTTTACATTAAAAGTAAGTGCTTGGATTGACCTCTGAGAGCACTGTCTAAGAGCTCGACTTACCTCCCCCATCTCTTCTTGGCCTTGTTCAACATAGGCAGTAGCCAGCAGGCAAGGGGAAAGGTCATCTGATTGGTCCATATCACTTTCTTCGGTGAGCCGCCCACCGTTTTCATTAGCCCCGGTGTCTGACTCCTCATGGGCTTCCCGCTCTGATTTGTCAGAATAGCCGTCATTCTCCATGTGGTGGTTTTCTAACATGGACTCATTCAACCTTTAAAAAAACACAAAAGACACACGCAAACCAACCATATGGGTATAAATTAAGGCCAAAAATATCACTCGATTGCTTTGTTTTAAAAGTGCAAGTCATCGTACCATCCTATTATTATTTAAAAAACCGATTACATCAAGAATGACAACAGAATCAAATTACAACACCGTCACAGATCAATGACTTAAAAAATAACCTCAACAACAGTTTAACTAGTAAACAAAACAAGAGCTTGACTTAGTACTTAGCTTAGCTTTTCCCTACCTGGTGTTTTAGTAATTAATGTTCCAGAACACTTGTAATTAGTCTCACTACGGTAATGGCTATGGAGTATCAGCAGTAACCACAATCTGTTTGCATGATAAAAACCAAACAAGCCCCGTTGCCCCGGTAACAGCCACTATCCTCCCCTTGGAAGCTTCTGAATGTCACGGTCGCTGTCACTGGGGCATGAAGCTTAGTGTCTGTCCCATACAAAACCTGCCAAATGACTCCCCAGAGATGGACTGTGATCAATTCTCTGATAAGTATTAATTCTTTTTATAGAAAAAAAAATGTAAAATAATAGGGAGAATCCTGTAATCCTTCCGCAGATCAAGCTGAAATTCTGCACTGTCGCGGTGACCCTCTGTGTCCTCCGTGCATAGGCCTCTCCTAACAGCACGAGCCTCACTTCAGCGCTCCACCTCCCTCGCCGTGTTTTGGAGGTAATAGATGGGCACGTCTCGCATCCTCTGCGTCTGAGGCAACGGGCAAGCGATGCTCCCATACGCTTACCTTGATAGCAGCTCCCCTGTACCTCGCTTTAAAAAAACAAAGCTTTTCATAAAACCAGGATCGGGCTGGGACTCCCGTCTGTCTGAATCACTGCTAGATCCTGAGCTGCAGACAATACGTGCTGAAGACACAAGCAGACGGATCTGATTTCCTGGCCCTGTCTCCCCCACCCTGGGTTGCTTCCTGTGTGCAGCAAGCTTTGTTACTGATGACTCTGTCAGGGTTGTATAAGGTTCATATTCTCCATGGCTCTTCCTGCTCCTTTACATGTCACATGACCCACTGTGCCCGAGCTGACTGGCTGGAGATATCTGGAGGAGCGGCACAGTGCTGACTGAGAGCCAGTAGATGCTGTTCACTTGGGAAGCAGCGTGCACATGCGCGGAAACGCATGCAGCGACACACCCACACAAACACAATCATGTGCCATCTGGAAAAACAGGCGTGGACTGGAGTATTCAAATGTGCGCGCCTGCGCACACACCTACACGCACGCACACAATGCAGAATGACCGGCACTCAAGTTTACTCATCAAATGTAATACTGATCTCCAGCCTTTGAGGGCTCGCTCTGAATGTGGAGTGCTTTCTTTGATGTAGCATCAGGTAGGTAAGGATCTCACTCAACAAGAGGCCATTACTGAAAATGAGGACACGTTACAGGCAGCTACCGCGGGGCGATGAACGTCTGCTCTGACCCAGCTTGCCCATTTTTTCTGGCTGTCTGGATTTATAAAGCCTGTGGGAAATTATATGCATATCTGAATTCTCTCTTAATCATAACTGCCTCTATTCGTTGCAAAATATGTAAACATTTTATTTCCAGGTTAATGTGAAATTATTATTATTACTGCCACATATTTGTATTTGTCAAGCTTAACAGGAAAGAATGGATAATTATTTGGTGCAGATTCTGCAATTTCATTGATTACGATAATTAATGTATTTTTACAAAAAAATGTTGATACTTTTTCTTAAACATTATACATGCAGTGGCTATTTTATTAGATACACCAGCCTGTTAACGCAAACAGCCTGCACCTACAGACAGCCAATCATCTAGCTGCAGCTGAATATATATATATAGCATGCTATATTTAGCACATAAATAGCATGCAGACAGGGTCAGGAGGTTCACTTACAGTGTGGCTAAGCGTTAGGAAAGTTATGCCATGTTGGCCCTCCTACATCCTGCCAGTTTAATATTTGGTGACTTTCTCTGTATTGCACTGACTGCATTTATGATCTACTGCCTTTCATCAGTCTGCTGATTTTGAGATTAAGATTTGGATTTGATTTTCACAATACTGTCCTTAGCTGTTCTATAACATACTGCTTCAGAACATGAATTTGGACTAAAATTATGTGAATAAAACCTTTTGTCTTATGTAATCCGATGCTTTTTCATCAATACATAATGTGTGATTTAAGCAATTCTGAACATGCCATGATTATTGGTGTCATATGTGGAGATTCCAGCATCTCAGAAACAGCCACCTTACTGGGATTTTCACACACTACGTTGCACACTACGTTTTCACACGTGTTTTCAGAGGATGGCGCGATAAAAAATATCCATTCAGCAGCAGTTCTGCGGCTGAAAACACCTTAATGAAAGTGGTCAGAGGAGAATGACCAGACTCAGTAAAGCTATAAAGGCCAAAAAAACCAGCTCAGTACAACAGTGATGTACAGAAAGGCTTCTGCGAATGCAGAACTTGTCAAACCTTTAAGTGGTTTTGGAAGGTATTCCTACCTAGTACTATGTAAAATTAAGATTAAGATTAGGATTAAGATTAAGATAGACTTCATTGATCCCAGGGGGAATTTCTGGGTTAATAATAATAACAGTAATTGCATCAATATTGCTAAAAACTTTTAGAACTAAAGTCAGAAAGAATAAATCGGAAAAGTCATCTAGAATAAAGTCATTCTTGTTTGTCCCCTTTTGCTTATGCAAATGAATTCATTTATAATTAAATAGTGAGCAGTGGCTAGCATTGTTGCCTCACACCATCATGTACTTAAATGCATTATTCAGGCCTGTTTGCGACCTCCCTCGTCCTATTGGCCTGTGACCATGTCAGCAAACAGGCGCAAGTACATCAAAACAGCCAGGAATGAAAGTACTGCATTGTGGGCATTGTGGGTAAATCAACAGTAGGTGAAGAGGAGAATACTCACTGAAGGAGGTCTTGGTCAGTCAGGGGGGAAGACTGCAGGAGGTGGAGAATATGGGATGACTCAGTGGATGTGTTCAGGTCGCCATCTCGCCCGACCCTGGAGGTGAGCTTGTAGAGACTGGAGCAGCTGAGAGCCAGTTCCAAGGCGTCCATCCAACAGCGGCCTGGACACACAGACATGGGTCATTAGAGCACATAACCATGTGTGCACACACCTGCACCCAGGCACATGTGAATGAGACATACACACATACACATTTACACGAATGATCTGGCCTAAACACACAGGTACACATACAAGCCAGCACGCAATGTACACACAACTAGAACATGCAAATACAAAAAGACTAAGTCATACACACACTTCATGACCAGGCAAACCCCAGAAACAGCTCAGGTCTACGGTCTTGCAAGAGCATGACAAGCTCACCGTCTGACTCGGAAGCTGCCCTGAAGATTAGGTAGCTGCTTGGCAGGGGCTGCGTGATGGATCCCACATTCTCTCCTTTAGGACCCTGAAACACCAACAAGGGGGCAAATTAGAGCCAGCCTGCCCTTATGTTTTGGAGACAAAATGATCTGTGTTATGCAGATGGGTGCAGGCCAAAGAAGGGACAAAGCAAGAGACCAGCAAGTGAGCAACAGGCCTCACCTTCATGGCCCATATGGACTTGTCCAGCGGGTGGTAAAGTTTGAAGCAGAAGCCATCCTTCTTTGAAGGCCTCTCAATGAGCTTGCAGGCATTGAGCAGGACAGTTCCCACCCAGTGCTCCACCTTGTGAGTTTTGTAAATGAGGAGAACCCCAGGCTTTAGGACACACCACAACTTGGTCCAACTCTTCAGGGTGCCCCGGATCTGGCGAAGAAACTTCTCTGTTAGTGCATTTCCTCTGGCTCGTCTGATGACATTTTCAGCCCATTTCAGCATGATTTTTTTCCACAGCAAGGCTAATGTTTTGGAAAACGGTAAAAAGACGAATTTGACAGGAAATGAGAAATGCACTGGTATCTCATCCAAGGTGTTCCTTTGTGCTCTATGCTGCCTGGGATAGGCTCCAGGCCCCCCCACTACTCTGAACTGGGTAAGTTTGATGGTTGGAGCAATGTTGCTTTTCCACAGTAGCTTGCACACCTTTAGCCAGTTGGACATAATGACCACACTAGGGTCCTTGAGGGCGCTGAATAGTTCTCTGGTTGCCCTTTTCTTCTCCTGTCGATAATTCTTCTTTTGCACCTTTGAAAGAGACAGAAAAGGACATTTCTGAAATATTCTCCTATCCTCATTGCATACCCTTCTAAAATAGTCAGCCACTAGAGGGCAGCATAGTCAAGACATGTACAGTCCCAAATGACACGCTAAATGTAACCAGATGCCAGGAGCAATTCTAGGATTTGACTCTTAGGGGGACTCAGCTCCCAAGAAATATGGGAAAATTGCTAAACGGATTTAGAATTATAATTTTTCAGGGTGGGGTAAGAGAAAAAAATGGTGGCTGAAGCCCTTCTAGATAAGAATTGCAAATGACAGATGCCATGTGTCATGATATGTGGGATGAAGGACTAAGAGGCAGGCGCTTGAACAAAGGGGGGTTTTATTGGAACTAAACTGAATAGAACTGAACAGGGGCAGGAAAACAAACAGGACTGTAAGGGGTCATAACGATCGAACTGGTACAGGGAAGGACATGGACAGATGGGAGGAGTGATGTTAATGACCGGACTAGGAATGATGAGACAAACAGGGACTTATTTACAAAGATTAATGGGGGGCAACAAGCATTATGCGTGGTTCATCAGGAAACGCCGGAGGGAGTAATAGGGTACAGAGGCCAGGGCAAAATGGAGGCAAGATTCGGTAGCAGGACAGGGACCAAGGTGGGACTGGGGGGAATGGGGAGTGGGGAACCTGGGACATGAACCCTCCTGGGCCTGCTCCCCAGTAAGGTAGAACCTGTCCGAACCATAGGGCCTAAGGGCCTTGGAGGGCCAGGGGGCTGGAGCAGGAGGGCTTCTGAGGGAACCACAGGGCCGGAGCAAGAGGGGGCTGAGGGGACAGCAGGACATTAGGGTGCTGAGGGGACTGCTGGGCCAGAAGGTGTCAAGGGGACTGCAGGGGAGGAGCAAGATGGTGCTGAGAAAACCACAGGCCTGGAGAATGAGGGTTCCTCTCCTCCTGGCCGCCGCAGGAGAAGTGTCTGGGCAGACATTGTCTGGCAGATGAGAATCTGGGCAGCTGGAATAGATGGTGTGCCCCCAACTCCCCCTGCTGGAGACGGAGATTCGGCCAGTCCCTATTCATGGCCTTGGCCAACACTACTGACTGTATGGGGACTGACCGAGTCAGCATGGACTTTGAGCTGAGGTGAAAAACCACGGAACGGGACTTGGGCAAGACCTAGAATGTCGCACTCTAAGTCCTCCAGTGAAGCATCTTCTGGGGAGTTGGGCGCTGGGTTGGCGGCGTGCAAGGGGCGAGGCTGGAGCCGATGGGATGGCAGGAAATTAGGCTGGAGCCAACGGGACATCAGAAGACGAAGCTGGAGCCGACTGGACATCAAGAGACGAAGCAAGCGAGGAGAAGCTGGAACACCTGGAGGTGAGCAGGGCGAAGCTGGAACACCAGGAAGCGAGCAGGTTGCAACCAGAACACCTGAAGGTGAGCAGGGAGTAGGAGCCCCCCTTGGGCCGGGAGCCAGGGACTTGGGCGGAGTGACCCACTCTAGGCTACCTCCCTGGGGTGCAGGCTGAAAGACCCTCTGTGGGTTGGGAGCCAGGGGCAAGAGCTAAGTGACTCTCTCTGGGTTGGGAGCCTGGGGCACGAGCAGAGTGGCCCTCACTGGACCAAGTGCCTGGAGCATGGACTCGGACTGTGGCGCCCTCCCAGGTTGAGCTCTGGAGGCTTGGAAGAAGGAGGTACAGCCCCTTTTGAGCCGGACTCTGGAAGATTGGGTGGAGTGGGACCCTATGGGCTGTACTTTGGAGGTTCGGTCAAAGCAGTGGTCCTAGGCTGGGCTGTAGAGGTGCAGTAGAAGTGAAGATGAGCTCCGGAAGCACAGCAGAGGTGAAGACGGGCTCCGGAGGCGCAGCAGTGGTCTCATCGGGTTGGGCTCTAAAGGGCCGGCAGCTATGGGCACAGCTAGCTTCCTTCACTTCTTCCTCCTGCGACTGGAAATGGGAGGGAGGAGCCAGCGGGTGGAGCTGCGGCGAGCGATGGGAAGCTGGCGGGCGGATCTGCAGCAAGTTGCAGGGAGCTGACGGGCAGAGCTGCTTCACGCTGTGGGGAAGAGGCAAGCGGAGTAGCTTCACACAGCGGAGATGTGACGGGCTGAGTTGGGATCGGGGATTGACTTGCACCTGACCAGCCACTGTACTTCTCCCATACAGCATCGGACCATCTCTGCTTCTTGGGGATCCTAGTCTGGTATGAGCCTCGCCAGGATCTCCCCTACATGTAGGAAGCGAGCACTGGCCTCGGGCACCATCCACATATCGGGATTACTCCTCCACTCCAAGTGGGTATCCAGGAGGGAGGAGAAGTCTTCTGCCTGAAAACGGGGTGTCTCTGGAGGGCCTCGTGGCTCAAATGATCCCTCAGGTCTCGGATTCTGGGGTACCCAGGAGATCCGGTGTGCAGGGTGCAGGGAGGCCTGGAACCCGGGACCGAGGTTTGGGCTGTAGGGTTTCTTTGAAAGTCTGGGCATTCTGTCATGATCCGCAGAATGAAGGACTAAGAGGTAGGCGTTTGGGTGAACAAAGGAGGGTTTTATTAGAACTAAACTGAACAGAACTGAAAGGGTTAGAAAACCACCGGGACCGCGAGGAGTCAAAACGGTAGGACTGTTACAGGGAAGGACATGGGCAGACAGGAGGAGCAACGTTAGTGACCAGACTGGGGATAAGTTTTTTTTATATAATAGGGGGATGATGAGACAAACAGGGACTTATTTACAAAGACTAATGATGGCTGATCAAGGTGTCACGTTGGGGGGAGACAGGAGGGTCAGGTGGATATAATGGGCAGGATGTAACACCATGGGTATTTCCTGTAATTATTTACATTTGAAAATTAGGTTGAACTGATAAAATACACAGATAAAATATTTCAAGGACAGAAATTACAAATATTTTAGGTGCTGTCTATAGGAAAATTACCACCTACTTTGAGAGATTCCTTCCTGGCCAGCTTTTCTGTGGGTGAGGAGCATTCCTTCTCCTGGCCATTGAATACCCTGGCCTCCAGCTGAAGACAGAAGACAGCACAACAAAGCCTTCTTCAGTCACCCTGAGCAGAGACCAGCCCATGCCAGCAGATGCCCACTGCCCTCTAGGGGAAAAATATTTCACTGGGGGATGGTTCCTTTACTGCACCATCAAAAAAACGGAGTGACTTGGAGTCATCCAAAAAGCTGCAGTCTCATCACCACCCTGGGAACATGGCCTGTGGGGGGGGGGGGGGGGGCTGATAAGGTCATCTTCAAGGAGCATTCAAAGAACAAAAGGAAATTAGGAGGCTATTTTAATTCAGGACAAGAAATGCATTTCCTTACATGAAGGATGCTGTGAATTCAGAATGTATTTATGTATCTATTGATGTATCTTGAAAATTTTCAGGAACTATTCAAGTTCAAGAACCTTGCTGAGGGCTATTACAGTAGGACCGTAACCCAGTGCCATTTATTTACAAGGTCACATCCTTAACTACTATGCTGCTAACACGCTAGTCATCCACCCTGCTCAGTTACTGTCCTGAGGAAACAATCCTTAGCGAGAAGTTACACTCCAGCCTCTAAATGCCTTCCACCCCCCGCAGTGATCATGAGGTGAAGGACTTAAGGAAGCAGAACATAAATCAGGACTGCCTGGACACTGTGTAAATAAACCGGTCTCACTAACAGTGCTGTAGCAAAGCTTAACGAGAGGAAAGACCGGCTGGGGTAATGGATACTGGGTTGTGCTAGCGGCTGTCATATTGCCCGCCTGTCATGACTTTGCGTTCACACTCAGAAATATCTTCATTGCACGTTCTTCTCATCAGAGCAGACAGTGCTTAGCAAGTGCCCTTCCAGCTTTGAATTGCATGAATGCTACAAGCAGACAGAGCTTGCAAAAAACAAACAAAAAAACTGTAACCCGGCATAATTGAAGAAGAGCAGCACTGTAATGGAGGTAAATCCAAACTAAGGTCACGGTCTGATGTGGCCAGAGAGAAAAGCCAGCTGATATCGATTGGGAATGAGGAGGGCATGACACATTGCAGGCCCGAGGACACGGCTATGGTTGGCCTTCACCCCCTATCAGTGGACTGTGCCCTAAGTGTCAAAGCCATACTGGCAGGTCTGTCAGAGGGCTCAGGAGGCACTGCACACTCTCTATGACATCAGCAGCTGCGGAGAAACCATGAGTATCAGCACCAGCTGTCAGTTACGAGCCTCTGCGGCCTGGCGTACACCGGCCAGAGTGTCCCAAGCCTGGTGGCTGCAGCGTACAGTGGCTTCCCGTGACGCACTGCAATGTTGCAGCAGTGGTGTTTGCATATAAATAGTCTCCGCTGAAACACAAGTGAGGAAAAGGCTGCCTGGGCTCCATGTGTGCGATCGCTGGGCATGGAGTCCAGTGTGGGGGGGCTGGAGTTTAAAAACGCAGCACAACTGGGCGCAACCCATCACTACAAGTAGCTAAAAACCTCGCAAGGCTATGATGACAAGAAGAACAGCAACAGAACAACAACAACAACAACAATAATAATAATAATAATAATAAAAATAAAAATAAAAATAAAAATAAAAATAATAATAATAATAATCCTAACAAAAACAATAAGGTTCCATAGCACTATGTGCTTTGGACCCTTAATAATAATATATAACTTGATTACTGAAATCTCCAGTTTCACTAGTGGCATAAATGCAATTTCTGGATGAACTGAGAACAGTGCAGAGCCTGCGGCTGCCTGAAACAGGCCTAGTGAAAGCCGACTTCTCACTGACTTGGGAGCAAGCAAGCGGACTAAGGAGATGACATCAGATACTTGCCTTGCTGCCTGGCGACTGGACAGGGCTGACTTCGTCCTTCAGCATAGCCAGTCCATTCCTCTCCATGTCGCTGCCTGTCACCACACAACCACAGGGGCTCAGAGACACACGCGCATGCGAACACGTGCACACACATGAGAGCGTCATGGTTAACTCAATATTGCGGCAGTATGTCGAAAAAATCCCAGTTAAAGATTTTGTATGTCTTAGGAACACCACACATCTTGTCTAAACTGTGAAAAATGCTACTTTTCACGAAGTAAAAAAGAAAAGAAACGGAAACCAGCAAATGGGTTCGAAATGCCCAAACAAACCCTCAGCCTATATTCAAGTACAAAAATACACTAAGCAGTAAGGTCTGTATTTAGAGACTCTCTTTAATCAGAGTAACGCTCTAGCACTGACAGACTAATGCATTGCGTGTGTGTCTGTGTGTGTGCGTGCGCATGCGTGTGCACAAACGGTGGGCGGGGCTTGGCCTTGGGGGTGTGATGTTACACCCCGTGTCAGCACGTCCTCCCTAGTGACGACTCCTTTGCAAACCTGGGTAGGCGGGTGCAACACCCAGGAGAGGCTTCTGACTGGGCCATAACAAAATGCTTCACAATGACTTCAACTGCACCCCCCCCCCCCGTCTTGTCCCGTGACATGCCCCTCACTCTTGGAATGAAACGAATGAAACTGCGGCTGTCAGAAGAGCCTTTGGGCCTCTGTGCATGGACCAGAGTGTGAAGCACAACTAAAGCTGCAGTTTCATCTACAGGGTACCATACCTTCAGGTAATCACTCCGGCGGTCAGATAACTAACCCATAGCCACCTGCTCGTTTAGCTGTTAAGCTACACCACGCTCGCAGTGCTTACAGTTCATTTTACTCCTTTTTTACGGCCACATGCTGCGCTCCTCCAACACCCACGTATTACTCCTTAACCTGTGCGAAACGTGCACAGTGCGACTGAACAGACTCTCCGCGGCTGGCTTCCGTGGTTCCTCTTTACCTGGGCTCAGGGGGTAGATGTCGTGGTCCCCAGCATACGACAGGTTCCGTGTCAGTGTCCGGGGGTCGATCTTCTGTGGCGTGCTCGTCGTTGGGCACAGGGAATACCGTCGTTGGCACAGGTTCTCTTCTCTCATTCTGTGTTTGATTCCTGGTGAAGAGAGACACTTATTTAACATAAGACACACTTTTGTGAGCGTGATGGCTTCTGTGTTGGACAGGCTGCATTTGTAACTGTCACTGCAGGGATTCAGGCTGAGTTCAGACGTTGACATGAGACTGAGCTTGCTGGTGATGGTCAATCGCTTCCCCTCTGCCGGCCTCCCGGTGGTGACCATGCAGTGACCACGCAGTGACGCTGAGCTAATACCCGGTAGTGCAGGGTTTAAAAATACTTTTTTACGGTGTCTTTTTCCGTTCCCAAATTAGGTTCACTCTTCCTCCTCCCCTAACCTATAACACCCTGTCCACCAGCATAAGAAAAATATCTAAAATGATCTTGAAGTTTTACGAAATATTTTGTAACTTTCTAAATCCTTATGGAGACATTCATTTTTAGATATGTGTCATACATTGCAACATTGTCATTTGTCGAACATTTTTCATAATAGTGAAACAGAATACTTTAAAATATTTTTAAATATGGATCAGTGGGCTATGGCAGCCTCCTCTGAGTTAGTCCCACTGCCCACATCCTAAGGTGACCTGGCCACAAGCCTGGAATCCAGGCGTCTCTCTGATTGACCCAGAGAGCTGAAAAAAGAGGCAGTATGGGGCAGACGACACTGAGCGAGGAAACTCAATAAGGGGCTCCCTATTCGAGCAGGAGGCAACATGGAAAGCATGTAACCTCAGCCAGACCCCACTGCTGGCTGCTAAAAGAGGAGACTGGAAGCCTGAAGTCATATGGAAACAGAGCTGCTGAGCTTTCATATTGCTATGTGAGTTCAGCACAAGGCCAACCCATGACTGCCTCCTCACAACTGTCTTAAAAGGCTCTGGTTGTGTGCCTATGTATAATGGAGATTGACACATCTAAAGAATAAGGTTGACTTCTATATTCTTAACAAAGCAAAAAAAGGAAAGAAAAGCTAACGATTCACCCTTTCCCCCCAGCAAGGTCACTTATGTGAGATGATCAGATATCGTGTTCTCTGTGGTGCTGTGGAATCTTGTATGTACATTTATAATATTTTTCATGCCCATATTACGAATACAATAACCAGTTATTATCATTAAATAATTGCTGAGCAGGGGTGGGTAGGTGGGGGGGATTAGCAGAATGATCCCAGTGTTGTTTTTTTTTTAGTCAATGGAAAATGAAAGATCGATCTGCGGGCCAAATGTAATGATGAATTAAAAAACATGTCGCGGGCCGTATAAAACCATCTCGCAGGCTGGATCTCACCCACGGGCTGGTACTTTGAGACCTCTTGTAAGTGGTGAATGGACTGACGTAATCCTTCGTCCTGCACTACAGAAAATGACTCATTGTTCAATGCAATCATCTCCATTATTTTAATACTGGTGTCTAGTTCTGGTGCTGATAACATTCAATATTGACTAACATCTAAATATCAACCAAAAATATCGACCAGGAATGACACATTGGTCTGATGCCGATATCTTGATTTTTTTAACAAATACCTGCAAAAATTGATATGTTTTCTGATATATCGCACATCAATTTTGTATCTATGATAATTTGGGGATTCATTAATCAGTCTTGCTGTGTGAGTAACCATTTACTATTACAGTTTGGTCCTAAGTTAGACAGTGCTTCTTGGGCCCAGATCACAAATGCATGAAGGGTCATTCCAAGTAAGTAAGCGAAAAGGGATCTTTATACTGGGAAGGGAATCTCTTACAATACAAGTTAACCTGATGTGTCTCTCTTATGCAGTTTCTGTTACTTTATCATATTGTCTCTTGATCCTCTTGACAAACGATCCTTAGACTATTGACTAACTGAGTAAATTCTTCGATAATGCTGTGAAAAAGTGGTTTGAAACCACTTTGCATGTCCATTACAAAGGTTTTAATTGGGTCTTATTATACCTCATTACATCCTGCTCCACAAAGGATCCCAGTGTGGGTGTTTTTAATGGCGACATGGTTTGTATGTAGGTACATATATATACGGCCGTGCATGTGTGTGGGTGTTATGTTAGGCATGGGGACTACCCGTGTTTTCCACGTCCTTTAAAAGTCTCTTCAAAGCAACGCGGGGTGCAGCCGCGGAGGTCCGTATGGTAATGCCGAGCCATGCGGCAGTTGCCATGGTAACCACGTGCTAGTTCAGAAAAGCAACGGAGGTGTGAGGCAACATGAGATTCCTTTCAAGAGCCCTGACACAGCATTTAAAAATGACTGTAGTAAAACACCCTCATCTACGTCTTCCCTTGCTGCCATTGATTCCTCCATCCATCTTCTGTACAAATATCTCCAGTTTTATTGTTTGGAAAATGGCCATGTAGTGATTTCTAGGGAAGAGCAACTCATCACAGTCTTGTTCCTGCATCAGGACATCAAATGGCAATGAGGCATTTTCCATGCTGCTACAAGCTGCCCCTGGCCTCTGACTTTGTGTCCTCACTGCCTCCCTGGCAGGCGACGTCTGCCTCAGCAGGTGTGCCAGTTAACCAATCAATTCTCCTCACTCCAGAGCGAAAATCCTCCCCCCTACCGGTGATACCCTTGTGTGCTCACAAAGAAATTCCGCCAATGTTGCAGCAATATCACACCACTTTTATTTGCATGCTGAGAGTGCGGTGGGGGGCGGAGGGTCATGGCGGGGTGGGAACCCCCAGGAGACGAGTAGAGGGGCTGTGAGACAAGCTATTTTTTCCACCGAGGCAACCAATCAGCACCTGCTCTGGCCACATGCGGCAGTTTTCAGTTTGCTAAGGCACGTACGTGTTACTCCGGAGGTGGGGATGCTGTCACAGCCTAGCTGAATCACAATCAAAGGCAGCAGCAGGATCAGACGGATGGCAAGCTGCTGAATGGAAGCCTCTTTATTCCCACCTGGCTAGAAAAACAGCCCGACTTCATTAATAATGTGGGACAGGCAGGATTTAGACATGCTAAAAGTGAAATTTCGCTTCAGAGAGAGGAGCTATAAATAGGCTCTGCTGCAGTGAAGTGCAGTGTCTGAAACAGTGCGGGCGGCTCTTATTGCCCCGGTTACGAGATCCAGTTAACGGTGTGTGCTGGTTTTTGGCAGGCTCCCGTGCCACCCAGAGTGGTTTTCGGACATGGTTGATGGGCGGGACTCTGAGTGGCAGCTGGAGCCTGAGCTGGTCAGTGGCCCTCCTTGAATCACCACACAGCCACACAGGATTACGCGGGATCAAGCCATTCCTCAGCTCAAGAGAAGACTCCATTACTCTGATTATCAACATGTAGAGCGGGGGGGGGGGGAGACATGTAAATCTGCTTTTGGCAGATTTGCCAGGAGAATGCCGGCAATGGTCACTGCACGTCGGGATAAGCTGCTGGAATCTGCGACTGGCCCACGCAGACGCTCCCATGCAGATGGCCCAGATTCGGTATGATGTGTGCTCGACATTTTACCTTTCCTACATCTCCCTGGCTTGGTTCATTCATCCCCCCCAAATAGTACAGCACAACCCCAGCTAAGCCGAAAAGCAACCAATTCCAATTGCAGTTCAAAGTGAAATGACTAGTAAACGTGACAAGCTGCAGTAGCAGTCCGACCTCCTGCAGGCAACCCTGGTGGTTTAGCAGACAGCGGGACCAACGGCACCAAGCAAGACGTGCTGATCCGCACGTGGCACCAAGGAGATCGGGCGGAGCAGAATTGGCTTTGGATTGGCTGCCGCCCAGGCCAACGCTGGCTTTTACCACCCGGTCTGCTGCCGAGACGAAGAAGATCCCCGAGACTGAGTGTCTGTTTCAGTCGTTGATATGCAGGGAGAACACTGGGGCCTCTGTAGCACTCATCCAATATCTGATAAATGAGTAAGTGAACAGTAAGCAAAACCGAACTTTGATAGCCCTAGATCTACAGGGCCCAGCTTGCGTATTGAATAGGCAATGCAGTGTAACGTACATTCAACTTAGGTAAAAACGGGCAATGTCAAATAATGCATTCATTGTAATGATGAGGAATGTCCTGTAACATCCAGCATTTATAGGTTATGTCCTATCATGACCTTCCATGACTACAAGGTGTAAAAATCAGCAAAGCACCCTTAGGGTGTACTCACGTTAGGTGATCTGTACCATGCCAGGGCATGTTTGACCCCCAAATTCAAGTTTTTTTTGACTAGTGTGATTACTCTGTACCTTGCCTGGTCCACTAAACCCTGCCTGGGCCCACATGAAGAGTTCCTTAATGAATCTTCATATCAAAGACAGCCATGTAATCTTTTTGCAAGTGCTTCACAGAACCATGAAATGCTGTTTCAGTGACTTTTTAGTTCATGACCATACAAAAGCAGCATCTGGGAAATAAACAGCTTGATCGACAGCATATGACACTACAGTCTTTTAACCATAGATATACTTGAAGACACAGAAAATAGAGAATAAAAACATAGTCATGGTTGTGGGATCTGAGGCTCTATAACTGCCCGTCTCCTACTCTAGAAGCCGTCGCTTTCCCCATCTGGAGCCCTGATCTGATTCTCTGACAGACATACTAATTCCTTTCAGATGGTGAATGTGGTTAAAAGGCGTCTTTCTGAGGTTGGCTTCTGCCCCCCTAATAAGCCCCCCCCCCCCAGGCCAACATAGGGGCCTTAGGCCCCTCCCATTTCCACTAAGGTGTCATCGTCATCATGGCTGCTTGTCATCTATAGAGCTGGGGTGGATGGTGGTTGAATGGGGCCTTCATAGATATATAAGCAGTGACGACATGAGAGGAGCCCTCTGCAGAGTGCAGGGCCAGACAGTTTTCCTGGTGTGATTAGGATTAAGGGCCTTGCTTAAGGGCCCAATGGTGAAATTACTCTGCCAGCCGCAAGACATGAAGCATCGGCCTTCCGATCTCTGGCACTGAGAGGGCAGAAGCCTATTAGCTTTCAGGGGTCATGAGGCTCAGCCTGCTGCAGATACACCCATAAAAACCCCAACATCATGATTAGAAGCTAGCCAGATTACCTATTCATGACCTTGTCAAGGCTATAGTGCCAGTTCCTGCATAGTTACTACACTGCAACAAGCTACAGAACTATAAGATTAAAGAACAAGCATGAGAAAAATCTCTCTGACCCATTTTGGATTCTGAGCCCCTAAGCCAGGCAACTCATTCTTGCATGCAGTATTTTGAAGACCCAGGAAAACTTCCTTCACTCACAAGGGTCCCACGTGTTGCCATTTTGGAAATCCTGTGAGCTTACAGTCGCAACAGTGAGATGCTCCAGGTGGTTATCGGCCCTGACTCCGATCCAGCATGGAAAATTAAAGACAGCTGTTTTCCCAGCTCTCAGCTTGAGCTGATCCACCACCCCTCCCACCACCTCCCTCCCCAAATAGAACCGTGGGACGGAACCGCTGGCCAGACACCCCAGCTGGGAAGTGAAATAAAAGCCAGCCGTGCTGCATTTAGGTTGACGGCACATCCTGGACAAGGAGGAGGAGGAGTAATGGAGAAATGCACCACGCAAATCAAACACATGTTGGGATGTGGAGCTTTAAGCACAGTCAGGCCATGACCCCGGCCGGGCGTCTGAATTTAATAACCCTTGCCTGACCTCAGCAAAGATTTTGTCAGATGACCAACATGCACAGCTGTCACATACATAGCTGTTACACAGCATATTTGACCATTCAAGATGTTTGCTTTTGATCCAAGGGGGGGACTGACCAGTGAGACCCATGGTGTATTTTTAGAAGCTCCCTGGTGGGAAACCTCAATGGAGGCCCGTGCTACACAGCCAAATGCAGAACTCCCCCCCTTCCCCAAACACAAAGGCTCCTCTGTCCTCTGGGCCAAGGGTGCCATCCTTCACAAGGTCACAGCAAATTAGCCCATCACTGTCACATGGCTGAGAAGCTGCACACGGAGCACTTAGCCCTGATTGGGACTATTTAGGGCCACAAAGGTTTATTCTCCAGCTGGTTGTGCAGCCTGCCTGGCCCCCATTTACTTCTGGCTATAAAGCAGGCTACTCTCCAGTATTATGTAAACATGGCTGACTGTGGGGTATTAGTGATGGACAAGGCATTACTACATTTCACTATTCACTGTTTAGAACTAATGGGAATGCGGTAACCCCCTCCGCTTGATTGAATTACTGATGCAAAATGACCAGATAAGGCTGGGTGAGATTAGCCCACAGAAATGCTGGGATTGACCCACCAGCCGAAGGCCGAATCTGGACATGTCCCGCCTCAGAAGGAGTTGACTGAAACCTGTGGGGGGCTGCATCTGCCTACAGACACACACTCCACCCCCCTCCCCCCACTCACATGCACAAACAAAACAGAGGTTTTGCTATGAACGGCACAAGTAAACTAAAAAGTTATGGGTGACCATCTCACAGTTGAAGGCCCCTGATTGAATGGGTGCAGTGCACGACACAGTACAGGATAGCTGCTACAACATACAGTTAAATGCTTTTTTCTGGCAAGTACCCCAGCTGTGCTATACATACAAAAGGAATAACATCACAGAAGGATAAAGTGCATATATATATATTACACATAAGTATACATGTAAAGTATAAATTCCACTGTATACGGATTGCACTGTGAAGATATAAAATCTTCACTGTAAGTGTGCCATAAAGTGCAGATATGCAGATATTTTATGAGTTATGGAAATGGGAAATAACCCATAACATAGAAAAGACAGGGGTAATTCTGAATCAGCTCACAGAAACCGCTCAAGAATCAGCTCTTTTTCAGTATATGATGCATTTAACACATATAAAGTACATAGTTCCATCTGATTTTTCATCATGCAAAGGTACCCCAGAGGAAAGCAAAAAAAATCTAACATCCTTAGGCAAGAGACATGAGGTTGAGTTTCTTTTAATATAAAACAAATGCAAGTGTCCACTATAAAAAGATCATTCATACTGGAATAAGAGGCTGTTTGTGACTGAACCATGGTGATGTGTGTCAAAAATACAGTAGAAATATGGCTCTCCTTCCTCACACCACTTGCACCTTGCTGGGAAACTGAAGATGGGGTAGAAAGCAGGACAGGAGATGCTTTCCCTGGTGTGACCTATGGTCCAGAAGGACCTTCAGGGCTGGCCAGTGTTCTCCATCTACAGTCTGCTCTGATGTTTGTTTTTATACACTGCTCTTTCTGTTCTCGTCTCCTGTCCTGCAATGCTTGTATGACGTGTCTCAACATGACCAACCTCCTGCTGTGTCCTCACGGGCTCTTGAGTCTCTCAGTTGCAGGGAAGCTCCCTAAGGCAGTGCACCATTGCACCATTAAAGTGGCACTTAGAGCGGTTCTTGGTAGTGTTGTGGCATTCAGCATAGTGGCATGTTACCTGGGAGAGGGGGTTGTTTATCTCTTTGCTTTGCATCCATTGTGGAGGACATAAGGCCGGACAATATGGCAAAATATTTTGTCATTCTAAGTTTTTTCATACCAAACAATATCGATAATTATCACAATATAATTCAAGCAATTTCTTTGCTCCACAGGTTCATTTTTGCTTAAAATTCTGTTAGAATGTGAAAAAGGTGACAAATTCAATGGATTATAAACTGAAATCTAATCTAAATAGAATTTCTTTTGACTGCCTCACTGTTCATTCCAGGGAACGGGTTTGACTGGGGCTGGGTGATATGCCCTAAAAATGTTGATATTTATCACAATATTCTAAAATTCATATGTAGAAAACAGAAATACATAGACTCATACCTTGATGGAATAATAAAATGGAGTAAAAAATCCATTATAACTTTATATCATAACACGATATTCAAATTGATGATGGTTTAAATGTTCATAATCACGATATGATATTTTACTGATATATTGCCCAGCCCCAGCAGGACCCTTCTACAGTGTCATAAAGAAATAAAACCTCAGCCAGTCTCAAAAGCACAGCTAGAAAAATGGATGCATGGCGGTTCACTAATGGCCCAAAAGAGAGAAAATCTTCTTGAGTTTGTCAGTTTTAGTATATTTTGATTCTACTTGGCTTTGAGTCTTGGAACGTGGAGATTATGATCCCTCAAGTCCCCAGAAAAAGCATGTCCACTTCAATGGCAGGGAACATCACGCTTGCAGAACTATGTCCTAAAATACTCTGAGTGCTTTAGAAACACAGCAGGCCCTTTGGAAGGCAGAAACAGAAGAGAGACGTTTGCTAAATGGAGCTTAATGTTGTGCCTGTACTAAGAAGAGTGTAATGTACCACTGCTTGCTGAGGTTCACAGGCTAACTGGCTCAGGCATCGCTTAGCTAAACACCCAGTCATGCTTTTTAATGACCTCAGAGAGCTGCCACTGATAGCTAAGATAGCTACTGCACCAAACTGGGTCGATGTGTGACAGAAGTCACACAAAACTTGAGAACAGCTGTGAGATGCATTTACACTGGGTGGGAATACATTTTAATGGACCATTTGAGCATGGTTACTGCACGATACACTTCCACAATGGGGCCAGATGAAGCCTCCCTTTGCCATATGAAATTCTTAGAAAAAGCACGTGCTACCTCTGCTTTACTCTAGGTATGTCAAACTCAGAGATGCACAACTCCAGTCCTACAGGGCGAAGAGTGCATTGAAATTAAGGCTGAAGTGACTTGATATCCAAATAATTATTTCACTGGCAGCAGAGAGAAAACAGCCTGACCCTCACGGACCTTCAAGCAGAGCAAACATCCTGGATCAGGTGTGAGTCACACCTCAAAACCGCTAAAAATTTTAATGAATTTACACAGCCGCTCGGCTGCATCTGATAGTGGATGTGGTGGGGGAAGTTTATGAGGGAGGGACCGCCTCTCATGTGGGACGGCTTGTGACTGGATCAACAGAGAAGTCATCTGCCCAACTTTACCAAATCCATCCCAGAGAGCAGCCGAGTCAGGAAAACCAAGTCATTCAATGAATGTTGGAAAAAGGTGTTTGTACTTCTTCATGGCACCAAGATCTCACAAGGTAAGACTTGTGGTCACTTGATCAGGGACATTTGTTTTTCTCCAAAAATAGAATAAGTACATTTTCAGTAGACCAACTTGATTAAATGAGGTAATAATCAATACTAACTCTTCCAATAAGGCCATCCTTTAATTTTTGCCCCTAGGTTAAAAGGTAGGTAAGCACAGTGACAGCTGAAAAGCAAATACAGTCGAACCCACTTATCTCGACCTCGGCTAACTCACCAACCCTATTAAGTCGACGTTTTTGAAGTGGAACCGCCAAATTCCCTTATTGCAATAGCATTTCTCATCGGTTATG
>JAODJU010000018.1:5380024-5393400 GCA_026776725.1 Gnathonemus echidnorhynchus | reverse complement strand
GATCTACACTGACTTTTAGTGAACATATGAAAAACCACATGCACTTTCATGCATAACTGAAATAAGAAAGGAATGCCTTATATGAAGCATGCAGTTTTTTTCATATGGGCTTTGCTGGAGACGTGGGCCTCCTTCATGTCCTGTGGGAGAGCTGAAATCGGTTGTTTTCTTTGGGTGTGGCGTCTCTGTGCTCTGGGACATGGGAGTGGTGTCCCTCTTAGCTAGCACCTCCTGCTATACTGTCTCCCCCCTCCCGAGCCTGGCCCGTTGAGGGTTCAACAGGTGCCAACACGCCCAAATGGAACCGAAGTAGCTAATGCTGGGAGGAGTGTCACACTTTGGCTGACATTTATGACACCACAGTACCTGTAACACCACTGACATACCCAACCCAACTGCTCAAATCATATAACCACATCATGAAAAACCAAGAACTCCATCTTGAGAGGAGTTTAGCACAAAATGGGATTTTTTCAGGATTTGTGTCAGAACATTTTGCTCATTTAACATGTCTGTATGATTTTTATGATGTGTCCTGTATATTTAAAAACAATATCGCACCATAGTGGCCTACATTCTTCAGTATAGAATTCACAAAAATGGTTACATATCAAACTCTTAAAAACTGAGGATTAGTAGCTGCTTCCATACTTTGAAGTGTGTCAGGAAAATTACAAATCCAGGCACCAGGGCAGTAACAGTATTCCTGAATTCATGGTTATCAAGAACTCGAATCATACTGTTTTCAAACGCCAGGGAGTGAGTCCTGTCCTACCTGATACAGCTATTACCTTACAGTCCAAAACTACTGAGTAATCCTCAAACAAAAAGAGGAACAGATTCTCCATGCAGGAACAGATTCTCTGTGCAGGAGGAGTGGCCAGTTATTAAGGAACATGGTCGCAGCTACAAAGCAGAGGAAGTGGAAGTGGGGATTATAGATATAGCACTGGTACCTGATCACAATGTTTGGGAAACAGTTCCGTTTGGTTGGGCAGAACCTTATGCTGTGCAATATTTGTGCCATTGGGTGATTTGACTTGCCACCAAATTACCACCCTCTCCTGCCCACACGCCCCTGCTTGTGAAGAAACAAAATCCTGAAAGCCAAGTTAAACCTTCCTATTGATTAGTCACATGGAAAACAAGGGCTGAGGTATTATTGCTGTAACATGGCCTCCTCCTTCGGGTCACGGCCTTCGTAAGAACCAGAGCCTGACGCTACTGTTCCTCCACCTCCACAGAAAACTTAAAACACCCAAGCTAATCTTTATTAACAAACTCAGCCAACGTTCCTAGCTCAGTCCCCTGCAGAGCTGACAAAAACCATTAAAAAGTTATAGAGATTGGATGCCATGGATTATCTCACATAAACTTTTCTGAGGCAGAAAGGTAGAATGAAAGCTTTTGACTGAATGCTGTACTCGCAGTTACTCCCCCCTTAAGGACATTTACAGCACTCTCTCTCCATTGCCTCCTTTAGTTCCCCAGGGACATTCAGGCTCACCTACTAATACAAAGTGAAGAGTCCTATCATCATTGTCTCACTTCACACGTGCCTGGCAAAGAACAGACTGCACTCATGGCAGTGTGAGAGTCCCAGAACCTCTATTAGCCCTGGTGTGGGGACGGAGGGGGGGGGGGCATTTTTGCCAACCTTATTAAGAGGAACCATAATATGGGACACTGGCCAGAAGGGCTTACCACTGCACTTCCTGTGTTTGTTTTCTGCTCTGGCTTAGTGTTGGCAGGAAACAATAGGCTTCTTAGACAGGGTTTGGGCTGTCGGGAGAGCACCATGGGGCGGAGGGGGTATCCTGTCTCTGTGAGGCCCAGTATCCGCCAGGCCATCATCAAGCGGCAAAAGACAGGACAATGCCAAAGGTCTAGACAGCTGCTGCACTGCACTGGCTGCAAAGTGTGTGCGTGGGGGAGTGTCCCACTCACATGCAGGAATAAAAACTGCCAGTGTTTCACCAACAAAACGGCCCTTTGACCATCTGCAAAACTGGAATTTTTCTCTGAACAAGGCTCATTGGTTGGCGTATTTCTGACCATACAAATACAAAACTAATTTTTTTTGCTTATGTATAATCATAGGCAACTATTAAGATATGCACCAGCAAGTGAAACAATGAAGCACATCCTTTTTGCCAGTCCTTTTATATTACTCACATATGTGTTTGACCTTAATAGAAATTGGTTTTGTTACCATGGGAACACTCACATTTGTAAATACAGACTATTGCCATTGTGTGGTAAATTGACACTGAAGTGTACAACTGCAGTAGAAACTCCTACATTAAATAAGACTAACTTTCTCCAGCATGCAGGAAAATAATCTTGCAAAGTTTCCCAAGGGAAACCATACAGAAGCACTGAATTAAATATCACAAAAATACCCATATCGGTTGTCTAAGAGAAGGGCTGCTTGGACTCATCATATTTAAAAACAACAAAGACTAAAATCATGCAGTGAGTGACAAGTGATATCATAAAGATGGACACTCCCTGAGTAAGCTGTTGTTGAAAATCCTTACACCCGTTTTACATCCACATGATTTTATACCAATGTTGTATGAATTATAGAACCACCAGACAGCCTCTGCTGAAGACTAGATCATGGTCTACATGCCAAAACTAGAGCTCCTGGAGTTACCCAAGGCAACTGTGTTGTCTGGACTTTGAGGGAGGGACCTCACTATAGTTAAAGGTTCTGGAGGTGCACAGTAGTGTGTCTGGGCATGCTGGGGCCGCGAGGTAGAAAGGTGTGTTTTCAGTGTACGTGGACATATGAAAGTCCTTGTAGGTAGGGTCCCTGTAGTGCCTGCTACATCCACTTGCTGGTCCGTGCCCATCCTCTCACCAGTGACAGAGCAGATCCACCAAGGCTTCTAACAGAGCAGCTGTGGACATCCCTGCGCTTTTGGATCACATCCAGTGTTCCTTCTGACGCCACATTTTTCCCATCCAAAACTACAAAAACTATGAGCAAGCCAGGCCTTAATTGAGGCTTAAAAGCATAGAGATTGAAGTGGAGGCCCCAAGAACAGAATAAATAAATGATTTGGTATTTCATCCCAGTCACTCTGCAATTTCCCTGAGAAATGGAGCCTGCAACTCTAACAGACACAGCCTAAGAAAGAAAAGACAGCCTCCATTCACCCGAAGAACAAGTGAATTTAAGAGGATGAGGAGGAGCAAAGTGTGTGGGAGGGGGCTGGGGGGTTCTGAGCCTTAGTCATGGGCAACAGGATAAGAGCACGAGCCATTCCGTTTTGCTTTTGCCAATTTTTGTTTTCTGAAGCCTAAAACTAATTTAGCCTTGGCACTAGGTATACAAAATAAAGCACACTTCAGCTAATCCTTCAGACAGGACTGGTGCTGTATATGGTAACATCCTGCTGAGACAATCACTCACTTACTCATTAGTAAGAAAATGGGCATGTCTCTCTCCAATATGGAGGAAAGCTCTGAGAACTCTCTAGAAGCCCCATGACTGTGGCTCTTTGCAGCCTCATACAACCCACATAGATCACATCCCAATGCAAATCTTTGGACTTTCCACTCCCAGCTCAGAATCACTCCCACATCCTAACCACTCACCAATATGCTTCATACACAATGCCAAATATTACAGTTTTTTTGCTTTTATTGGCAGCTATAAAGCCGTAAAATGCTGTAGACAAAAACTGCAGGGTGTAAACACATTTGCCATGAGTGATGAGACTGCTCCTCTTCAGGAATTCGTGTCTGCATATGAAAAGAGCGATGGTTGGGGCTCTTTGTAATCTTTCCAGTGAAAAAAATGACTTAAACATTGACTCTATGGTTTTACTAGCATTTTTTAATTCTTGAGGCATAAGTGTCTGTTTATGTTGGTTGGTTGGTTGGTTGGTAAAATACTGTCTGTCTTCTAGCACAATTTTCAGCCATAACAAATGTCACGGATCCCCCTCCCCCAACACACACACACCAAAGGAGATGTCACCTTGACAATCAACATATCTATACAATTAAAATGACTAGTTCTAACTTTAATTCTTAACTGGAAAATGAGTCAATATTCCCGACAGCTAAAACAGATTTTGTGTCAAAAATAAGAACTGCACATGCTATGTGAAGTCCTATCATTCCATGAAAGATTCGTAGGTGCCTTTAAAAAATGCTTTCCTGAGAAAATCCACATCTGTGTGACAGGCAGCCAGCCAGCCCACTGTGGAGCTAAAATAGTGACAGAAGATTATTTGCTTGCATAAACTCACATGCTTCTAAAATGCAATCAATTCCATCTATGCAGTATGAAATGACATTCTAGTATAAAATGAAACTCCCTAGTTAGATCACTCCTGTTTGCTCGCAGATTGTCCTGACATGGTTACCTAATTGTCACTACAAAATCTGTTTTTAGAAAGCAGGGTTTCACACTGCTAATCTTCACAAACCTTTTTGGCACAGCTGACAGTGAACAGAGTGAATTGAGTCCCTCAGTCTGGAAGAAAAATGCCCCAGATAAATGTATTCCAGTGTTTAAATGTGCACTAAGTTTGGGCTCCTTTACTCATGGCAATACTGTTTTGAGCTCACGAGGAGAGGAAGGAGAAGCTGACCGCTTGCTGAAGAATGGCTTCATTTCCT
The DNA here is from genome assembly GCA_026776725.1 of Gnathonemus echidnorhynchus. Classification (NCBI taxonomy): domain Eukaryota; kingdom Metazoa; phylum Chordata; class Actinopteri; order Osteoglossiformes; family Mormyridae; genus Gnathonemus; species Gnathonemus echidnorhynchus. The sequence goes on along the minus strand of JAODJU010000018.1, from coordinate 5,388,762 downwards.
TGAACCCATAAAATCTGAAATTTGGCTTCTTAACAGTCTTAAGGAAGACCCCAGGAAACAAAAATGATTTAGAGATCTGAAAACAGAGCTCTGGTTGCTCACTTTCACTCTTTCTAAAATGGAAACTGAGACAGGCCTTATCAACTTTTCACAAACTTATGTTACACTTAAGGTTTTAAGTTAGGTCTTTCAGCTTAAGCTACTGGGCACAAAACGCTATTGTGTCAAGAAAAATAATATGAGGTGATCTAGTTTCACTGTGTTCTTGTAAAACTTGGCTTTGATCTAAATTCTTATTCAAGTAGGTTATATTAGAAGAGAAAACAATATTTACAAACAATTTCAACTCCTTTCAAGTCTTAAATGAAAATATGCAGTTAGAACCTCAACCTACTCCAAACAATCTATCCATCTTCTAAGCGAATATTCGGGTCAGAGGCAGGCTGAAGCATATCTCGGCATGGGATAAAACTGGGATACATCCCGGGTGGGATGCCAGTTACTCCAAACCAGTTTTGGGCAAAAGAAATGAACTGGTAGTTACAGTGTGAGCATCGAAGAAACAAGTCACTGACTTCATAGACCACCAGTCTGAATTCTGCACATGCAATCTGCACTATTTCATTTTGCCTGCTGAACACTGAGAGTATTGTCTGAGCCGATGGGCCAAACCATCGCTTCTGACCATGGTTGCAAATGGTCTCACTAACTTCACGACAGCAAAAATGACAAATGTGAGGACATGTCAGGAGAGATGAGATGCCATTCAGGCAGCCACGTAACTGAATTCTTAATCTCTCTAGATGGCTGCTCCTTACACTCAGGTGAAGAGACGTCCACACCGACTCCAGACCAACATCCCAAAAATGGAATCTGAGGCAATGGATGAATGCTATAGCTCTTACAGTGGCTGCATACCAGTGTAAGACAAGGCACAGGATAATACCACACTAGGACAGAAATGTGTTTACTGGGAAAATTGCAGAATCCAGCATAGTAGGCTCGGGATATTAATCTGCCAGCAACAATGAGGGTGTGGGATGACTAGGGTAGCTTGAAAAATGATGCGTTAGGGAGGGAGAAAGGAGACGATCTTATTATGTAGAAGAACAAAAGACAATTTGTTCAGCGTTCTGGTGGCTCTTGCAGTGCAATATCCTAAATGCCACCAGAAAACTTTTCCTTAATATCCTTCTTGATTAGGCCTAGTTATACTTTAGAGTTATTTCTTTCAGGGTGGATGACTCAGTGCATCAGAATAAAATGGGTGCCACTGGGTGTTTTAATCCTTTGCTTTGCTCTAATTGCAAGTGATTCAAGTCGGCAGAATATATACAGTAGCTCCTTGTTTTAACTTGCCATTATTTTTAAAAAAGAAGCCAGGGCATTCACTAAGGTCCTGTGACAGTCACTTATCAGACTAGCATTGCGTCACTGTCCCAATCAGAAGCTGTCAAAACCTCAAGTTTAACCATTCAAGAAGAAGACTCAAGTTAATAAGTCACCTCAAGTCTCAATGGCTATATCACTTCTAATGGAATACAATATAGACTGTCCCCAGGTTTGGAACAAGATCCATTTCCTAAGTCTGTCTTTAAGTTGAATGTGTAGGTAAGTTGTAAAAATGATAATACAGTACATAATAATAATAGTTACTATTATGCAGTAATAATAAACGTAACTACATACTTCACTGCACTTCAAGGCAATGAACCTCTGAAGCCCCACAATATTTTCACAAATGTAAAAAAGTAGTGCATACATTCATTATTACTAACCATTGTATTTAACCCTAATTTTTAATATAACAGACTTTATGGCAGTCCGTTCATAATTACAATTTGTCCATAAGTTGGATGTTCATAACCCGGATTGGATTTACTAATGACACATCTCAATGTTACAAAGACTCGGACATAGATATGGTTGTGTATGCTCTGCTAAATTAATCTCAAACAAATTACACTTCAGCAGTTTACTATGGACACTGGAAGGTCTCATTGTGAACAAGTACAACCTACAATCTGGGCTGCTTGCTAGCTGGTCAAGTTATAGAAAACAGAGGGATGGATGGATGGATGGATGGATGGATGGATGGAACAGGAAATTATTTTATAACCTCAGGTACAGAATTTTCATTTAGATAGTATAATGTTATTTTCTATTTATGTGTGCAGTCATATTTCATTCAGAGGTGACTTGCTTTTACGACCCAGAACACAACCTACAACCCAATGTGATAAAACAACAGGAAAAACTACTGGTTAAGTATCTTCATAGAGTACAAAATCATGTCCTATTTTAGAGACAGCTTTTTAAAGCCTATTGACAACTGCTTAAGACAAATAGCAATTTTTCTAGGAGTAAAGAAGTGTCTTAGAAGTTTCAGATTAAAAAACATTTAGATCATTCACTAGACACAAACACACCCCTCTGCTGTGATTCAGGCTGTTGTGTAGGTGAATCTGAATTTGTTCAGAAAATAACAACATAGGTAGCATCCCATTTTTAAAAGTATTTGTCTGACCCTTTGAAGGTTTCAGCTATGTAATTGCCAGTAAAATGTGACAAATGCAGAAAATCTCAAAGAATGCACCTGAGGATGGTGCAGTAGAATGTCAGACACTGGAATAACTTAAAACCAAGGATGTGGAGTGAGTAATACCAACTAAATAAGGTGTGGAAATGCTAAATCTCATTTCAAGCCAGCCTATAGCCAAAAACAAAACTACTGATACAGCATCAATGAGATGTGCTACAAATAATCAGCACTGACATTCTGAGAAATCCCTCCTAATAATAACAACCTTTTTGGTGACCTAACTGTACATGGAGTACATTGAGTCTCTGCTCACATCACCATCTCGGACTTCTTTTTTTAACACACCGACTTCTGCTGACACTGAATGATGAATTTGTAGTTATTGCTCTCAGCAGCTGAAGGTCACCTGTAACCTCTGTCAGCAGTATAGCCAAGAGTCACTACTTCAGTTACCAATGTCAGAAATTCATGTTATTATCACTTTTAGGACGATGCACTGAAATCACAAGACTATTATAAAATTGACCAAGAGAACTTCTCAGTGGGACACTATGCCCTTGTTGAGACTAAAGTACGTGTTTATAATAAAAATATTAGTAACCCAACATGCAAATGAACTGTTTACTATGTCCACTGGTAGAAAGACAACATGGAGGTCAACTGAATCGCCTAGTGAAGGCTTTTTTTGTTTAACTGACATGCCAGACACTATCAACCTACAGACAGATTTCAAATGTCTTCCGGCCTTGAGGTGTCCTCTATGACAAAGATCCGATGGCCATCCTGTGTATACTCTGTCCCTAAAAAATCTATTAATATGTCAGAGAAGCTGGTGGAACACAAATTCCACCTTTAAATTAGAAAGAAAATTAATCAACATACGATTAGAAAGATGTTTTCCCAAATAAGAGGAGAAGCTACCTGGCTGTCAATCGAAGCTTCCAGCACCTTGGACTTCAGACATAAAGACAGGTGATGGGATCACCACGGACGTATTCCAGTCATAAAGCACAACTAGAAGATGCCCGGGACTTAACTATCAACATTCTACTTAAGAGATTTCTACCCAGAAAGACATGTGGAAAAGCATGTTGTTGAGGGAAGCTATTGCTCATCCAGTGCCAGCGGCACCTGAAGGCGCGCCCATCAGAGGATGACCAGTGTCCTGACTATACAGCTTCAAATTCCAGAAATTTCTCAAGTTTCTCAAATGTTTCACAAATTCAGCGAACGAACGCGACACCCCCCTTCACACCAAAGGCAGAGATTTTAAGTTCAGAGCGATGGAGCGCAGTTTGGGCTGCTGGCTACACTGTGCAGCGATAATGCATTTTTAAAAGCCCTAGATGAGATTCCAGCGTGATGTTCAATGTCAGCGGTGATATACTGTACTATATTATACAGCTATCTGAAAGGCATGGGACAATTTTACAGACAGACCGTAGGCAGGAATATCACGACACAGAGATCGGCACATTAAAATTATAGTAAAGTGTCTCTTTGCCATTGATGTACGCATTACTCAATGACTGCTGATTTCAAAAGAATAAAAGGCAACAAGCGTAACTTACCTGTAATGTCACTGTTCAAGGCAACCCGATTTATTTTATTTTATTTTTTGCTTCCCCGTCCTTTGCGGTAAGCTCGCAGCATCCGAAGGCATTCGTCCGATTTCCTCCCGTTGCCATGAAATCCCCCCGTACCTCGCTCGCTTTCAGCCGTGAATATGGTTATGAAATGACATGGTTCTTTTTCGGATAAAGGATAAACGACTGGCCGTCCGCCTGTTTTTGCAGCACAGCGCCTGGAGGGGACCGTCTCCCCGTCCCCCGAGCGACCTCCGCCTAACCGTAACTTGTGTCGTGTATCTGCCTTTCCGATAAATGGTGGATGTAATAGGGGGATGCTGAGGGGGGGGGCAACAAACCACAAAAATTTAGAAGATGAATATAAAAAAAACACGATAAGTGGCAAGAGACCAGGTCGTACTCTGCAAGAAGGCGGCGGCGATGGTGTGAGTCGAATAGCGGACCAGCGGCAGCGACCTGACTGGTGAATAACAGCTGGTCGCCTCAGCGAGGCAGGAAATACCGGAGAGCGTGCGAGCGCGAGGCGGGGAAGGGCGCGCGGGAGCGAAGGCAAACGTGGAGCGGAGCGCGGAGCGGATCCGGGGAAACGCGCGGGCTCTGCCCAGCACGAAATTCACCGGAGAGGCGGTTTATACCCCACGGACCGACATTTGCCGCTTGTGAGTGAAATAGGCCAAGATACGTCTGCATATTCCTGTTATGTCCAGCACTATTATAGGCCTTTTATCAGTGTCGTTTGTTTTTGTTCTTATTTATGTATATACATATATGTATGGTGTACGCACCGAAATGAACACACATAATTATAAATCAGATAAACTTAGTTTATAGCAGATCCAGTTTTATAAAATATATAACGTAAATCTGAAAGATGACCTTTCATGAGAAATTTTCCTAATCAGAAATGTATTCTTTTGTATTTTTATATGCTTAAATGTCAAGTAAGTAAAAATATAAATAAATGTAAATTGCACGTAGTAAACCGTCCAGTATGTAAACTTTTTTGTTTGTTTTGTTTGATAGCAAGAATAGAGGAATAGTTTTGTTCTTTAACCCACCTGCGACTCGGACGACACCTGCTGGCAGATTATAGTCGGACACTAAGGTAAATTGTCCCATGCTTGTCTTTACTGAACATATGAATTAAAATAGTGATTGTAGTTAATCTCCAATTTGTCACACATATTTTCAATAAATATTTCTTTAAAATGTGAATATGAGAATAATACAGGAAGTAAACCTCTAACTGTGGTCTGTTTGAGTACAGCCTATTCCGGCATGGCAAACTTTGGTAATTACCAGCATCGTATTTACACACTTTAAGCATAAATCTATGCCCATAATTGGAAGGTCACCCATTTATATCCTGCGATTGAATGATGTCACCGTGGACCCTTAACCCCAGATGCTCTAAGGGCAGTGTTTTCCAATCTGGTCCTCTGGGCCCTCAGACTAACCCTGCTTTCAGAATTGTATGTTATGAATAAAAGTGTCTGCTGAATAAAGAAATGCAAAATCACGAGATCTGGATGAAATGACTCAGACGGCCTTGAGTTTCACGCCAATCTATACCAAAATCTTTAGTTAGGATGTTGGCTAACATATCAGAATACTCACCCATCTATCTTCTGAAACCACTTGTCCTTTCAGGGTCACAGGGGGTCTGGAGCTTATGAGCACAAGGCAGGGAACAACCCAGGATGGGGCACCAACCCATCGCAGGGTGCATTCACACACCATTCACTCACACAGGCACACTTATGGGCAGTTTGGCAACTCCAATTAGCCTCAGCGTGTTTTTGGACTGTGGGGGGGAAAGCGGAGTAGGCTACCTGGAGGAAACCCCACGACGACAGGGACAAACTCAACAAACATGGAGCCATGGTGGAGACTCCAACGCAGGCAACAGTTCTTGCCACTGTGCTACCATGCCACCCCACTATAGAACACATTCATTTTTAAAATCCATTGCCACATGATCTTTAGCAAGTGTCATCTAATCAAGTAAGGTGAGCATCTATCTGCAAGATATGGAATGTGTTCTGATTTGGAAACATTCAGCACTATTCATACAGGTCTGGTTACCCCACCTTAACAACTCAAAAGAGCTCTGAACTGAGTTCATGTATCTTGGCTGAGTTCATATTTTAAAGGCTTTCGGATTTTCCTTTAACCAACATTTGAATTAACTGCACTTCAGATGCAAATTTCAGCCACGAACTGGAAACATGACCACGAAACCCGATTATCACAGGCACGCTGAATGTGCAGGAAAGTTAATTCCGCTAGTAATTTTCTGGTGTAGAGTTTTAAAATCCGGGTGTAGACAAGCAGCTTTTCAGAAATCCCATTCGCATTTCCTCTCACTGTTTTCCCGTCAGATAACATAGAATAATAGGCAGCGTGGTTCAGCGCTTCTTTGCGTTTTCTGTTGTGCATTGATCTGTGCTTGAGCAATGTCATGGTGATTCGGCATTTTGGTTATGCTGCAACAAAATTACCATAGATACCGCCCTAGCCTACTTAGACGGCTCGTTTGCTTTGCGTAGTACGCATTTTACTTACTCATTCTCCCTTGTGTATATTTTAAAGTTTACTTTGTTGTTTTTTAAAATGTTCTGCAACCTACCTATAGACAGCCGTGGGGTTCAATTCTAAAGATATTACATAAATAAATAAAATAAAAAATTGTTACACTGCAATTTTAATATTATATGCACGTGTTAATTAGGATATTCATAAGCCCTGCAGGCAACTTCCAGTAGAGGGAAGGGGTAAAATTTATGTGCGCACCCATATATTTGAATACACAACCACTGCATTGCCAGCACAACACTGTAATTGTTGAGCTACAGGAGCACTGCATAGCTGTTATTAAACTTTATATTTATGGCCCATCCCTATTTTGTATAGTGCAAGTTTATTGAGGCGCTCAAAAAACCTCCCAGCGAATTGTTCATCAATGCATGGGTACATTATTGCAATTTAAAATCATAGTTTAATTGGAGCAGAAAAAGACATCAATTTGCAAAAAACAATCAGGCGTGGAAACAATTTTTAATAAAATCTTTAGCAAATTGTAAAGGTTTTAATGAGAGCTGTAAGCACTCTGGAAGCACTCCTATAAAAGGTTTTTCGTACTATTCTCAGAATAGAACCTTAAGACTTTACAGATGTGCCATCTACAGTATCAGTACAATAAATATTTACAGTCAGAAATCACATAAAGATATTGCACTTATTGTTAAAAAAATACATTTAGCATTTACAGTAACATAATCTCAAAAGATTCATTTTTATTCTAAAGGCATAATTTTATAATAAATGTCCTCATTTTTAAATTATTGCAAACATCCTGTATATGGATTTTCCTACAACTTAAATGATCATATTTTGATTAACAACTAAATAAAATAAATAATAAAAGATTATAGAAAATGTCTGTTTCTAGGAATAAATTAAAATCAGCATCTCTGTTTTACAAAAGGTGCAATAAAAACTCATCTGGCACATGTTCATCACTAGATTTTGGGGGCATTTTTCTTGTTGACATTCATGGAATTGACGTTCTCGTAAATAGCAAGTGCTGCTGTATTCTGGTAGATTAAGTCCACATTAGTACCAGTCCTGGATTTGATAATGTCCATGGCGCATTGGTTTAGGAAAACATACTGCTCCTGGAAAGAGTAAAATAAAATTAAAAAAAAACACGTTACTTTGAGTTCAGGATTCCTGTTTACATGTGTACTGCTGAAGGTTCTGCTAGACAGCCTGTGCAGGAGGCCCCCACCCTCACCTCAGTCTGCACCATGAGTGGCCGGTGCATTCGCATGTCGTGGATGGTGCCGAACACATCCACTATGCTCTCTCGCTCTATCTGGTAGATGAGACGATCGATGGCGATGAAGGTCCCAGTTCTCCCTACCCCCGCGCTGCAACAACACCCACAGCAAAGGCACTCATACACACATAGACAATACAGTACATGTAAATGGCCGCACTCTACTACACTTAATGTTATGTTATGCAACGATTAGTGGTTGGGGTATAATACCACTTCTGACTGCAAACATTTGTGTAGGTAGTATAATAAAAATATTTTAATATATGCAGGTGCTACTTGTGCCCAGTTGTCAGTAGTCAATAATGCTATTTGCATGTGGGGGAGATAAATTTCTAATTAGCAAGATTTGTGTGTGCCTTAGGTTAGCTAACTATAGCGAGAACAAGGGTGCATTTTGTGTTTAATGTAACCTACCATTTATATTTGCATCCCACTTTGGCACCTTCAGACACTGAAGTCACGTGTAACCATGCAAGCACACAGTGTTTATGTTTTTTTGTGTGGCCGAGGGGCGGGGAGTGAGGAGGTCGGGCGTAAATAGCCGAATAGATGACAGCCTAGTCAACACCCCCATCTAATCCCTAATCCTCCCATTCCCCCCACCTCAAATGTTTATTAAAAACCCAGCTTTGTGTGATTCATTGTAATCAGTTTTACCAGATCTGTGTCTGTGTCATGTGCCACCACTAAGGCCCCGTTTACACTGTCTGTTAAATGCGACCTAATTCCGATTTTTTGCTCATATGTGACACAGATCGGATCT
>JAODJU010000018.1:5341044-5352296 GCA_026776725.1 Gnathonemus echidnorhynchus | reverse complement strand
AAATTTTTTCCACGTACCCCCTGTAATGTGCTCGCGTACCACTAGGGGTACGCGTACCCCCGGTTGGGAATCACTGGACTAAACTACAGCTCTTTGGCCATAGAGACACTGCTTATGTTTGGAGAAGGAAGGGAGAGACGTATAACCCAAAGAACACCATCCCCACAGTGAAACATGGTGCTGGGAGCATTAAGCTGTGGGGATGCTTCAGTGCATCAGGAACTGGAAATCTTGTCAAGGTGGAAGGAATTATAAACAAAGAAATATATGTGGAGATCTTAAAAGAAAACCTTAAGCAGTCAGCAGCAACACTGGGTCTGGATCGACACTTCATCTTCCAACTCGACAACGATCCCAAACATACGTCTCTCCTGGTGAAGAACTATCTCCAGAAGACCAAAGTGAATGTAATAAAGTGACCTGCACAAAGCCCTGACTTAAATCCAATAGAAGATCTGTGGGGTGAACTAAAGAAGAAGGTCCATGCCAGAAGGCCATCAAATCTGGAGGAGCTTGAGAGATTTACCAAAGAACAATGGACTGGGACTCCTCAGATAAGCTGTCAGAGACTTGTTGAAAACTACAACAAACGATTGCAGGCTGACAAAAAGGGTACCCAATTGACTATGAATATCCGGAGGGCTAATAATTTTGACCATGGTAGTGTTTGGTTCCTGTGGAATATTTTCATTTCTGCGTGAAAAGTAAAATAATGTAAGCATCCAAAATAAAACTGAGATGTCTAAAAAAAGCCGTGTTAAATATTATTTGCTATATTTAACAGCACTTGGGAAATACTTTTAAAACAATGACATTTTCATAGGGGGGCTAATAATTTTGTCCTCAACTGTATATACACAGTGAGTGCACAGTGAGGGCCCAAAGGATGCAGAAGTGCTACATGACTATACCAGCTCACCGACTGGTACAGCACTATGTAATTCACATTATGAGAGTAGCAGTGCATTATTAAATGAGCAGTAAGTGTGACCACAAATGCATTTTAGCTGTAATTTATCTAAGATGGTGTCTGTGTGCTGTGGCCCGCCACTTACTGGTATAAGCCGGAACATAAAGCGGGGAAGTACTCTGGGGTACCACAATCATCACAGAAATGTTGTACAGAGTCCCTGGCTGCAAGTTCTGGAGAAGCGCAGATTTACTCGTGGTATTTATGGTGGAGTTATTATAGGACACAGAGTAGGTGAAGGCGCCCGGGGTCACGTTTGGCTGTAGGTCCCAGCTAATTCCGATGGATCCAGTTGTTTGGTTGACTACCCTGAGGTTTGTTAGCGGGTTAGCATCTGCAACACGGAAAAGCAAGTCACTCTAAGTCTGAAATAGATACTTGACACTTTGAAATGGGCTGCAACAGCCATCCATGGTAACAATCAAGAAACAGACATACAAATAAGGCAAACATATTGCACTGATTTGCACATATTTTATTTCAACATTTTAAGAATACTTACACGTATAACTGTAAAGGATCACAGAATAGCTAACGTTCCCAAATGAGGCGTTTATGTTGAACGTGTAATTTTCCCCAAGTGTCACAGAAGTAAGAGTATAGTTGTTGTTGATGTAGCTGCTGTTATTGTTTGCTGACGGAATAAAAAATACAAGACAGACAGACAGAGCGAAAAAAGCATGGCTCGTCTGAATCGATTTCAGTAACACATGCCTATACAACACTGCGAAAATACACTTCAAATTTCATTTCTTGATTGTCGATATACATCGGGGTTTTAATGACTTACGTGCACATGTAACCGACATAAAGTAGCTGAAGTTTCCGCCATTGACTTTGGGGTCTAAAGTGCAGTTTCCAGTAGAAACCGTAATGACTGACGGAAACACGAATTCAGCTGCGAAATCCGTACAAGGTGTGCCTGAGCAGCGAAGATGACAAATGCAACACAGTGATATTTAAATGCTTACCTTTACCCTCATCCTCAGAGAACGTGTTATTGCACTGCTACAGTAGACGCCAAAATAAGCAGGCAATTCTCTCTCCCTATAATAATTGTCATACAAAATGACAGTCCTTTAAACATCTTGAGAAAACGAAACAGTACTTACATACATCCGATCTGACGCCCTGCGAAGAGAAGACAACAAAATTAAGTGCGACTGAACTTGATTTTTGAATGGAAAAAGAATGGAATACCACGGCGGCTCAGTGGGTAAGACGCAATTATCCAAATCACCAGCAGATGTCGCCAGTTAATCACAAACCATAGCCGGGCCTCTCAAACGCTCCACAAGACACGTCTGTGACGTGAGACAATTTTAAGAGGATACGATAATGTAAAACATTACTGTAATGTATTTATTTGCTATGGACAGAATCGCCTAAATCCTCACAAACTTTAAAAATCAAAAAGCACTGAAATACAGTAATGTGCAAAGGTCTTAGGCAAAGAAAACAATGTCTAAATGATCTTCATTGTGGCGACATGGTGGTGCAGTGGTTAGCACTGTCGTCACTCAGTTCTGGGACCTGAATTCAAGTCTTTGCCAAGATTCTGTGTGTGAAGCTTGAATGTTCTCCCCATGTCGTCCACTTTTCCACATATCCTACATACTGCATTTGTCCGCGGTCACGATTAGCGCATACACACAGCGATAATATTCCACCAGACCAGCAGGGCGCAGATATACTAGCAGTGTAATACAGTACCCCGTGACATTTTGAAGTCCTGGCAAATAAATCCCTCAAGTGGCGCGTGGGTTCCCAGCTAATTTTGTGACCAAGATTTCAAAATACCACGATATATCGTACTGCTGTAATAGCATTCCATTTGAACACAGTCAAAATGTCATATACCACGGTATGGAGTAAAATTTTTACCAGGCTAAATGTAGCGGAGACAGCAGGTCTTTGTTTCTGCTACATTGTGTAATTTTTTTAATTACAACTATGACTTAAAATGTTTTTTGATTTTTTTTTTTTATACAGCATTTGCACTTTAAACCCTGTGTTTTGGCCAAAATAATCAATTAGTTGATCACCCGATAACACGATTATCAATATTAATTGATTCATTGATTAGAAAATAATTGGTTTTTGTGCTGTGTATTGTGCATATAATTAATAATAACAATAATAATCTGCAAATATATGTATATCACAAGTCATGTTTTTTAAGTGATTGTTTGCCCAAAACTATGTATGATAGATAAAAGATACAGATTAGGAACATTACACCATGAATTATTAAAAACTTATGATGGGTGTTTCAGAGCTTGAAAAGGTAAAGGTTTTAATTTGGCTGGAAGAAGGGCAGTGACACAACAGTTCTGACAGGTGCTGGCAGCCAATGGTAGGCAGGTAGTGGGCGGATCCAGGCCGTTGCTAAGCAGGGTGGTATGTAGGGATGGATGTGAATGTGATTTCTATAAGAGGTCTGAGGAAGGAGGAAAAGCATGCTTATGGTATGATTCAAAAAAAAAAAACTGGGTAACAATGAATGACAATGTTTAACACGTTTGACAGGTTTTTATTTACATGCAAATACTAAACACTGCGTTTAGCTTTTCTGTTTCTGTTACACCTCTCTGTCTGGTGATACTCTGCTGTAGATCTATTCCTTTGCACAGTGAGCTGCGTCTCAGATTCCCAGTCGGCTCTTTCCAATTTGCCGATTATGTCGTTATAAACAGGAGGCCGAAACCTCCACTGTGGTACCTTTGAGGTGCCCCTTCACTGTCTGACAGAGGAAATGAAACCTAAAATATGACAGAAGAGAAGAATCGTCTTCCTCCTATTGTCGATCTTGCACGTGTGTAAGGTGGCACAGACAGTCAACATTAACTAACGGGTAAAAACAGGACACATTTCCATGACTAAAAAAACCCCTTTTCCCTTAATAATTAATGGGGAAAATGGGGCGTTTCAGCGTTTCTCCCATGCCCTTTAGCAAATGAAATTTAAATACAAGTTACACTTCACCGAGCCCTGTAGCTATCCAAAAAAAAAAAATACCCTATAATTCTGATAGTAAGATAGAGAAGTTCCGGGTTCATTTTTAAACCAGTCTTAAAGGGACCACATACACATGCACACATAAACATGTTTTTTTTTATTGGTCAGTTGTTAACCAGACCATGGAAATAACAAGCTACTTTGACTGACCCTGATATTCAGGGATCAAGTAAACAGATTAACCCCAGCAAATCCAGGATCCAGCCCTGGCACTGGCGCCCCCCCCCACTCCCCTTCCATCCATGCCCATCTCCAGGCCGCAAATTCTCCCTCTTCCTCCTCTTATCCAAAGCAGCTAACTGGGAGTTGATTTGTTTGTACAGGGGAACATTAATATTCAACATATTCGAGTTAAGCATCTTACCCTAGGGTACAGCAGCAATTCCGTTCATGGCGGTTTAACCAGAAGACAGTGCTGCTCACACTTTAAAATATGTATGTGAGCCAGAAAGCGATTGGGCTGGTGCCAAGGTTGACATGAGAGTCCTATTACAGTTAGAGTAAATCTGATGAGAAGCTGTAGAGTAACTGGTACATGAAACAGAAAAATTAACGATCAGACAGATATCATTCTTGCCTTATTCACTGGCCTTTATATCACCAACTTTCCTTCTCCACACTTTTCAAACTGGGGGGGGGACTCTCAGACTCACCTTTCAAGTTTTTTATAATTAAAAAGCTTTTCAACAATGTGAGCAGAAAGCCAGATGTGGACAAGCACAATGGAGCCCGACTGGAGCCAGATGTCTCGCATACTGAGTGTGATATGACTGTGCTTCCCATATAAGAACAGGGTACTTCACTGTTCTGTGAAAGATTCGGCCTTTTTTGGCAACTAGCCAGCATGCAGATTACTCAGGATGACGCCAAGAAAGTAGACTATCCCATGATAAATGTCATGAAGACTTACTGTTATAGCTAATAATAAACAAATTAATTTTTAATTACTCTGGTGAATATGCGAGTGCTTCTACTGTGAATCAAGATATGAAAAAATGAACCTAACCAGGGAAATGTCGCAGTATGAAGAATATAACAAACACTGATACAGTTTAATCTCTTATCCCGACATCAATACATGCTCACTCGGCCTGAATGAAGTTTCTCATGACTGCCAAACTGCTCTGGCACAAGGGAGAATTCCAGAAAGCATTCCCACTACGCATATCCTCCCGATTTCTTCAGAAATTCTCTATACCACAAACACAATAGAATACAATGCTATAAACCTCTATAATATCTGTAAAATAACATTTGCTATCAGGGTGATGTATGTATATGACATTATGTACCATTAACTTTAGTCTGAACTACAGTTGAGGACAAACTTTAGAGAAAGCAACAGGGAACAACATTGAAGTAAAAGTATGATAGATCCTGACGTATTGACTTCATATATACAGTCTTTATTCTTAACCTCCCATAATATATATTAATTGGCTGGGTTGTTGTCAAATGATTTAATCTAGAATCGACTGTCTTCCATCGTCTGTTTTAGACTGCATGATAGTATAGACAAAAATTTCCAACTGTGGACAGATCGCAGGGGTTCATCTTCCTGTCTCACATATTAAGGAACCCTTACAAATAAAAATGAGGCTAATAGGAGTTTTTCAGACGTTTCCTCAACACTGACTTGAGAAATTTCAGGCATAAATGGTGCAGCTTAAGTTTTTGGGAATGCTAAGTTAATTCCTGACACTGATCTGAAGTGATTCAAAAGCTTAATTTACAATGTAGGGGGTAATAATTTATTATAATAAAGGCGTCTCCACTATAATAAAATCGATTTCAGAACCTACTTGATATAAGTGATCAATCTAATGTCATTTTCCTAATACAACCAAGAATAGAACATAATACCTCATTTGATGAATTACAATCATAAGAACATAAGAAATTTACAAATGAGAGGAGGCCATTCGGCCCATCAAGCTCGTTTGGGGAGAACTTAACTAATAGCTCAGAGTTGTTAAAATCTTCAAAATAAATATGTATACTGGAAAACATTACCCTGGTAGGTCAGGTTTGGTAGGTCCACAGAAACTATGTGGAGGGTCTGCGGCACTAAGCAAGTCCTGACAGTCTAAGGGATTATGTTTTGAAAATATTCCAGGAAGGAGGAAAGGAGGCAGAGGGGCAAGATTCCCCAATTCCCCGCGACTCTCCACTCGGACTCCACAGAATTCTTGTTTGCCCTGAAGATTCAAGATTGGTTTATTGTCAATGCAAAAATATACACAGTATACGGTGTATTGAAATGTCGTTCCACACAAGTCCCCCACGGTGCATTATAAAGATATTATATATATATATATATATATATATATATATATATTCACATAAATAATAAATCTGACAAAATTATACTGAATAGAATACAAAGTGGTCATGTGCAAGACAAAGACGTGCCAGTTATAACAAGTGCAAATTTGGCATGAGGTATGTTTGAGCAAATATACAATTGAGGTGTGCAAATAAGCAAATAGTAGAGACTACAACCAGAGGCATGCAGCCAGAAAGGCCCCGGATCCCATCAGCCGGGCCTGAATGAGGCATCGACAGAGGGAAGCTTGTTTACTCATAGTGACCCTCCATTACCCAGGCAGAAAGTGTACAACACAACTGGCATGCTAGCTGCTGCAACAAATCAGAGAATGGCTTGTCACAGAACTGCAAATTCCACCTTCATATGCAGAGAGATGATGTCAAAATCATTGATAATAGATAGATTCCCATGGGGATATTCTCTTTTAACATCCCCCAACTTTGCTCTTTGTAGGTGAGAGCAAACTGACCATAAAGGGCAACCACCCATAGCCATACCCAAGGAGCTGAGGGCTAAGGGCCTTGCTGAAAGACCTGCTGAGGCCAGGCGTGAACCGACAACCATCTGATTATAGACACAAAGGCTTAACCCATTGAGCCACACACTGCCCACCCCAACAGCAATGTTCTGATTGACAATCAATTGGAGGTGTGGAAACACTTGTATTTTTTACCATCTACAAGGCAGACTAGTCAACAATTTATACTGTCACAACAACTATACCTCTGACAACGAAAACAGCCCCGGGGCCAATCAACATGTCAATGCATCTCTTTCTATAGCTGCTTGAGGAGCAATGCAATGATGTTATGGGGCCATCCTGATATCTAATGCAGGACATTTATGACCAGTTTCCCAGTCAAGGATTAAGCCTAAGCCAAGACTAGCTTTGAGTTACAATGGTGAATCTCCATTGAAACAGCAATTTAGTCCAAGACTAGTCTTAATCCTTGTTCGGGAAACCGGCCCTTAAAGTCCAGCTGTAAGATGGATGAATGGATGGATGATTATAGACATGCTGAATAACAGTAAGACGACGTGTGTTCAGAAGAGGAAGCCACTTGTTCCTGCTTCAGCTGTGCTCACTTTCTCACAGCAGCAGCTGACCACACTAGTGTCAGCACACGTGTCAGGCATGCGTGATGTGTGCATACTACCCTGCATTTAGTTCAATATTTTCCCTGCCAACTGGATATAATACTGCATAATTAATATATACAGTCATAAACAAAGCCCAATAGAGCATTTCAATGCTTTAATTCACTTAGAAGCCCCCTGATAACAATATGTCAAAAAAGACAACCTATTATGAAACCATAAATGAGATTTACATGCATTAAACTCGATCTCACATTTCGGCACAAAAAGGAACAGTGACGTGGCAGACAATGAGCCACACATGCTATTCAACAGGCTGCAAGTAACTCACAATGTTCGGTATTCAAGCATGATGCCTGTTATTCCCATAATAAAAAGCGTTCATTATGATAAATGGAGTCTGTAGTGTAACCCAGAGTTCCCCGTCACAATTAGGGAATGGGGAGCCAAGACTCCCTCAAGAAAGTTCACAAATTTCCATCTGAAGAAGGGAACACCTTTCCAGAAAAATGTGTTTGGTTCTTAATCACAAGATAAAAATGTATCATATGCTGCTTCCGTAGCCTAAAAGGCTGGAATTCTACCTTTTATTTTATGTCCATTAAATGAGCTCTGAAGTGAAGGGCTTAGTTGGTCTGAATATCAGTACAATGGGGAGGTGACTGGGTAGCTTCAGTGGTATCAGAATGTAGGGACGTGGGCCTTAGGCTTGATTCTGATGCACTGGACTCCGGGAGGAAGAGTCAGCTGGTTAGGGTGAGATCTTCAATTCAAGACAAGTCTACATACCCGTTTTCCTGTATAATACTTTTATTATTCTGTAAACAGTTTGTAGGGTTTGCAAACTACCCCAACGCTTTTGCTGTAGCTAATTTTAGGTTTCTAATGGAATAATATAGATTTGCCGTAAGATTTCTCGCATTGGTGAGAGAGTGTTAAAGCATGAGTGTCACGCCAGATGTGTGAGAGTTGGCAGCCCTGCATGGCCACGGCACGGTGATGGTGCTGTGAATGTATGTTGTCTCTTCTCTGATGAGAAGCACGACGTCTGACGACCTTAACCACTCCATCTACCCCTGTCATGAGTATGAACATCTGTTCAACCTTGACAGAACAAATGAAAACGAGCAAGGGCAGGCAAACAAAATACCTTCACTACTTGAAAGTAAAACGTCAGGAATGGGATGAGTGAACTATTAACATCAGTGTTACTGAGTGGCTAGGTGATAAGGAAGTAAATGCACGAATGGCAAAGAAAAACAGGAGGAAGAAATTATTTGCCAAGCCAGCAGCAACGTCATTGGCCAAAAATATGCCTGGTCCCATGCCACCATGTAACGGCTTTTACGATAAATATAAATAAAACTTCCTCATTCTACAGCAACACTTCTGTTTGTCACTCCATTTGCAAATGACGAATGCCAAAAAAGTTTAGTTCATAATCAGATTATAGATAACGTTTTAAAAATGCAGATAAGTAACCAACTACAGTATGGTAACCAAATCATGTATAAATGGTGACTAGTTAAGTTGTTTTACAAGAGAAATTCCCACAGCATTTATTTATATAGACATGCATCCAACTGAGATGTTCACCTGTGTAACCTGTAGGCTCAGGACCAGTGTGGTGCAAGTTACTGAAAATTAGTAATTCATTACAGCTACTTCATTTAAAAACAAATCAATTACTTTACCAATTACTGCAAATAAAAGTGACTAGTGACTAGGGAATCAATTCTCTGGTTAATGCATACATACCCAGACAGCACACGCAAGTCGCCAGAATGTTGGTTTAAGATGGGATTATCGTTAAAAGATCGCATTCCATTTCGACCTATTAATAATATTTAAATTATTACGTAAGCTAATGTGGGTTTCAGTGAGCACATATTTTTTTTCAATAATTTTGCGTTAATCAGTTCAGCATAACTGATTAACTGTTACTGTTTCTGTCATTTTGTTAATATTTTAAATAATAAATGTATAACAATCAGTTAAATTGTTTCAGTGGTATATGGTTTTAAACAGTACGCCTACATGTGGGGTAAATGGAACAAATCTATCCTATAGTATATAAATATATACGGTATAACACTATTGTGGGTCACCTAGCCTAATCCGGAAAAATACACCAACAGGCTAAACGTTGCATAGGAATCTCATTAACATCATATTGCGGTTGACATACATCATGCAGACATCAGGGGAAATGCTGAATCATCGTCCCGGTGACCAAACGACCTCAGAGAGATGATTTGTTGATGGATTGTAAAGCATCGTGGGGACATGGTGCCTATGCATGTGTACTGTCAGGGTAGTTATATTATTTTAATGTTGCTGCTTTCACAGTGCGTGACAATTCAATGTGACGTTAGATCATAAACAGGAAATTAGGGGAATCGGCTGTAATGAGCCCATTTAAATTGCAGTACTTTTAATAGCATAAATTTGAAAAGGTATTTAGTTGCAGTAAAAGTAGTAGAATTACAATAACGTGTCAGGCTGATCACCCACGTTAATTTTGAATACCCCCCTCCCCCCCATTGAGTATGCTTAGAAACTACGAAACTTTTTTATTTATAAATGTTGAACAGAAATGCCAAACAAACATGAACATAGAACAAGATTCATTTTTTAGTTATAGAAATGACACTTATTAGCTTGACCGGTTTGACCCTTCCCTTGCTCCAAACAGTTCCTTCGTCGACTGAAACAACTTTTGCATTTTCTACACTGCATGGAACATTTTACCCATGAAGATTTGCCTATGCTGTTCTGTGGTTATGGCCTCGTTTCCCAGTTACAATGGCGCGTTTTCACCGTAGCCTCGTAATACAGTGTGTCATTGTTCCCCCGGGACACACGTGAGTGATCCTTCCGCCTTAACATACCTGGGGCACACATATGTGCCTACAAACATTACAGAGGAAAAACACAAACTAGGGTGAGTTACTGGAGGCTGCGTGTCCTTCACCATGAAACCATGAATTTGCAACTGGGTTTCGTTTGTAGAAAAATTGTAAAATAGATCTTTGCACATTAGTTTTCCGTTTACAAACAAGCATCTTACCCATTGCACCCAGTGAAGACTAAAGGAGGATAATAACATCTTTCTTACAAACTGAGCATGGTAATACTCATTCCTCTGGTCATCCAGGGAAAATTGGGACTGCAGACAGTTACATCTTAAAATGGAGCAGCCCGCAAGAAGAGATGTATCATGAAAGCTGTTAGATACCCATAATGGCACCTGTAGGTTTCAAGGTGAATTGTAATATACTGAATATCAGCACAAATGTGGCTTTTAAAGAGAATAAAGAATGTAGGAAGGTAACTGCATGTCTTTTAAGTAGTTATTATTAACTAGGCATTTTTCATAATATTTATTTAAACCATACATACTGTAGGTGCACATATAATAAATACCAAGTTTAAAAGTACTGTAATAGATTTTGTCCTATAATTAGAATTTCAAAGTATGTACCGGTATATACCTTTACAGAAAGCTCTGCAGCTGTGGTATTTGCAGGGTGTCTGACTTCCTGGTTGATTCCCATTGGCTGTGTTGGCCTGCCATGCCCCCTCTCCCACTTCCTGCTGGGACTTCTGTCCTCCATGGTTAGAGAGAATGTAAGAACAGATCCCAGCGCTAACCTCCATATTGATAAGAGCTAGGTCTCCATAAGGGCCTTCCACTCACGAAATCCTCAGGTCTTTGACGCAGGAGAAAAAATTCAGAGGAAGTTACACTGAAGTTTTCCCAGTACTCATATGGAACATTCTCCCCAACTGTCTGTGGTGTGTAAAACCAGGTCCTCCGCTGAACATCCCTGGACA